>JBBGZY010001837.1:0-444948 GCA_037952925.1 Lithobates clamitans | reverse complement strand
CTGTTTGAGAGCACTTCTAGGCTGGCAGGAGTTTATGTGGATTCATCAACTCTATTTCAAGGGTTAGTCCACTCAAGTGTGATATTTTAGGTGAAGTCTAATGACCTGAGTCAACCCCATGTCTTAGATACTCCAAGAGAGAGATCTCCCAGCCTTACTTCCCAACTCGTTTCCTGTCTACCTGGGAGTTTTCTGTGTTCCCACCTACTTACTTACCATGCAGGTAAGGGGTGCCTGTAGATAAAAACAAACTGCAACTTTGAAATAAATGTATGTCATATAACGTGTTTGTACAAATATTAGAAAAGTTTACAACCTTAAAGTGATAAGGCTAACATTTAAAAAAAAAAAAAGAAGAGGTTATATTTACCTGCGCTGAGCAATGATATTGCACAAAAAGGTCACTTTGTTCCTCTTCTGGCAGTCCCCCGCCAGCGCCTTCAGCTTCCCCCTCCTCTGGTTGCCTCCTCTAGCAAGTCAGGTGCTAAGAAGGCACCCATGCATGCACGCTTCCAAGCCTGGCTGCGTGTCCATAGACACATAAAGCACAGGCAAGCAACACCCCTGTTCCTTCCTCATAGGAGTTTGACCGATGACAGCAGAAGACTATGACTATGACTCCGCTGCCCTTGTTTTCTCCCGTCAAAGCAGAAAGTGAGGGAATAGGTGATGGAGCTGGAGATAGGTAATCAAATGTTTCGAAATATGGGGAAAAGAAAAGGGGGGGGGGGTTAGGCCAGGTATTAGTTTTTTTACCTTAATGCAGAGAATATATTAAGGCAAAACTGTTAAGACTGTGTTTAACCAGCTCCCCTGGTTCACTTGGCTCACTTGGCCTCTAGTCGCTGCGCCCTGCTGTATGGCCCACTCATGGCCTCTGGATACCCCGATAGGAGCCCATTTGAGTGCTGGATTGAGACCTCCTGCCCCTTGACTCCTAGCTGGGGCTCCTTTGACCCCAGGGTGGGACCTCCTCTCTTGAGGCCTGACTGGGGCTCCTCTGGCATCTGGGTGAGACCTCCTGTCTCTTGACTCCTGGCTGTTGCTCCTTTGACCTCATGGTGAGACTTTCTGTCTCTTGGTATAGCCCACTCCTGGCCTCTGGATACCCCGATAGGAGCCCATCTGAGTGCTGGATTGAGACTTTCTGCCTCTTGACTCCTAGCTGGGGTTCCTCTGACCCCTGGGTGGGACCTCCTCTCTTTAGGCTTGACTGGGGCTCCTCTGGCATCTAGGTGAGACCTCCTGTCTCTTGACTCCTGGCTGTTGCTCCTTTGACCCCATGATGAGACTTTCTGTCTCTTGACTCCTGACCGGGGCTTCTCTGGCCCCTGGGTGAGACCTCCTGTCTCTTCACTTCTGGTTGGGGCTCCTCTGACCCCTGGATGAGTCCTCCTGTCTCTTGACTACTGACTGGGGCTCCTCTGACCCCTGGGTGAGGCCGACTCTTGGTTGCTGCTCCTCTGAATCTGGGTGAGGCCCCCTGTCTCTTGACTCCTGTCTTGGGCTCCTCTGACCCCTTAGTGAGAACTCCTGTCTCCAATATGGGAGCCCTGAGCTATCCTCAGTCTTAAGTATATAACGACCCATAAAAAACCCATAAAAAAAGAGAGAGTTTGGGACTTTAGATGAGGTGCGTACCCAACAGCCGATGTAGTGAACATTTACATAGTAACAATGCGCATACAAAGGTAGGAGTGCATAAAGGACAATCTTTTTAATGAATTATCCATCAACAATTAAGCCAATGTTGAAACATGATAAAACAATTCACTGAATCAGTATTCAGAGCAATATTACAATGGACAGTAATGGATAAAAACCAGTACATAATGTGTGATAAAAAACCAGAAGGATTGCAGCACAATATGCTCTACGCGTTTCGTGAAACATCACTTCTTCAGGAGAAGGCGCAATCCAACTATCTTCAAAGAAAATATGTATACATCAAAACCAATCCATCTGGATAGTATTGTCAGAATATAATTGTAACTCACAAAATGGCTTCTATGTCGAAACAACAGCCAGGGCCCACCATATGGGTGTCCACCATGGGAACTGAGGGGGCCATATCCATACATGATAGATTGCAGTGTGGAGATCGCAGGGAAGATGACGGTATCCATATATAAGAATTACTTGTGGCCTGTTTAGACCATCCAAAAGGATTCTATGAAAATAATAAAAATAATAGTGTGTGTATATATATATATATATATATATATATATATATATATATATATATATATATATATATATATATATATATATATGTAAATAGTATAAATTTATACCACAAAAATATGTATAGACAGAGTGTCGGTGAGTATTTACACCATATATGGATAGACTACTGGTGAAAGTCTCAGCCCAGAAGGGAGGATAGGAAATGGGTGAATATCAAATGCCTCTGTGCATAGTATGGGGGTCACCCTTACAAGCATGGAACAAAGCGAGCTTGGTACCAATGTGTATGTTAGAAAAGGTAATATGCAATGAAACAAAAATTATGATTAAATTAAATAATGTGGTGAGTGTGAAAACCCATGCAGTAATAGTTCCACAGGGATAGGAAGGGGGACTGGTGTGTATAGATATGGGAAGGGAGTGGACAATAGCTCATCCAGAGCCAATTACCTTGTATATGCTGTTTCGTGCTTGGTCAGAAATAAAATCATAAAGGGGTCCAATAATGAGCCGACCAGTAGTCCTCTGCAAGGGGGGTTGATGTGAGCCCCATCAGGCGTGCATGGAGAATGGCCCCCAGCGTCACGCGGCGCACTTATGAGGGAGTGCGTCACCACCTGATGGGCATATAACGACCCTGCACAACCGTGTACTCACACAGGCTGCAGCCACCCAGTATAATCCAGACACAGGATTGAAGGTTCCCTCCCAATCCAAGACACTTTGGAACCTTCAAGCTCCAAGCCCCAGTTCAGGACTACAGAATCCGGAGAAAAACCACAACTTTCTCCACTCCGAAACGATAGTCTGGAACATCACAGTAAGTCTTAGGCCCCTTTCATACTGGGGCGGTTTGCAGGCGTTATTGCGCTAAAAATACCGCCTGCAAACCGCCCCTAAACAGCCTCCGCTATTTGTTTAGTGTGAAAGCCCGAGGGCTTTCACACTGAAGCGGTGCGCTGGCAGGACGGTAAAAAAAGTCCTGCGAGCCGCATCTTTGGAGCGGTGTATTCACCGCTCCTTCACCGCTCCTGCCCATTGAAATCAATGGGACAGCGCGGCTATACAGCAGCAATACCGCGGCTATAGCCGCGCTGTACGAGTGGTTTTAACCCTTTTTCGTCCACCAGCGGGGGGTTAAAACCACACCGCTAGCGGCCGAATACCACGGTAAAACAGCGCTAAAAATAGTGCTGTTTTACCGCCGACGCCCCCTACCGCCCCAGTGTGAAAGGGGCCTAAATGTGTAATTTTCTCCTACATTTGCACAGTGGCGGGGCCTCGCACTCTCACAATGGAGAAAAACTAATATTTGGTTTTCTCTTGGAATTATTATCAGAACATCGTAAGTGACGTAAGCCGTCCTAATATAGCAACGGTTTCCGCTTGATTTGTACAGAGTATAAACAGAAGGATGTTGTGTGAAGTCGGGGAATCACTTCTGTACATTATCGGGATGTTTGAGATGTGGAATGTGATACATGAGAGACTTTCCACGGGCTCTTCCTCTTCTACAACTCTGATGATCCCCCTCCTTCCACTCCCCCCTCGATCTCTATCTGATACAAATTTCCTTCCTATACAACATAACATAAACAGTCACTACTGAGGTGGCACGGCCGTCGGCATTTTCGCTTTTTTTTTTGGTTTTCCGTTTAATCTGTAGACGGGAGGAAGAAAGTGTATATACGCTAAATACATTTCTTCATAACAAACTTTGAAACAGAATTCAGATTTCAATCACTTTCAAGGACGCTCTCATGCCGGCCTGAGAAGTGCGATAGTCTAAGAGCGAGAAAATCGCTTTTGTAGCTCACGCTGGCCGAGGCGCAGTCACCGTCTAAACAAGTTCTAGGATGACAAACGGGGCTGGAGCCATTCTTGTTAACTTCTAATTATCCGACTTGTATGGCGGCGTCTGACGACAGTCTTTTATTGGGTAACACGAAACAAATGTGAAAATGGTTGATTGGAGAAGGCGGGATAGACGCAAGAGCTGGATTCGGGAAAAGATTGGGAAGTTATGCTGATTGTTTAGGGCCGCTTGCACGTTTGTGGTGCGCTGTGGGATGTTACCTCGAGAATTTAAAGTGGGTGTAAAGGCGGAAGACTTTTTACCTTATAGTGGAGTTCTGGTCGAAATATGCCTTTTAAGATAAAAAATACCCCCAGAATACTCATGCCCCAATGCAATGTAACAAAGGTATGCTGTAAACTATGCCCAGTTTTCTATTTGCGCAGCATCCTTTTCTTACTGTGTGGAGTTCCTGCACAAGGCGACCATCTTCAGTGTGGGCATCTGAAGCCACAGTGTCCTTCTTCCTGGATTCCCTGCATGCACCTGCCGATCTTGCGCATGTGCAGTGCGGTGCAATCTTGGTCAGCTTGACATGGCACGGCTCCAGTAACATTTAACATGGGCTTCTATGGGAAATCTTGGCCAGCTTGACATGGCACTGGAGCAGTGCCATGTCAAGCTGACCAAGATTTTGCATATATTACCAATGTTAAATGTTACTGGAGCCGTGCCATGTCAAGCTGACTAAGATTTTCCATAGATGCCAATGTTAAATGTTAAAGGAGCAGTGCCATGTCAAGCTGACCAAGATCTCCCAGGAGCCAATGCAAAACCAGAAATTACGTTCGGCGCCGTGGCCCCTAAAGGAGGAAGTGAAATTAGATATAGGCATAAATCAGGTAAGTGAACAGAGAAAAAAAATAATAAGTTGCCGATTCATTTTAAGGATGCACATTAGTGCTGCATGGTGAGGAGTGAAAAATGTGGGTTGAACTCTGCTTTAATGTATTTTCTGCATTAAGGTAAAAAAAAAAACCTCTGCGGTCAGCTACCCCCCCCCC
Organism: Lithobates clamitans; assembly: GCA_037952925.1. Taxonomy (NCBI): domain Eukaryota; kingdom Metazoa; phylum Chordata; class Amphibia; order Anura; family Ranidae; genus Lithobates; species Lithobates clamitans. The sequence goes on along the minus strand of JBBGZY010001837.1, from coordinate 439,902 downwards.
CAAACCCCCCAAAATTCTTACCTGAGCCCTATCTTGATCCAGCGCTATGCCAGAGAGCAGCGTCTCTCTCCTCTCTCTCTCTCTCTCCTCACTGGACATGGAGGCAGCAGCGGGAGCCATTGGCTTCTTCTGCTGTAAATCATAGCCTTCAAGGAGAGAGCAGGGGGTGGAGCCGAGCTGAGCTGCATGTGTCTGTGGACACATAAAGTCCAGCTTGAATGAGTGCCTCCATAGCAAGTGGCTTTCTATGGGGGCACTCAGAAAGGGGAGGAGCTAAGAGTGCTGGCAGGGGAACTCAAGAACAAGAGGATTGGGGCTTCTCAGTGCAAAACCATGGTAAGTATTACATGTTTGTTATTTAACCACTTCAGCCCTGGAAGGATTTACCCACTTCCTAACCATTTTTTGCAATACGGCACTGCGTCGATTTAAATGACAACTGCGCGGTCACGCGATGCGGTAGCCAAACAAAATTGACGTCCTTTTTTTCCCACAAACCTAGTTTTCTTTTGGTGGTATTTGATCACCTCTGCGCTTTTTATTTTTTGCGCTAAAAAACAAAAAAAGAGCGACAATTTTGAAAAAAAAAACATTATTTTTTACTTTTTGCTACAATAAATATCCAAAAAAAAGAAATAAAAAAAAAAAAACGAATTTCTTCATCAGTTTAGGCCAATATGTATTATTCTACATTTTTTTGCTAAAAAAAAAAATTGCAATAAGTGTATATTGATTGGTTTGCGCAAAAGTTATAGTGTCTACAAAATAGGGGATACAGTGAAAAAAATTATTAGACCCCCGCGCTTATGGTGAAAATGAAAATAGAGGAGCTGCAGCCTCTATCAATAAATTCACCCTAAGGTGAATCTAGAAGAAATGTGGAAAAAGAGGGGATAGGTATGGCGCTGCTCTTATTAAGAGGTGACCTACAACCTCTAAATACTTGAGGGGTGTGTGTCACGGGTGCATTTAGTGCAAAAAGTGACAATAAAAGTGCAGAAAATAAATATTTGTATTTTCACAAAAATCCACAAAAAATTCTAATGTGTAAAACTTCCTAACCGCTTATATACAATGCATATTGTTATGTTCAAAGGAAATTAAAATAAAATAAACACAATCCTGTGCAAAACCTGCAATTCAAAGTGACATTTCTGTGCAAAAAAATCCAACATTATATGACTGGTGTATATTGTTGCTGTGAAACTGGGTTCAGAAATATGCATATACCGTCCTTAAAGTGGAGGGCCACCCCGAAAAAAAAAATTGCACCAAAAATCCTAAAAAAATTAAAAAAAAAAATTTGAAAAAAAAATAATTTAAACTTGCCTGAATCCTTGTTGCTAGGCAGTCTTCCTAATCTGCCTCTTCCTGTTCCGCGGCGTGTCCTGCTCCTCGGTGAGCAGCCCCCGTTGCCTTCTGGGAACTGTGTGTGTTCCCAGAAAACCACGGGGCCATTGACAGAGAGCCGTGCCGCTCGCCCTTGCGCAGTAGGAAACTGGCTTCACTGCCCGTTTCCCTTAGTTAGGATGGCGGTGCCGGGACCCGAGAGCCGAGGGACGGGTCGGCCTCGGGCGGACGACATCGCGGGCACCCAGGACAGGTAAGTGTTCTTATTTAAAGTCAGCTGGCTGGAATCCCGCTTTAAACCCTGGTGTATAAAAATAAAAGTCCAATAAAGTCACAAAGTGCTCCTTCAAATTTGTGCTGTGCTTCTTGGAAAACAGTGCCCCATAAGAAACGCACTCACCGCTATTATTCACCCCACAAGGAGGTATTTCACCTTCACAGTATGAGCCACTCTGTAGCCTGTGGAGTGGGAAGAAACTTCCTGTCCTGTGTTCTCCAAGTGCCTCCTCAAGTATTTAGAAGGTTGTAGGTCACCTCTTAATAAGAGCAGCGCCATACCTATCCCTTCTTTTTTCACAAAATAGGGGATATATTTATGACATTTTTTAATAAACCTTTTTTTTTTTTACTAGTAATGGCGGCAATCAGCGATTTTTTTTAGCAGGACTGTGATATTACGGCGTACAAATCGGACATCTTACTGTCACTTTTGACACTTTTTTTGGGAACCAGTGATAATATTACAGTGATCAGTGCTAAACATATGCACTGTCACTGTACTAATGACACTGGCAGGGAAGGGGGGTTAACATCAGGGGCGATCAAAGGGTTAAGTGTGTGCCCAGGGGGTGCTTGCTAACTGTGTGTGGGGGATGGACTGACTGGGGGAACCCAATCAAATCAAAACCTAATCAAAACCCCTAACCTTAAGCCTCCAACTCTAGCAAATTTTTTTTTTTTTTTTATAAATTAAAGTGATTGTAAGGATTCGTTTTTTGTTGTTGTTTTTTTTGTTTTTTTAATAACAAACATATCATACTTGCCTCCACTGTGCAGCTCGTTTTGCACAGAGTGGCCCCAAACCTCATTTTCTGGGGTCTCTCGGCGGCTCTCTCGGCTCCCCCCCACATCAGATAACCCAGTAGAACAGTGATGGTGAACCTTGGCACCCCAGATGTTTTGGAACTACAATTCCCATGATGCTCATGCACTCTGCAGTGTAATTGAGCATCATGGGAAATGTAGTTCCAAAACATCTGGGGTGCCAAGGTTCACCATCACTGCCCTAGGAGAAGCGCTCTCCCGAGGGGGTTACCTTGCGGGCGCGCTCCCGAGTCCAGCATTTGTGTCTATAGACACGAATGCAGGACTCGGCCCCCGCCGGATTTGATTGACAGCAGCGGGAGCCAATGGCTGTTATCAATCTATCCAATCAAGAGCCAGGGACCCCGTGGAGAGAGGGAGAGCGGAGCTCAGGTATATAAAACGGGGGGGGCTGGTCCACTGCTAGGTGTTTTTTCACCTTAAAGAGGAGTTCCACCCAGGGGGGCCGTCAAAAAAAAAAAAAAATTAAAAGTCAGCAGCTACAAATACTGCAGCTGCTGACTTTTAATTGGACACTTACCTGTCCCAGGGTCCAGCGATGCGGGGGATCGAAGCCCCGCTCGCCCCCCCCCTCCGCTCGTCGGCGCCGGCATTTCAACTGTGGGCGCCAGGCTGTGGCTTCACAGCCTGGCACCCACTGCGCTTGCGCGAGCGGCGCCGAGCGCCGTGATTGGCCGCTCAATCACCTGGGACCTGTAATGGGTCCCACATGATTGACAGGAGGGAGGGAGCAGAGCAGAGCCCTTCCTGTGCCGAGGGGGAAGTGATGTCACCAGCCCAGGCAAAGGAACAGGCAGACTACGAGGGACCACCTAGCAACAGGCATTTAGAGGTACCGTATATACTCGAGTATAAGTCGAATTTTTCAGCACATTTTTTTGTGCTGAAAGTGCCCCCCCTCGACTTATACTCGAGTCAAGCACTTTTCTGCAGCAAAAAATTTCATTTTCCGAACCGACTTTGGGGCCCCGTATCTCAGGGCCACTTGGTGCTAGGAACCCCAAATTTGGTGTGCAAACCCAGTGGAACTGGTACCACAACATATCCAAAGCTGAAGTTCCTAGCACTAAGGGGCCCCGAGATACGGGGCCCCAAAATCGGTTCAGAAAATGTCATTCTCTGCTGCAGTAAAGTGCTTGACATTTTCTGAACCAAATTTGGGGCCCATATCTCAGGGCCACTTGCTGCTAGGAACCCCAAATTTGGTGTGCAAACCTAGTGGAACTGGTACCATAACATATCCAAAGCTGGGGTTCCTAGCATCAAGTGGCCCTGAGATACGGGGCCACAAATCCGGTTCGGAAAATGTCATTCTATGCTGCAGAAAAGTGCTTGACATTTTCTGAACTGATTTTTGGGGCCCTGTATCTCGGGGCCACTTTGAGCTAGAAACCCCAGCTTTGGAAATTCTATGGTGCTAGTTTCACTGGGTTTGCACACCAAATTTGGGGTTCCTAGCACTAAGTGGCCCCGAGATACGGGGCCCCAAATTTGGTCAACTGTGTCCATCTGCAGCAATGTCATTTCGGGACCCTTTGGGTTCAGAGACCCCAAATTTTGGCTGCAGCTAGGGGGAATCTAGGAACCCTTAACTACCGAGTTTGAAGTTCAGGGGACCTATGGCTGCAAATGGGCACAGTGATGCTGCAAATGGGCATTGTTGACCCTCTTTTCCACTTACAGTAGCTGTGCATTTCTCACCCTCGTCTTATACTCGGGTCAATAAGTTTTTCCCATTTTTTTTGTGGTAAATTAGGGCCTCAACTTATACTCGGAACGACTTATACTCGAGTATATACGGTAAGTGAAAAAAAAAAAATATCCAAATGGTTTTTTGGGTTTTTTTTTAGAATTTTTCCAGGTATTTTTGTTTTTTGGGTGGAACCCCACTTTAATGTATAGGATGCATTAAGGTGAAAAAACACAACCCCTTTAATAATAAATAAAAGTGGATGAAGAAGCTGAAAAACATAGCAACCAATAATAAAACAAATGGTATTTTTCTCTATTGGCTAATAAAAAAATTGTCGAAGCTCAAAAACGCATTAAGAACGCTCAAAAACACGCAACAGAATGCTCGAAAAAAAATGCTCAAAAGCGCGACGCTCAGGTGCGACTGCAGCCTAAATCACCGGTCTGTCTTTTCCAAATGAACAAAATGCCTCGTTCACATTCTTTCTCCCAGTTGAAATATTTAAAAAAAAAGTCATTTCTGCAGTTTCACGGAGATAAAGCGAAGATCCTCGGTATCTGAGCGGCTGTTTCCCAAGTTTTTTCCTTTGATCTGGAAAAGGAAGAGTCCAGACAGAAATGAGGGCTTAAATTGTCTGAAAACGGAAGTGTCTCGCTTGTTGTACAGAAACAAAACAAGAGCGAACGTTTCCTGTGGAATCAGGAGGCTCCAGGAATGATAATGATAACATCCGAAGCATTTTTGGGAGAGGCGCGGCGAGTTTCACAATCCTCGCCTCCTATTTATGCTGGCGGAATTTATTATTGTAAGTCCGTTCGCCACGATGGAGCGAGACAGATTTTATCGCAGAATGGATGCAGTTAAGCTGGCTGTACCTAAGTAGAATTTTATTTAAAATTCTTCTAAAACATCTTTTTTTATAAGATGTTTTAATCTTTTAGTGGGGTCAAATCGATATTTTGTTTTTGACCATAGCGAGCAGGAAAATTAAAAGGAACGAGATGGAAAAAAAAAAAATGTCGTACAAATTTCTAACGGTGTACAATGGAACCTTGGTTAACGAGTTACGCGGTTAACGAGCGTTTTGAAAGAGGAGCAACTTTTGACACTTTTTTTTTGGGAACCAGTGACAATATTACAGTGATCAGTGCTAAACATATGCACTGTCACTGTACTAATGACACTGGCAGGGAAGGGGGTTAACATCACACCAGAGTGACTCTTTCTACATCTGCACAATATATTTGGTGATTGGATTCCTCCCACTCTTCAATTTCATTTTGAACTTTTCAGCGCCGCAATAATTTTTATGCATGCGACTTTTTGTTTGTTATCTACGAACTTTGCTGGCCGCTTGCTTTTTTCAGTTCAGCGCAAATTTTTACTTGTTTTATAACATCACATCACCTGACTCGGTTTGCAAGTGTTGTCTCGCAAAACGAGCAGAGTTCAAGCTAATATGGTGTGCAGTACCGCATTTGGCCAGAGATGCGGGGGGGGGGCGCCGGTGACACTCGGAACGGTTGGAAATACTCGGAAACACTCGGAAATACTCCGTTCCCGAGTGTTTCTGAGGGTTTCCGAGTTCCGCCGAGGTGTCCCCGAGTATTTCCGAGGCTCTCCGGCGCCCCCCCCCACCTCTGGCCACATGTGGTATTGCATGTAATAGAAGTCAATGCCGAACGAATTATCTTCGTTTCCATTGACTTCTATGGGGAAACTCCCTTTTGATATGCGAGTGCTTTGGATTACAAGCATTCTCCTGGAACGGATTATGCTCGTAATCCAAGGTTCCACTGTATGTAGTCTTCGTTCAGGAAGTTACATTTATTGCAAAATTGAATGTTAAAAAGGAACTGCAGTCTGCTCACTTAATTTGTAATAAAAACATCTTTGCCATTCTGAAGCTTCCCTCCAACCCACTTTGCATATTATTTTATATATACTGTGATTCTGTACTTGACAAATATGCTGCAGAAATCTCCCTCCACTGAGTCTGGCTGCAGCCATTTTAACTGTGGGCAGCTGATGATGCTGCCTGTTCACTTCCTGGATTTACACAGACACACGTGTCCAGCTCTGCAGCTCTCATTGGCCCTCTTATGACTCACCCCCCCCTCTCTTCCTGGCAAACTCTAAGGAGAGTGAGAGAGAGAGCTGTGCATGATGTCATAAGCCTAGGCTTTTTTCCAGATAAGAAACAGGAAGTGGGCTGTATAAGGTATTTACTGGCAGAAAAAAAATAGCTTTACTATCCAAAGTTAAAACAACAACAGCAGAAGATTTAATAGATGGAAAGATAAAAAAAAAATTACTGAAGTTCCGCTTTAAAAGCAAAGAAAAGTTTTTAAAAGTGGTTGTAAACCTCAGACATGAAATATGAGCAAAGCATATTCCTCTATGGTGTGTACTTGTCTCAATCCAGAGCACTAAGTGTCACTTCTGTCTGCTGCCTCCTTCCTCTGCTATCAGCATGAATCAATTCTGACAAGTTTTCCTGACACCAAGAGAAAAAAGATGACAGGGGAGGGAGCTCCAGCACACAGCCTGCGATTGACAGCCTCAGCCCCGTTCCTGTGTGCTGTGTGAAGGGTGGTGCGTCCCTTCCATCCAATCAGCTCTCAGAGCTCTCCTCACTGAGCTCTGCAGAGTGTAATTTCAGATCTCCGCCCCCTGCTTTCTGAAAGCTCAGACAAGCTATATAAATTGTGGACTTTGAATGGCTGTAGAGAAGGGAAAACTGCAGATACACAGGTACAACTTATGTAGGATGATTTGTTTCATCTCTGTGTATCAGCTGAGGCCAGTCACTTCATTGGTATTTGTAAGGGTTTACAAATGAAATCTCACAGGGACAACTTTGTCTCTGGGTAACCTTGAGCTATGGATACTGCAAGAGCCTGCATGAGCACAGTGCCATAGGCTGGGCAATAAACACTGTAGACAGACTTAAACATCTCACTACCCTGCAATGGAATATTACTTTTCATGGATGACCGGGATTACCCTTTAATGAGTGCAGTATGCCATAAGAAACAATTAGATCAGCCTTCAGTTCCCTGTCTCCATGCAGCTGCTAAAAGCTGAATCCTGATTGGCTGCTGCCCATCACTGCTCTTTGGGTTTGTTAACATGGGCAGCCGGGGGGGGTGGGGCGTTAAATGCAGGAGGTTGAGTCGTGGTTTTAGCACCCTTTCGGCTGCTCACCAAAACACATAAAAGCAGCTACTCAGGGCAAAAATCAAACTGAATGTCGCATGACCCATATAAGCTCCTCCCAGTCGCGCACCTTCTGCACGCTCCAGAGGCTGTATTGTGGCTCAATCTGTCACCAGCTGTGTCCATCAGACAAAGCTAATGATCGCTGTTCTGGGCCAGGCCCTGGTACTTTGTGATCACTGTGACAAATCACAGCGATCACATGACAGTTGTACACAATGTACGCCTTTCATTCATAGCCATTCATTGTGTAATATTGTAATGATCTCTGTGATTGGTCACAGTGATCACATGGTACAGACGGGGCCAATCACGGCTATCACAATAGTACACACGGGCAATGAATGGATGCCATCCATAGACTTGTCTGCTTATAACAGTGATCACCACTGTTATAAGCAGTCATAGTGTATAAAAAAGAAAAAATCCTAATCGCCTCCCCAGAATAACAACTGTACTGCTGTGGCCACAGTATGTAAAAAAAATAAAAATAGAAAAATAAAAAAATATCATTTTTTTATTTTATTTTACATACAGTTCTTTCACTAGTCCGTATCCCTGATCACCACTATACCACGCATATGATACAGCTGTACTATGGTGAGAGTATGTAAAAAAAACAACAATTGTGATAAAAATAGAAAATAATAAAATCTTCATTTTCGAAAAAAGTTACAAAAAAAACCTTAAAAAAATTCTACATGCCTCTTACTAAATACCTCTCTGTTATGTTACTTTCTAAAAAAAGTATTTGTACTGTCCTGACATTTTAAAGCCTCAAGAAATGAGTATCAGGATTCATCAATGTTCAAATATTTATATTGTAGTTTGTAGACTCTAAAACTTTCACAGAGACTAAATAATAAACACCGATCTGGGTTATTTTTAATCAAAGAAATGTAGCAGAATGGTGACATGTTGACCTTTTACTGAATTTTCTGTATATTTTGTGTGTGTGTGTATATGTATGTGTATGTGTATGTATGTATGTATATATATATATATATATATATATATATATATATATATATATATATATATATATATATATATATATATATATATATATACACACATATATGTATATGTATATATATATATATATATATATATATATATATATATATATATACACATATATATATATATATACACATATATATATATATATATATATATATATATATATATATATATATATATATATATATATATATATATATATAAATATAAAAAAACCCCAGTGGTGATTAAATACCACCATAATAAAGCTCTATCTGTCTCAAGAGATGATACAAGTTTCATGGGTACAGTGTTGCATTATTGAGTAATTGTCATTCAAAGTGTGACAGCCAGTGGCAGCTGGTGCTCCATATTTGGGAGGGCAAACAAACCACCCGCCACCACCCCCGGTGGTGATCGGTTGTTCAGTCGGTTCATGGACACCCCCAAACCCCCCATCCCACGCTCGCTCTTCTGTCCGTCCGTCCGTCAGTCTGCACTCCAGCACCGCACTTACCCCATCTAGGTCGCGGGCGTCGTCGGATCCTTCCTGCGTCTCCTCCTCCTCGGCGGCTTTCCCTGTGTCTCTCAGGTCTCAGGACTTCATGATTGTCCGGGAGGAGAATCAGGAAGACAATGGTAAATAATTATTCTCTATTGTCACACAAGTGGGTTGGTTGGGCTCGGGGCGCAGAGCACCCCTTTTTAAAGCCAATTAGAGCCTCCCGCTCTAATCACATGCTTGGAAATAAACCCCATTGGAATCCATGAATCCGGCCCCCTGCATGTAGATTAGGGGAGCAGCGCCCCTGTATGGACGGGCCGCCACCGGTGTTGGCCAACAATTACGAACGTAGTGACGTACTACGTGGTTTTCCAGCTCTTTAGCGCCACCCTTTGGGCCCCTTCTGCTAATTGCGTGTTAGTAGAAGTTTGGTGAGTGTTGATTCGCGCTTTTCTTTTTGCGTTTTTCATTTTTATCGCGTTTCATTTCGTGCTTTTAAGTTTGTTTCTGAACGGCCGTTCATCAACCAGCCATATTGCAGAATCGGAGGAGATAACCTGTTATTTATTATTGGCCTTGGTAGTTATTGCTTTGACATTATTTTTTTGGTTGAATAATAATGATTTGATTTGGTAAATCTTCTATATTTTTGGATGCATAGAATGCACTTTTTGGTTATTTTCTATTGGCAGATAACATGTCTAATTTTTTTTTTTTTAAGGCACAATAAAAAAATTGTGTAGAATAATACTTGGCTGTGTGTTTTACTTCAAATGACAGTTTGGGAGTTGGCAGTTACATTTATAAAAATACAATGTAAAATTAACAAGGGACACCAACATAGTTGTATCTTTGTTCTTAAAAACTACGGGATAATAGTGTTGTGGTAACTTGCACAAATAACAAAAAACATAATAATATTATTCTTGATATCACTAGAAAAAAAAAAGCCTTTCAAAATATCAGTATCACCAGCAAAGCAGCTTCATTATTATCCCATTAAGGAAGAAGAGAATTGTGCGCTGCGTTTGGAGATTTCATAATTTGCCGCGTCACGAATTTTAATTCTCCATTACGAATGCTAGTTTACAAGACCGACTGCTTCTGCTTCCGAGCATGCGTGTTTGTACTTTGGACTTTTGTCCGACGGACTTGTGTACACACGCTCGGAAAGTCCGATAACACACATTTGTTGGTGGAAAATTTGAGAACATGCTAGGCAACATTTGTTGGCAGAAAGTCCGACAACAAATGTGCAATGGAGCATACACACCGTCAGACTTGCCGCCAACAAGCTTACATCCAACACTTCCCGTCGGAAAATCTGATCGTGTGTACGTGGCATAAGTTGGTAATGGTGGTAAAATTAGAAAAATATATACATAAAACTATTTTTCAGAAATAAAAAAACTGATAATTGGCATGTGCGTATGTATTCACCCCCTTTGTTATGAAGCCCATAAAAAGCTCTGGTGCAACCAATTACCTTCAGAAGTCACATAATTAGTGAAATGATGTCCACCTGTGTGCAATCTAAGTGTCACATGATCTGTCATTACATAGACACACCTTTTTGAAAGCCCCAGAGGCTGCAACACCTAAGCAAGAGGCACCACTAACCAAACACTGCCATGAAGACCAAGGAACTCTCCAAACAAGTAAGGGACAATGTCGTTGAGAAGTACAAGTCAGGGTTAGGTTATAAAAAAAATCCAAATCTTTGATGATCCCTAGGAGCACCATCAAATCTATCATAACCAAATGGAAAGAACATGGCACAACAGCAAACCTGCCAAGAGACGGCCGCACACCAAAACTCACGGACCGGGCAAGGAGGGCATTAATCATAGGGAGCACAGAGACCTAAGGTAACCCTGGAGGAGCTGCAGAGTTCCACAGCAGAGACTGGAGTATCTGTACATAGGACAACAATAAGCCGTACGCTCCATAGAGTTGGGCTTTATGGCAGAGTGGCCAGAAGAAAGACATTACTTTCAGCGAAAAACAAAATGGCACGTTTTGAGTTTGCGAAAAGGCACGTGGGAGACTCCCAAAATGTATGGAGGAAGGTGCTCTGGTCTGATGAGACTAAAATTGATTTTTGTGGCCATCGAGGAAAACGCTATGTCTGGTGCAAACCCAACACATCACATCACCCAAAGAACACCACTGTGAAACATGGTGGTGGCAGCATCATGCTGTGGGGATGTTTTTCAGCAGTCGGGACTGGGAAACTGGTCAGAGTTGAGAGAAAGATGGATGGTGCTAAATACAGGGATATTCTTGAGCAAAACTTGTACCACTCTGTGTGTGATTTGAGGCTAGGACGGAGGTTCACCTTCCAGCAAGACAATGACCCCAAACACACTGCTAAAGCAACACTTGAGTGGTTTAAGGGGGAAACATATAAATGTGTTGGAATGGCCTAGTCAAAGCCCAGACCTCAATCCAATAACAAATCTGTGGTCAGACTTAAAGATTGCTGTTCACAAGCACAAACCATCCAACTTGAAGGAGCTGGAGCAGTTTTGAAAGGAGGAATGGGGCAAAAATCCCAGTGGTAAGATGTGGCAAGCTCATAGAGTCTTATCCAAAGCGACTTGGAGCTGTGATAGCTGCAAAAGGTGGCTCTACAAAGTATTTTACTTTAGGGGGGTGAATAGTTATGCACATTGACTTTTTCTGTTATTTTGTCCTATTTGTTGTTTGCTTCACAATAAAAATAAAAAACATCTTCCAAGTTGTGGGCATGTTCTGTATATTAAATGATGCAAATCCTCAAACAATCCATGTTAATTCCAGGTTGTGAGGCAGCAAAACACGAAAAATGCCAAAGGCGGGGGGGTGGGGGTGAATACTTTTGCAAGGCACTGTATATACAAATATCTTTCCAATAAAAACTAATAAAACAAAAAAAAAAGTTTGGCAGAGGTTCTAAACTTTCCCTCCTCTATCCAAAACTAAAAAAAAAAAAAAAAAAAGTTTGCCAAAGATAAACTTTAAGATCTTACATTGGTTAGGAAGTGTACCTTGTCACCTTGTCGGGTAACCGTACACGGCCTTGCCTGATCACAAGCAATGCTTGAAGAGGAAGGTGTATGGCTGCTGTACAAGGATCAGGACAGACCCTTCACAACTAATGTGTATTTGAGAGATACACATGGAAGGAGTAGAAGAAACAGTCTGGTGAAGAGTATTTGCAATGCTCTGAATTAGTGAATCTGCTTGCTGAGCAATAAAGATTGTTGGATACGAAAGAACAACGCGGGAGTGCAGCTTTTTCATTGTTATTTTCATATTTTATACAAATAAATAGATAAGTCGTATATCATTACCTGATAATGATCTATTTTTTTTTTCACTGGGGTTACATCCCATTTTCATACCTTTTTTTTATATTTCATAACCCTGACAGTAATGCTTTCCATAAACACCCAGCTACAAAGCTGCCAAAGGGATAGCAATCTTCAGAAATTGCTGCAATTTTCTCTGCTCGTAAATAAGGAAAATTGAAAGCATTTGAGTAAATTTGTGGCTCCGTAGCCTGGAGGAAGGGAGCGCTCTGCCTTTCCCACTTCACATCCTGGCTGAAAAAAAAATGAAAAATACATCCGTGGCTTATACAGGCTTCCCTACTAAGGCAGAGAGAGCGGTATGACCAGTGCAGCAACCCCCCCCCCCCACCCCCCCAGCAATAAATCATGGATGTGACTTCTTTATAAACTGATGAGAGCTGAAATCTGATTGGGCACTTTGGGCTGCATAACTACTTGACCTTTGGAAGATTCACACACCCCCCCCCTTTCCATGACCAGGCCATTTTTTGCGATACGGCACTGCGTTACTTTAACTGACTGCACAGTCATAGAACGCTCTACCCAAATAAAATGTATATACCGTATTTATTGGCGTATAACACGCACCTTTTCCCCTTAAAATCAGGGGAAAATTGTGGGTGCGTGTTATACGCCGATCCCCCACGATCCCCCGCCGATTCTGAGCCTTTTGGCGGCTCTCGGCGGCTTTCGCCCATTCTCGGCGGCTTTCGCCCATTCTCGGCGGCTCTCGGCTGCTCTCGGCCCATTCTCGGCGGCTTTGGGCGTCTCTTGCAGTCCCGCGTGAGATGCCGAAAGCCGAGTGCGTCCGAAAGCCGGCGAGAATGGCCGAAAGCCGCCGAGAGCTGCCGAGAGCGTCCGAGAAAGGCGGTGCCATTTTTAAACGCCAGATGTCTGCGAACGACACAGGGCAAGGCTATAGATGGACACTGACAAGGCTGCAATGGGGGACAAGGTACAGATGGACACTGACAAGGCTGCAATGGGGGACAAGGTACAGATGGACACTGACAATGCTACACTGACACTGACAAGGCTATAGATGGACACTGACAAGGCTGCAATGGGGGACAAGGTACAGATGGACACTGACAAGGCTGCAATGGGGGACAAGGTACAGATGGACACTGACAATGCTACACTGACACTGACAAGGCTGCAATGGGGGACAAGGCTATAGATGGACACTGACAAGGCTGCAATGAGGGACAAGGTACAGATGGACACTGACAATGCTACACTGACACTGACAAGGCTGCAGATGGACACTGATAAGGCTGCATTGATGGGCATTTCAATGTAAGTTTTTTTTCCTTAAACTTCCCTCCTAAACTTGGGGTGCGTGTTATACGCCGATAAATACGGTAATTTTTCCCCCCAAATAGAGCTTTTGGTGGTATTTGATCCCCCCTTTTATTTTTTGCGCTATAAAAAAAAAAAAACTATTTAAAAAAAATAAATATATATATTTTTTACTTTCTGCTATAAAATACATCCAATAAAAAAATGTAAAAAAATCTGATTTCTTCATCAATTTAGGCCAATATGTATTCTGCTACATATTCTTGGTAAAAAAAAATCCCAATAAGCGTATATTGATTGGTTTGCACAAATGTTATAGGGGTTGATTTACTAAAGGCAAATAGACTGTTACTTTTGAAAGTGCAGTTTCGCTCTGCAAGGGCAGTTGCTCCAGAGCTTAGTAAATAATGGAGAGCTCTGCTGACTTCCATCATCCAATCACGTGTAAGCAAAAATGCTGTTTTTGTCATTTTCCTTGCACATGATTGGATGATGGAAGTCAACAGAGCCTCACATTATTTACTAAGCTCTGGAGCAACTGCCCTTGCAGAGCGCAACTGCACTTTCAAGTCATATATAAGATATGCCCCCCTGTGTGTGTTGTATAAAAAAAAAAAAAAAAGCTGTATATACCTTATCTGTGAGAGCTGATCATTGGTCACATGAAACCCTGCATCTCTTTTCCCCCCATCTCACAGATGCAGTGGGAGGGGCCAAGATTCCCCCCAGCAAAAATTACACCCCAAAATACATTCTGCTACTTCTGAGTATAGCGATACCACAATTGTGAGACTTTTACACAACCTGGCCACATACAGAGGCCCAACATCCAAGTAGCACACCGTCAGGCGTTCTAAAGGCATAAATTACACACTGAGACCCTTTTCACACTGGGGCCTTTTTCAGGCGCTTTAGTGTTTAAAAAAGTGCCTGTAAAGCGCCTGAAAGAAGCCTCATCTGCAATCTCAATGCGAAAGCCCAAGTGCTTTCACGCTGGGGTGCTGCGCTGGCAGGGCGTCAAAAAAAGTCCTGCAAGCAGCTTCTTTGCATTGCTTTCGTGTTTTTGCCACCGGGCTGGGTGCGCGGATGGCCTGAGCCCTTTTACACTGCCAGCTCCTGAAAAACGCCCCGGTGTGAAAGGAGTCTTAAGCGGTGCTTTACCAGCATTTTTGGGGCGTGTGAAAGGGCTTGGGCTTTCACATTGGGATTGCAGATGAGGCTTCTTTCAGGCGCTTTTTTTAACGCTAAAGCGCCTGAAAAACGCCCCAGTGTGAAAGGGGTCTTAGTTTCCTGAGTACCTATAATATTTTTGAAGGCCCTGGAGCACCAGGACAATGAAATTAGATGTGGCAGATGATCACGGACAGATGTGCACAGATTATCACAGACAGATGTGCACAGATGATCACGGACAGATGTGCGCCAGATGATCACGGACAGATGTTATGTGGGACAGGTGTTGGTGTTTTACACTGTTTGGGGACACTAGCTGGGTGATCAGTGTGTAAAAAAGCTGTAAAAAAACAGCTCATACACACTGATCCCCAGCTCGCACATCTGCTCTCCTTCTCCTCACTGACTCTGTGTGAGGAGAAGCAGAGCCGATCGCCTGACAACAGCTCTCTGTTTATATTACATGACGGCTGTGATTGGACACAGCCGTCGTGGGATCAGGAGGGCCTGATATATATAATATGTTTGGGGCTTCTGAGTAATTTTCTAGCAAGAAAATAAAAAATTATGATTTTTACAACGAGTCATTTTCCTCCTCATTACGTGACAGTGTTTGTGCCCGCCGATTTGCCACTTGGGCCCAAGCAAAGGTAAAGGTGAGAAGAGGTGGCTTGGGAGGTGGGAGCTAGCAAAAAAAAAACATTATCATGGGCTTTGAATGGTCAAAGTGACCGTTTCTCTTTATGGTAACTGAGCATCCCGTAAGATGTTTTTCAGCTGTTTAAGACATTTGTGTTTTGTTTTCTGCCAACAGTGCACTGACTACGACCTGGATTTTGGCACAGAATGCTTACATTTGGCCCTGGAATACAGTAAAGTCAGAGCAAAGTTAGTGGAAGGACCCCCCGATCTGTGGAAGGTAAATATAACGTTAGTGGAGGTGACCTCACATTAAATGTTTGAGTTACACTTAACTACTGCAAACACACGGGCCGTTCAGCCAGCGGGCAGCCCCTGCTGCCTGGAGCACCGCACTAAGCTCAGTTTGTACAAAGTCTGCAAACACTAATTGGGCAGCTGATTTGTTTTGGTGTAAGATTTAAACAGTTACACACTTTGTGGGAAACGGTGTACAAGCGACCACCGCGAAGAAGTAAAGATAAGGCGAGGCTGCATTCGGTCTGGTAGGTCTGTCTGTCTCCTATAGGCTGGCTCTTGTACAGTTTACTTTCTATGCAAAAATTGATGATGGCACCGTACCGGCATTTGTTGCATAAATCCTTTATTGTAAGAGGGATATGTACAGAATGCTGCAAAGCTGCTAATAAATAAATAAATATATATATATATATATATATATATATATATATATATATATATATATATATACACACAGTATATAAGTGCTAACCAAAGCAACCAGAGCAAAATGTGTTTTCTAAGGTATTGCAGCATTCTACATGCCCCCCCCCCCTTCCCGCTTAAAGTGGACCTTCGCCTTAATGGTGATGTTGTGCCGCCCTGCCTCCTACCCCCTCCCTCTCTTACAAATGGACAATTGTTGTTTGGAAGGTACTGTATTTGTGGTGCCAAGCAGCAGTTCTGCATTTCTTGCCAAGGCAAGACTTCCCCCCTCCCCCTTCATGTGTGCGTGGGGTTTCCCATACACGCCCAAAGACTGCTGTCGGGGGAGAACGAAACCTTTTTCTTTGCATGCGCGCGGAAAATCACCTGTGCAGTTGCATGCGCGTGGAAAATCACTTGCGCAGTCGCATGCGCAGTTATGTCAACAGGCTCTTCCAGGACCCGAAGGCTAAGCAAAAGCAATGGTCATAATAGTGGCACCCGAGGGGGTGGGCATGGGCTAGTTTTGCTTTTTAGTGCAATTAAAGATTTAAGCAACAAATGCCAGTTTAGGGCTCATCCAGCATTGCATCTGACATACACTATACTGCCAAAAGTATTGGGACACCTGCCTTTACACTCGCATGAACTTTAATGGCATCCCAGTCTAATGCCCCGTACACACGGTTGGATTTTCCTATCGGAGCGTGTTGTCAGAAATTCCGACCGTGTGTGGGCTCCATCGGACATTTTCCATCAGATTTTCCGACACACAAAGTTGGAGAGCAGGAGATAAAATTTTCTGACAACAAAATCCGTTGTCGGAAATTCCGATCGTGTGTACACAAATCCGACGGACAAAGTGCCACGCATGCTCAGAATAAATAAAGAGATGAAAGCTATTGGCCACTGCCCCGTTTATAGTCCAGACGTACGTGTTTTACGTCACCGCGTTCAGAATGATCGGATTATCCGACAACTTTGTGTGACCGTGTGTATGCAAGACAAGTTTGAGCCAACATCCGTAGGAAAAAATCCATGGATTTTGTTGTCGGAATGTCCGAACAAAGTCCGACCGTGTGTACGCCCTATTAGTCCGTAGGGTTCAATATTGAGTTGGCCCACTCTTTGTAGCTATAACAGCTTTAACTCTTCTGGGAAGGCCGTCCACAAGGTTTAGGAGTGTGTCTATGGGAATGTTTGATCATTCTTCCAGAAGAGCATTTGTGAGGTCAGGCGATGATGTCGGATGAGAAGGCCTGGCTTGCAGTTTCCACTCTAATTCATCCCAAAAGTGTTCTATCGGGTTGAGGTCAGGTTTCTGTGGAGGCCAGTCAAGTTCTTCCACCCCAAACTCGCTTATCCACACTATATTGCCAAAAGTATTGGGCCACCCCTCCAAATCATTTGGTGGAGAGGGGATTATGATGTGGGGTTGTTTTTTAGGGGTTGGGCTTGGCCTTCTAGTTCCAGTGAAGGGAACTCTTAAGGCGTCAGCATACCAAGATATTTTTGGACAATTTCATGCTCCCAACTTTGTGGGAACAGTTTGGGGATGGCCCCTTCCTGTTCCAACATGACTGCGCACCAGTGGACAAAGCAAGGTCCATAAAGATATGGATGAGTGAGTATGAGGTGGAGGAATCTTGACTGGCCTGCAACCTGATAGAACATTGTTACCATTGTGTTTAGACAGATAGAGCTTTCTTTTAGTGGTATTTATTTACCACTGGGTTTTTTATTTTTTGCTAAACAAATGAAAAAAGTTAGAAAAATTTTCAAGAAAAAAAATGTTTTCTTCGTTTCTATTATAAAATGTTACAAATAAGTAATTTTTCTTCTTCACTGCTCTGATGAGGCTGCACTGATGGGCACTGATATGCTGCACTGATCATCAGGTCACTGATGATCAGTTCTCCGATTATGAATTTGAATGTGCCCTGACACAGGATAGCCAGTTATCGGCATTACTTTCCTCAGATAGTGACAGCGCTGAGGAAAGGAAAGCTGATAACCGGCTATCCTGTGTCAGGGCACATTCAAACTGATAACCGGGGCACTGATCATCAGTACGCTGATGATCAGTGTAGCCCCATCAGTGCCAATCGGTGTCCATCAGTGCAGCATATCAGTGCCGTCTTATCAGTTCCTCTTCATTAGTGGCCATCAGTGCCCATCAGTGCAGCCTCATCAGCGCACATCAGTGAATAAGAAAAATTACTTATTTGTAAAATTTTATAACAGAAATGAAGAAAACGTTTTTTTTTGTCTTAAAAATTTTCTGTCTTTTTTGCTTTTTTAGTAAAAAATAAAAAACCCAATGGGTAATAAATAACACCAAAAGAAAGCTCTATCTGTCTAAAAAAAAATGATACCAATTTCATTTGGGTGCAGTGTTGTATGACCGCGCAATTGTCATTCAAAGTGCGACAGCGCTGAAAGCTGAAAATTGGCCTGAGATGTAATGTAAGTAATTTTTCTTCTTCACTGATGTGCGCTGATGAGGCTGCGCTGATGGCCACTAATGAAGAGGCACTGATAAGAAGACACTGATATGCTGCGCTGATGGACACCAATTGGCACTGATGGGGCTGCACTGATCATCAGGGTACTGATGATCAGTGCCCCGGTTATCAGTTTGAATGTGCCCTGACACAGGATAGCCGGTTATCGGATTTCCTTTCCTCAGCGCTGTCACTGTCTGAGGAAAGTAATGCCGATAACCGGCTATCCTGTGTCAGGGCACATTAAAACTGATAATCAGAGCACTGATCATCAGTGATGATCAGTGCAGCCCCATCTGTGCCAATCAATGTCCATCAGTGCAGCCTCATCAGCGCAGTGAAGAAGAAAAATTACTTATTTGTAACATTTTATAACAGAAACGAAGAAAACATTTTTTTTCTTCAAAATTTTTCAAACCTCTTTAATTTGTTTAGCAAAAAATAAAAAACCCAGTGGTAAATAAATACCACCAAAAGAAAGCTCTATCTGTCTAAAAAAAATTATACCAATTTCATTTGGGTGCTGTGTTGCATGACCGCGCAATTATTCAAAATGCGACTGCGCTGAAAGCTGAAAATTGGCCTGAGATGGAAGGAGGTAAAAGTGTCCGGTATTGAGGTGGTTAAAGAGTTTGAGAAACACTGATCTCGATTGCCTGCTTCTGATGCACTCTGGCACTGGTCCTTGCATAAATGGCAGACTGAACGCATTATTGATATTGCTGCCAATGGAGAGTGCTGCTCCGGGCATTTGCTTTATTGGCATATAATCCCTTCCTGTGCTGTAATTAATGGCTTGAATTTATTCGCTAGGTGACCTACAAGCGAGATTTATACGCAGCTGAGTCAATTATTAAAGGTAAGTTTGTCTTTTCATGATGTTATTTTAGGTTGTTAACAGGGATGTGTGTTCTAATTAACTCTTTAATGGTGTGAGCGTGATAAAACTGATAAAGAATAGGAGTGGAGCCATGAGGTCACTGCTTTATTATGAGCTTGTTAAACCTTAAAGAAATTCTATATTGATAAAAAATGTTAAGGCAGTTAACACATTCCAGTGTTGTGCTTTTGTAATTCTCGGCAGAAACCTTACAGGAAAATGCTCTAGAATTGACCCCAACTCAAAAAGACTTGCTGTGTTGTAGGGAACATCTAGAAATGTTAATTGCGCTAAAGCAGTACCCTAAAAAAATGTATAATTTTTCTACAACTACTCCTAAAAAACATCAGTGCACATTGTGTGCTTAGGTTGCCTGTACCTTGAGCTTCACAGCTGTATAACTGCATTGCAACATCATCTAAGGCAATGTGTCAAACATGAGGCCCGCAGACTGAATCCAGCCCACCAGGCCATTTCATGTGGCCCTTGCTCCTCTCCTGCAGCTGCGTCCCCTCCTTATCTCAGCAGTTGGCAGCAGAGAGGAGGACAGAGCTCCTCCGCCAGATCCTGCACTTCTCCGTGCACCCGCAGAGAGGCTCGTCTCTGCTCCACCCCCATATCAGTACTCAGCAGCAGAGAGGAGGACAAAACTCCTCCTACAGATCCTGCGCCTCTCTGTGCAGCCGCAGGAATCCCTCGTCTCTGGTTGCCTTGGTCTCAGCATTCAGTAGACTCTGGCAGCTGACTCCAGCTCTCCTCTGGTCATCGCCCAGACCTTACACTTTCTGCTTCTCAGCTCTCTCCCATCTTTTTCCTGGCAACAGAACAAGGTAAAGGGGTGCACTGTGATGTAAGGGAGGGTGAAGGACTCTTGACTTCTGATGTGTGTGTGTGTGTGTGGGGGGGGTGCTCTGGACATCTGCTTATAATTATGAGAATAATACAATTCTATGCCAGTTGATAAGGAGGGTCGCACACCGCTGGTATCATCCACAAGAAACTTTATTAGAGAGCGCTCAAACAGAACACCATGGCAGCACCATGTTCTGTCTCAGCAGTCTCCAATAAAGTTTCTTGTGGATGATACCAGCCGTGTGCAACCTTCCTTTTCAGACTTCCATCATCTGCTACAGGAGCGTGAGTGGGCTCCGTGCCGGTCTGCACCTGCCCATCACAGCTTAAAGCGGAGTTCCACCCAAAAGTGGAACTTCTGCTTTTAAGCACTCCTCGCCCCCTTACATGCCCCCTCATTTTTTTTGGGGGGGGGGGGGGGAGTGGGTACCTTCTTTTTAGTGGGACTTCCTGTCCCACTTCCACCTTCCTCTTCTCGGCCGCCTAGGGGACTCCTCTCGCGCCTTGGGCAGCCCCTCCCTGCTAGAAATCTTCTGGGACACGTCACAGGTCCCAGAAGATTGCCTGACCAATAGCAGAGCGCAGCGCGACTCGCGCATGCGCAGTGCGCGCCTGGCCGTGAAGCCGTAAGCTGTCATGGCCCGGTGCCCACAGTTGCTATGACGGCGCCAGGGAGAGGAGGGAGAGAGGAGCGAGGCTTCGGGCGCCTGCATCGCTGGACTGTGGGACAGGTAAGTGTCTGTTTATTAAAAGTCAGCAGCTACACTTGCTCCTTTAATAAACTAAAAAACGGGTGGAACTCCGCTTTTACTCTTACGTTATTACTAAAATCAGTGATAATCAAATGCAGAGGCAATTATTTAATATGGTAAAGAGTAGATACATTTATATAGTCTTACACATACAACCTGCCTTTGAGGGTTACCATAATGTTGATGTGTGCATTGAAATTAAGCTTGATACCCCTAATCTAAGGCAATTCTGCCTCTGACTATCTCCCAAGATTTGTAGTGAGACTTGTTGATGTCACTACGGCTCGCTGTTCTCCTTGCTGGAGAGGAAGCTGTATCTGAGGCTCTGCAGTGCAAGCTTCGCCCTGTGTGTGCTTCATTTATACTGTAAATATGTGCTTCCACCACCTCCCCTGCTGATTTTTGATTATTTTGCCACCAGTCTTTAGATCGGCAGTTATTAGGAGAGCAGATCTGACATTAAGAAGCAAAGCCCTGCCTGTACCACAATGGCCACTTCCACACAGAGAGACATACTGCAGGACAAGTCAGTAATGGGGAAAAGATACTGGTGATCAGTCCTTTATCCTCTGTTTTGGTACAACTTGCGTAGTACAGGTTTCCAGTGGTGGCTGGTGCTCGATAATTCTGGGGGCAAACCAACGCCACCGACAGTGAGTGAGCAATCCACTGTGGTGGCTGGTAGGTGGTTGGGTCGGTCTTCTCCTCCAGCCAAGCTCTCCTCTGTATTCCCTCCTTCTCCTCCTAGGCGTCCAATAGGATCGCCTGCCATTTTTACCGATCGGGAAACGGGCCCACTTCCTGATTGGCGAGGAGGAGATTAAGTGTGAAAATAGCGAATATTCATTAGCTATTGTGACACAACTGGGGGGGCTTGGAGTGCAGTGCTCTGCACCCCAAGACCACCCTTTTTTAAAGCCTATAAAAGCCTCTGAAGCTAATCATGTGCTAAAAGAAAACACCCCCCCCTCATTGGAATCAATGCATCCGGCGCCCTGTATGTAGATTAGGGGGCCGGACGCATGAATGGGGGGGGCGGCGCCCGTGCGCCCCTTATGGATGGGCCGCCGCTGCAGGTTTCCTTCAAAGTTATTATAAACTTTAATGCTTGCCCGTTGTGTTTTTTACATGCACAAGATATACATTGATCATATAGCTTTATGTTGCCATTTGTTGCCCTGTACACACAGCCTATAGTAGAGTAGATCTTCACGTTCCTGTGTTAGAAGTTTGTTTGCTTTTCAACATGTGGCATGCCACATGGCACTGCACAGGTTAATGCATTACCTCTGTCTGTAATGTTAGAACTGCATTTTCCTGTGAAGAGACTACATATCCCACAATCCCCAGGTTTCCAGTCTCATGCTGGTTCAGGTAAGAGCTACACAGTAATTAGATCTGACACAAACACAAGCAGGCAGAGAATTCACAGACACACTGAGTCAGCTACAAGTTTTTCTTTTTCTAATAGACTAGCCCTTCCATATTTGTGATGCAAAACCGAACAAGTGGCAATGAATTGTGACCCGGAACAGGAAGTTGTCTTGTCCCTTTGCCGAATAGGAGCAGGCTAGTTGTAACAATACATAAACATAGCGAAATCAATCAACCATGACACTATACAATTTTACAACATATGGGTCCATCATTACAGGGTAAGGCAAACAAACAGCACAGGGAATATAGCTTCACTAGTACCTAGTAAAAACAGCAAAAACATTTGAAAGTGTACAATGCCTTTGAGTGCACCACTTTATTGAAATTCCATCAACATCCTGACTACCCTGCTACCTTCATCCAAAGCTGTTTTTTACTCACTCAGGAAAGAGAAGTTACAGCTGTTCCCAATAGGTTGCTGCCCCCTCTGCTGCTTATATTTCACATTTAAAAATGGTGTTTATGGATATTTTAATGAGGGAGGGGGATACAGAAAAAAAGGAGGGGGAAGGAGGAGGAATATAATAAAAAAACCCATAACTATAACACACATACAATCAGTTATAAAGTCCCACAGTGCTCTGTTGTGCCATGAAGTTCTACACATACTGTAGAAATAAGAGGAATTATGACTTTCCTGTAAATTCTATATTCTGGAGTAAAGTACAGGGCACAGGTAGATTATTCAAATACTATGGGTTATAAGCATCTACCTTCAGGTAATTGGACACTGGCAGAGCTTTAAAGGGCACACCTATTGAGCACCTTCCCTATAACCCTACCATACTCCATGGGTCCCCAGCTTTGTAGAAAGCAATAGAGTGTAAACCAAGAAATGGATGGGAGGGTGGTCAGTGTTCAGTACTGTACTGCAAGATTGAATTTACAAGTAGATATTTCTCTTATCTTAAAGTGGTTGTAAACTCTCATTTAAAAAAACAAAAAAAACCAAACATGTCATTTACCTCCACTGTGCAGTTCGTTTTGCACAGAGTGGTCCCGATCATCGTCTTCTGGGGTCCCTCAGTGGCGTTGGTGCATCGAGTGTCCACGTTGAGAAGCTATAAGTCTCTATAATATGTGTTCATAAGTTTATGAACCCTTGGCCATTTTTCAGAGACTATGATTGATCACACAACAAAACTCTTCTTTCAGACCCCCATACACTCTGTTAGATTTTCTGCGGATTTTTGTCTTCAGATTTAACAAAAACATGTGGTGCAAGGGCCTGCCAGATTGCATACAAATTGAAACTCTTAAGGTTTGACCTCATATTATATGGTTTTGGTAAATCTGAAGACAAAAAACTGCCGAAAATCTAATATTGTGTAGGGAGTCTAACTCATGGTTAGTGTTTGGCTGAAGCCATCTATTATCAGTCAACTGTGTTTACTCTTTTTAAATCATAATGACAACAGAAACTACCCAAATGACCCTGATCAAAAGTTCCTAATACCGTGTATTGCCCCTTTAACATCAATGACAGCTTGAAGTCTTTTGTGGTATTTGTGGATGAGGCTCTTTATCTTCTCAGATGGTAAAGCTGCCCATTCCTCTTGGCAAAAAGCCTCCAGTTCCTGTAAATTCTGGGCTGTCTTGCATGAACGGCACGTCTAAGATCTCCCCAGAGTGGCTCAATGATATTGAGGTCAGGAAACTGAGATGGCCACTCCAGAACCTTCACTTTATTCTGCTGTAGCCAATGACAGGTCAACTTGGCCTTGTGTTTTGGATCATTGTCATGTTGGAATGTGTAGGTATGTCCCATGCGCAGCTTCCTGGCTGATGAATGCAAATGTTCCTCCAGTATTTTTTCATAACATTCTGCATTCATCTTGCCAACAATTTTGACCAAATTTCCTGTGCCTTTGTAGCTCACACATCCCCAAAACATCAGCGATCCACCCCTGTACCTTTCATCATAGGCCTTGTTGACTCCTCTCCAAATGTAGCATTTATGGTTGTGGCCAAAAAGCTAAATTTTGGTCTCAACACTCCAAATGACTTTCTGCCAGAAGGTTTGAGGCTTGTCTCTGTGCTGTTTGGCGTATTGTAAGCGGGATACTTTGTGGCATTTGCATAGTAATGGCTTTCTTCTGGCGACTCGACCATGCAGCCCATCTTTCTTCAAGTGCCTCCTTATTGTGGCATCTTGAAACAGCCACACCACTTGTTTTCAGAGAGTCCTGTATTTCACCTGAAGTTATTTTTGGGTTTTTCTTTGCATTCCGAACAATTTTCCTGGCAGGTGTGGCTGAAATTTTAGTTGGTCTACCTGACCGTGGTTTGGTTTCAACAGAACCCCTCATTTTCCACTTCTTGATTAAAGTTTGAACACTGCTGATTGGCGTTCTCGATTCCTTGGATATCTTTTTATATCCCTTTCCTGTTTTATACAGTTCAACTACCTTTTCCCGCAGATCCTTTGACAATTCTTTCGCTTTCCCCATGACTCATAATCCAGAAATGTCAGTGCAGCACTGGATGAAAGATGCAAGGGTCTGTCAGGAGTCCAGAAACTCATTGACCTTTTATACACACACTAATTACAAGCAAACAGATCACAGGTGAGGATGGTTACCTTTAATAGCCATTCAAACCCCTTTGTGTCAACTTGTCTGCATGTTATCCGGCCAAAATCACCAGGGTATGTAAACTTTTGATCAGGGTCATTTGGGTAGTTTCTGTTGCCATTATGACTTAAAAAGAGTAAACACAGTTGATTGATAATAAATGGCTTCAGCCAAACACTAACCATGAGTGAAAGAAAAGTTTTTGTGTTATCATTCATATTCTCTGAAAAAATGGCCAAGAAATCATAAATTCTGCCCCAGGGTATGTAAACTTATGAGCACAACTGTACATATTAAGATTCCTGGTCCAGTGATGCCACACATCCAACAACTGTATCATAATCTTTGCTTTATTACTTATTGAATCACTGGCCTATAACAAGCACGCTGTCAGTGAAATCAGGACTCCTGACGTTCACTCTTATTCTATGTAAATTACCTACTAAGTAATAAAGGAAAGAGAAAACCCGCTCCAGGTGTTTCCAACAATCTCCTCCCTCTTAGGGTGTGGGTGCGGCTCGATATGCACCATATGCAGAAAAATAGAACAAAAAGTCCGGGCAGCCGCACTCCAAAAAATAGTAATTCCTTTATTAATGCAAACTCATACAGCAAGAATAAAAAACGCTTACTAAGTAATAAAACAAGGATGTGGATGACAGCTCTGCATTCTGTAGTGGATTTACAAAAAAAATTTAATTATGTTGTGTTCCCTTTAAAGCAAACCTGTGCAAGGAAAAAAGCCATTAAGCTTCCACCTAGTAGCACTGGAGTCGATGGTCCAAATCCCAACCATGGCACTATCTGCCTAGAGTTTGCATGTTCTCCCTGTGCCTGTGTGGGTTTCCTCCGGGTACTCCGGTTTCCTCCCACACTCCAAAGACATGCTGGTAGGTTAATTGGTAGGATGGAAGAGGTTGCGCCCACAAATAAACATGATTTATCAGAATCCATAACTTCAGTTCTTGATATGCACCACAGTGAGTTCACACATAATGAAGAAAGTGCCCGACACCATATAAATTGCCTGCTTACCAGATAGTAGGCAATATAAAGCGATCGGCTGTAACCCAGCTGCAGCCTTGACTGTAGGAACGGCTGCTGAACACACACAGGAGAACACCTGGTAACGGACCTGGTATTAGCAACCGCTTAAGCGTCTCTCTGGGTCGTGGCCATAACAAGGATTTACTCCAGGTAAGCTCAATGAAAAGAGAAACTGACCATAGCGTAATACAGTCTACCAGGTTTTTTTAGAGAACAAAAGTATTGCACAAACAGCGCGGTGACGTCAGTGCGTGCCCACCCAGATGCGTTTCGTCATAGGTGACGTTTTCAATGGGGGTCGGTAGGTCAATTGGCTCCTGTCTAAATTGGCCCCTAGTAGGAATGTGAGTTAGGGACCTTAGATTGTAAGCTTTACGAGGGCAGGGACTGATGTGAATGTATAATATACTGAATGTAAAACATTACGTAAATTGATGACGCTATATACTGTATATATGTTATTGGCGTATAACACGCACTTTTTCACCCTGAAAATCGGGTGCAAATAGTGTTTGCGTGTTATACGCCGACACTGCAATTTGGGCTGCCTAGGAGGGAACGGGGAGGGTGGCGGGATGAGTGCCGTCAGATTACATACAACGAGAATCTCCTGTTTACTCAATGGCCTCTGTAATAGGAAGTCGTGTCTCCTGGTCCGGCGTTGGACCACTGTTCTGTCTGTCATGGAAGCCGGTCCAGGAGGCGGGACTTTGTATTAAAGAGGCCGCCAAGTAAACGGGAGATTCTCGCTGTATGTAATCTGATGGCGCTCGTCCCGCCCCCCTCCCTGTGCCCTCTGAGGCAGCAGTAATCTGAGGTGAGGCTGCATATGGGCATTGATCGGGCTGCATTGTTGGGCAATTGTGAGGCTGCAGATGGCATTAATCAGGCTGCAGATGGGCAATGGTGAGGCTGCAGATTGGGCAATGGTGAGGCTGCATTGATGGGCACTGACCCTTATTTTGCTTCAAAGTTCTCTATTTTAAATTTAATTTTTTTCCTAAAACTTCCCTCCTAAAATGAAGGTGCGTGTTATATGCAAATTAATATGGGTAAGTACCTATAGTAATAATAATAATAATGTATTTAAAGCTATTGCACCATGTGTGTCAGCACTTCTACTTTTAGTCACCACCAGGGGTGCGCGTGACAACACAGGAGCACAATTAGGAGGGATGTTGTCACTCTATAAGGCAGCCCATAGATTATGCAATTTTCTATCCTTCTACCACCAATTTTCTGGGTTCCCCCTCAACACAGTCTGTGTTGATGGGGGAATCCCTCCCGCATCACTATTGTGTTCTGCCAACCAGGGGCCTTCCCTGCTGAATGATCACTGCTGGTGGTTATAACCGCTGGTAGTGATTGCATGGAAAAAATCCTGACAGGCTGCTTGTGCTGAAGGTCAATTGATGGATCCACTTCAATACAACCAACCTGCCCATAAATGGATCGAATCTGGGCTGGTCCCTGCTAATCTGCCTATATTTGATCCATCTGTTGACGGCTTAACAGGTAGTACCTGAACAAGAACCTTCATGGAAAGATCCCCAGGTTGTCTTTCATTGAAAGCTTAAGGGTTACAGGGACTGAAAGCGAATGAGAATTTAGCGATTAGACGTCTACAATATGCTAATTACTGTTTTAGATATAGGAGCCCTATAAATGTCACATTTTTTTCCTAGAAAAGATAATTGTTCTGAATTTGCATTGGCGTAATATTAGATGAAGCTAGCACTTAGTTTACCTTCAGAAGTTTTCCGTCTCTTTTCCCATGTCAGCCGTGACCTGTGTGGCACCCAACTAATCCTTGACCCGGAATGTTAGATCCCAAGGCTGTGTTTTGTTCAGCTTTTAAGTTTTTGACGAGTTTCTTGTTTTCACCTACGTCGGATAATTGCTGCTTCGGAGTAACTCTTCATCACTTCAGGGCTTTTTTGTCTTTATCCCGCTTACTCAATTTTTTGATGACAGACTGGTAGCACTTTGACTGTCTGTGGCCATGTAGGTATCTTTACCTGTCCTTTTTAGTGTTTCCCCAGTATAATTCTATGCTTCATGCTTTACTTATTCCTCCACCTGAAGAATGCGATTAGTCCACTCAAATACGTCATCAATAGTATCAACCTCACAGGAAGAGCTATTGGAATCTCTTCTGCTTTTCCTTAATCTTTATTCTGCCCCACCACATTGGTCAACTTTTCTTTTTTTCTTTTATTTCTTTTATTGTTTTTTATTTTGTTTCCTGAAGTTTTAATCCACCCCCCACATTGGTCAATATTTTTTTTTCCTTTGCGTATTCTCACTTTAGTTTCTTTTGAGTGTTCCTAATTTTTTTTTTAAACCCCACCACTACCACCAAGCCCCCCCACCCTTCAAATACATCATCAATAGTATCAACCTCAGAGGAAGAGTTATTTGAATCTCTTCTGCTTTTCCTTCATTTTTAATCCTCCCCACCACATTGGTCAACTTTTCTGATTTTGTTTTTTTTATTTTATTTATTTTATTGTTTTTATTTCATTTCCTGAAGTTTTAATCCACCCCCCTGCATTGGTCAATATTTTTTTTTCCTTTGTGTGTTCTCACTTTAGTTTCTTTTGTGTGTTCCTTAATTTTTTTCTAAACCCCACCACTACCACCAAGCCCCCCCACCCCCTCCCCTTGAGTCCACTCAAATACGTCATCAATAGTATCAACCTCACAGGAAGCACTATTGGAATCACTTCTTCTTTTCCTTCATTTTTAATCCGCCCCACCACATTGGTCAACTTTTCTTTTTTTCTTTTATTTCTTTTATTGTTTTTTATTTCATTTCCTGAAGTTTTAATCCACCCCCCACATTGGTCAATAATTTTTTTCCCTTTGCGTATTCTCACTTTAGTTTCTTTTGTGTGTTCCTAAATTTTTTTTAAACCCCACCACTACCACCAAGCCCCCCCACCCTTCAAATACGTCATCAATAGTATCAACCTCACAGGAAGAGCTATTGGAATCTCTTCTGCTTTTCCTTAATTTTTATCCACCCCACCACATTGGTTAACTTTTCTGCTTTTGTTTCTTTATTTTCTTTATTTTATTGTTTTTATTTAATTTACTGAAGTTTTAATCCACCCCTCCCACATTGGTTAATATTTTTTTTTAACCCCACCACTACCACCAAGCCCCCCAGCCCTCGACCCCACCCTGCCCCACATTGGTTAACTTCTGCTTTTTCCTTCGTATGTTCCCATTTTACTTTGTTTTTGTGGTATAATTAACTTTTAATCAGTCACATTGGTCAACCTTTCTGCATTTGTGCTTTTCCTTCATATGTTCTCATTTTAATTTTTTTTTTTTGTGGGTTGGTTTTTTAGAGATTCTTTTTTTTTTCCTTTCTTTTTTTGCTAAGTAGGATTAATGAACTGCTAGAGGGATAGTTCTGAGTGTTGAGCATGATTAAAGAAATGGCAGATGTGTTTTCTGTCCAGTTTAAATGGAAGTTATAACCATTTTAGGCCAGTTTCATATTTTCATAAATATTTAAAGCAAACTTGTATTTTGTTTGTACAGGGCAAAATAGCACGTTGATTTTTAATGCTGGCCCCACCAGCCACATTTACTCACCTGTCTTTTGCTTTCCCACCTTTCTGTTAAGTTGCTTGGCGAAAACAGAGTAATCTTTGTGCAAGCTCCAAGTTGCAACATGTTTTGCCCTTTAAAGCTTTCTATGAAGCCATTTTAACAGGTAAAGTAGGGAAGGGGGACGCTCTGCTTTGACTCTTCTGCTTCTGTGTAAAGTGGGGCAGGGGACCCTCTTCCTTTACTCTTTTGCTTCCGTGTTTAAATCCATCTTGAGCTACTGGGGCTGTATAAACAATAAGATTCTTTTTCAACAGAAGGAGCGAAGGATAGGCTGGAAATCATATAATAACAAACCACAGGTTCTGCCTGGTGGCTGGATATGAAACCGCAAAAAATCATATTTAAAAATCAATATTTACTTGACTAAAAATTAAAAAAAATCTTTAAAATGTAATTTTTAGGTTTTGATAAATGATTCAAAAAGAAAGACAATATACATGAAAACCATATATATTCTCCTTTGGACAAGTCAGAAATGAACACTGGAGATGGCCACATGTGGGCTCATTCCATAACTTCCAGGGCCATATCATTGGCATTATCCCAAGAAGATTAAAGTGGACCTGTAGTGAAAGAACATTTGGGTTTTCAGCCCAAGTGATTTTATTGAAACATACACTATATTGCCAAAAATATTGGGATGCCTGCCTTTACACGCACATGAATGGCATCTCAGTCTTAGTCCGTAGGGTTCAATATTGAGTTGGCCCACCCGTTGCAGCTATAACAGCTTCAACTCTCCTGGGAAGGCTGTCCACAAGGTTTAGGAGTGTGTCTATGGGAATGTTTGACCATTCTACCAGAAGCTCATTTGTGAAGTTGTACGAGAAGGCCTGGCTCACAGTCTCCCCTCTAATTCATCCCAAAGGTGTTCTATCGGGTTAAGATCAGAACTCTGTTCAGGCCAGTTATGTTCCTCCTCCTCAAACTCGCTCATCCATGTCTTTATGGACCTTGCCTTGTGCACTGGCGAGCAGTCATGTTGAAATGGGAAGGGCCATCCTCCAAACTGTTCCCACAAAGTTGGGAGCATGAAATTGTCCAAAATGTCTTGGTATGCTGACGCCTTAAGAGGTCCCTTCACTGGAACTAAGGGGCCAAACCCAACCCCTGAAAGACAACCCCCACACCATAATCCCCCCTCCACCAAATGATTTGGAGGGGTGGCCCAAAACTTTTGGCAATATAGTGTGGATGAGTGAGTTTGGGGTGGAGGAACTTGACTGGCCTGCACAGAGTCCTGACCTCAACCGGATAGAACACCTTTGGGATGAATTAGAGTCGAGACTGCCAGCCAGGCCTTCTCGTGCAACATCAGTGCCTGACCTCACAAATGCACTTCTGGAAGAATGGTCAAACATTCCCATAGACACACTCCTAAACCTTGTGGACAGCCTTCCCAGAAGAGTTGAAGCTGTTATAGCTGCAAAGGGTGAGCCAACTCAATATTGAACCCTACGGACTACAACTGGGATGCCATTAAAATTCATGTGCGTGTAAAGCCAGGCATCCCAATACTTTTGACAATATAGTGTAATAGAGAACGCAAAGCTATTTAAGTGGAACTGAACTCAAAAAATGTAAATTTTCCATGTTATAGGAAACATCTAAACGGAGTACTGTTTTTAATACTTTTTTATTTGCACTAACATCCAAATTTTCAAGGCAAGCTTACTGGGTGTAACCCCTTCTTCAGGGTCCAAGCAGTACTCGAGGTACTTCAAGCTCTTATGCCCCGTACACACGGTCGGACATTGATCGGACATTCCGACAACAAAATACTAGGATTTTTTCTGACGGATGTTGGCTCAAACTTGTCTTGCATACACACCGTCACACAAAGTTGTCGGAAAATCCGATCATTCTAAATGCGGTGACATAAAACACGTACGTCCGGACTATAAACGGGGCAGTAGCCAATAGCTTTCGTCTCTTAATTTATTCTGAGCATGCGTGGCACTTTGTGCGTCGGATTTGTGTACACACGATCGGAAATTACGACAACGGATTTTGTTGTCGGAAAATTTTATATCCTGCTCTCAAACTTTGTGTGTCGGAGAATCCGATGGAAAATGTGAGATGGAGCCTACACACGGACGGAATTTCCCACAACAAGGTCCTATCAAACATTTTCCGTCGGAAAATCCGACCATGTGTACGGGGCATAAGAGTACTGCTTGAAGAAGGGGCTACACTCCGAAAAGCTTGTCCTGCAAATTTGGATGTTGCTGCTAGTGCACTAATATGGTTACAATCACAGAAGGAAACATCTAAGTTTTTAAGTAATGTTTAATAAGCCTATGCAGAAAATCTTTTGTCTTAAATTCCCTTCTGAAAAATAGTGCACTTCCTATGCCTAATCGCTCCTCTACCATGAGCCTCTGTCTGAAGTGTGAGGTCACTCTGACTGCTAGTCTCAGATTTGGAGTGAGATTTGGTGATGCCACTACTGGGATGCTCACTGTTCCCCTGGCTGGAGAGTAAACTCTACCTGATGATCTGCAGTGCAAGAATTACCCTGCTTCTACTTGATTCATTCTGTTGATATGTCCTTTCTAAACTTCTGCTGCATGCTAAACCAGTAATGGGGAAAAGATCAACTGCAACTAGACCACAGGCAATACTGGTGACTAGTCCTTTGCCCTCTGCTTGCCTTGTCTTAATTGTACATTACAGGACAAACACTTGATATTCATAGACCATGGGTTATAGGCTTCTACCTTTTAGGTGCTTGGACCCTGGCAACTTTGCTGGACACGACCCCTGGGTGTACCCCTAGAACCCTACCCTACTTCGTGAGACCTCAGTTGTTTGCTAATGTCCTAAGGTGTTGTACCTCTTCTCCCTTAAGGAGAAATCTTTCTGTGCTTAGTTAGGTATTTTTTTTTTACTTTGGATTCTTCAATCAACCACTCAACGACTTCTATTACAACAATAGATGCAGTGGATTTGGATAGGTGCAATTTTGGTAAAACCTTGGGAGGTATACATGGACCCCGCACTGAGGGAATGGCCTGTAATGTTGCTTTGGTCACTGCTTTGCTGCCCACCTTGACACTAATGCCTAGTACACATGGGCCAAATATTGGGAGACATCTAAGTGAAAATGTCCAAATTGGGCCCAATTAGCCATTTTCCCCGGTGTAATGTGACTCATTAGTGTTACAAGGTCTCAGGTGTAAATGGGGAGCAGGTGTGTTAAATTTGATGTTGTCACTCTCACTCTCTCATACTGGTCACTGGAAGTTCAATATGGCATCTCATGGCAAAGAACTCTCTGAGGATCTGAAAAAATAATTGTTACTCTACATAAAGAAGGCCTAGGCTATAAGAAGATTGCCAAGACCCTGAAACTGAGCTGCAGCACGGTGGCCAAGACCATACAGCAGTTTAACAGGACAGGTTCCACTCAGAACAGGCCTCGCCATGGTCGACCAAAGAAGTTGAGTGCACGTGCTCAGCATCATATCCAGAGGTTGTCTTTGGGAAATAGACGTATGAGTGCTGCCAGCATTGCTGCAGAGGTTGAAGGGGTGGGGGGTCAGCCTGTCAGTGCTCAGACCATACGCCGCACACTGCATCAAATTGGTCTGCATGGCTGTTGTCCCAGAAAGAAAGCCCGCAATCAGTTTGCTGAAGACAAGCAGACTAAGGACGTGGATTACTGGAACCATGTCCTGTGGTCTGATAAGACCAAGATAAACGTATTTGGTTCAGATGGTGACAAGCGTGTGTGGGGGCAACCAGGTGAGGAGTACAAAGACAAGTGTGTCTTGCCTATAATCAAGCATGGTGGTGGGAGTGTCATGGTCTGGGGCTGCATGAGTGCTGCCGGCACTGGGAAGCTACAGTTCATTGAGGGAACCATGAATGCCAACATGTACTGTGACATACTAAAGCAGAGCATGATCCCCTCCCTTTAGAGACTGGGCTGCAGGGCAGTATTCCAACATAACGACCCCAAACACACCTCCAAGACGACCACTGCCTTGCTAAAGAAGCTGAGGGTAAAGGTGATGGACTGGCCAAGCATGTCTCCAGACCTTAACCCTATTGATCATCTGTGGGGCATCCTCAAATGGAAGGTGGAGGAGCACAAGGTCTCTAACATCCACCAGCCCTGTGATGTCATCATGGAGGTGGGGAAGAGGACTCCAGTGACAACCTGTGAAGCTCTGGTGAACTCCATTCCCAAGAGGGTTAAGGCAGTGCTGGAAAATAATGGTGGCCACACAAAATATTGACACTTTGGGCCCAAGTTGGACATTCTCATTTAGGGGTGTCCTCCCTTTTGTCACCAGCGGTTTAGACATTAATGGCTGTGTGTTGAGTTATTTTGAGGGGACAACAAATTTACACTGTTATACAAGCTGTACACTCACTACTTTACATTGTAGCAAAGTGTCATTTCTTCAGTGTTGTCACATGAAAAGATATAATAAAATATTTACAAAGATGTGAGCCGTTTACTCACTTTTATGAGGAAAATCTCCCCAATGGGAGAAAGACAGCAACAAAAAAAAAACTAACATAAGTTTCAACCCCTCCCTACTGTATCCAAAACTGAAAAAATAGTTTTGACTGTATATATAGTTTGAGACATTTAAAAAAAAAATCTAATCGTTTACTCTTCATTTTAAAAACTTTGTGTAATTGTGCGTAAAGACGAGAAGCTTTAATCATCTGGAGCCTTGCTCCTGTATTTTTGCTGTAAATGTTTACTGATAAAAAAAAATGTGATGAAAGTGGTTTTATCACACGGTGCAGGTCTCCACACGTTCCCGCAGGAAGATTGCTAAGTGTTGCGGAAGTTTGTGTAAGCTTTGGGTGACCTTTGCGAGCACACAGCGGGATAAGCTGAAAGAGAGACAAAAGTCACTGAGAGACGGAGAAACGTGTCGAGGAGAGTGACAGTTCATTTGTCAGCGGCTTGTCATGCTTACTTGACTTGCTATGAGCTGAAAGATTGGCATCATAATTTTTTTTTTACCTACAGCAAAGATATGATATAGTTAGAAAAGTTATTTTAGTCTTGTTTGGTCAGCAGATTACCTGTATCTTTTATAATGCGGAACGATATATAAAAGTCACTCCAGTCAAAATTGAAAAATGACTCCTTAGCATGTGCGGACAGATCTGCAGAACACCCCTTCGCATGAAATCATCCAGTTGCTGGTAACCTACTGTTCTGGGAACACCCTCGCTGAGCGTTTTCCATATGCAGGCTGGGTAGTCTGAGCCACGCCCCCCCACTCTACACTCATCCAAGAAAAAGACACAGTACATATGTACTCTATTGGGTAGGGTTGTCCTGATACCGACTACTTGTACTCGAGCAAAAGCTCCGATGCTTGATCCGATACTTGAGCAGTCTGGGATGATCGGTGCAGCGGTGGGAGGAGTTACAAGCACCGATCTCCCCAATATAGATTTCAATAAAGCAGCGGACATCTTGTTACACCCACCGGAGTCTTGCATTTCACACTTATGCCCCGTACACACGGTTGGATGTTCTGATGGAAAATGTCCGATCGGAGCGTGTTGTCGGAAAATCCGACCGTGTGTGGGCTCCATCGGACATTTTCCATCGGATTTTCCGACACACAAAGTTTGAGAGCAGGATATAAAATTTTCCGACAACAAAATCCGTTGTCGGAAATTCCGATCGTGTGTACACAAATCCGACGGACAAAGTGCCACGCATGCTCAGAATAAATAAAGAGATGAAAGCTTTTGGCCACTGCCCCGTTTATAGTCCCGACGTATGTGTTTTACGTCACCGCGTTCAGAACGATCGGATTTTCTGACAACTTTGTGTGACCGTGTGTATGCAAGACAAGTTCGAGCCAACATCCGTCGGAAAAAATCCTAGGATTTTGTTGTCGGAATGTCCGAACAAAGTCCGACCGTGTTTACGGGGCATTACAGTGCCTTGCAAAAGTATTCACCCCCCTAGGCATTGTTCGTGTTTTGTTGCCTCACAACCTGGAATTAACATGGATTGTTTGAGGATTTGCATCATTTAATTTACAGAACATGCCCACAATTTTGAAGATGTTTTTTTTTTTTTTTATAGTGAAGCAAACAACAAATAGGACAAAATAACAGAAAAAGTCAATGTGCATAACTATTCACCCCCCTAAAGTCAATACTTTGTAGAGCCACCTTTTGCGGCTATCACAGCTCCAAGTCACTTTGGATGAGTCTCTATGACCTCGCCACATCTTACCACTGGGATTTTTGCCCATT
The DNA here is from genome assembly GCA_037952925.1 of Lithobates clamitans. NCBI lineage: Eukaryota > Metazoa > Chordata > Amphibia > Anura > Ranidae > Lithobates > Lithobates clamitans. Next base: position 403,957 of record JBBGZY010001837.1, on the reverse strand, counting down.
CCTCCTTGCAAAACTGCTCCAGTTCCTTCAAGTTGGATGGTTTGCGCTTGTGAACAACAATCTTTAAGTCTGACCACAGATTTTCTATTGGACTGAGGTCTGGGCTTTCACTAGGCCATCCCAACACATTTACATGTTTCCTCTTAAACCACTCAAGTGTTGCTTTAGCAGTGTGTTTGGGGTCATTGTCCTGCTGGAAGGTGAACCTCCGTCCTAGCCTCAAATCACACACAGAGTGGTACAGGTTTTGCTCAAGAATAGAGGGAGTAAAGGGAGTGGCCGGAGCGAGACGTACACAGGAGGAGAAGTGAGAGGGCGCTGAGAGCGCCACACAATCTTTGTCTTTTCTATTTCGCTTTTAATTATTCGATACAATGTAAGAGTCCGCTACATATTCTTAATAAATACCCCTGCACTTTTAACATACTACACTAGTGGAGCCCCCTTCTTTTCTCCTTTCCTCACCCTATCACGGTGTTGGTAACATCGGAGCTTTATAGGAATTCAGCAGAGGACTGTTAAGGAGAAATCTACAATCTATCCACCAACTACATACAACGGTGGCAGTATTTGCAGACCCGAACTCACAGATGCAATAATTAATCAGCTTTGAGGTGAGAGTTCTGGGAGACCACATCTAATTAATTGTATGAAGTTTTGTATGGGCAACACCACTATGTTTTACTACTAAGAAGTCATCCATTGGAATTACATTTTGTCCCATATTCGTGACTTTTTAGTACAATTCAACTTCCCAGGAGGACATAGCTTTTCCATTTCACCTTTTTTGAACTATTCGTTTTATATCGCACAATTGATTATCATTGATTTATTACTCATCAGCATCTTTGTTATTATTCACCAGTCATTCTATTCTTATTTTTATCTATATTTATCAACCATATATTTATGATCACTTTTTTATTGAATGCACTCTATGCACTTTGGTAGTCCTGTTATAATTGTTTCACTATATCACATTTAGAGGAGAATTCCTCAGATAATTGGACCACTGCGCCAAATCATTCTTATTGTTTAGTTTGCTTAAGAATATCCCTGTATTTAGCACCATCCATCTTTCTCTCAACTCTGACCAGTTTCCCAGTCCCGACTGCTGAAAAACATCCCCACAGCATGATGCTGCCACCACCATGTTTCACAGTGGGGATGGTGTTCTTTGAGTGATGTGATGTGTTGGGTTTGCACCAGACATAGCGTTTTCTTTGATGGCCAAAAAGTTCAATATTAGTCTCATCAGACCAGAGCACCTTCCTCCATACATTTTGGGAGTTTCCAACATGCCTTTTCACAAACTCAAAACGTGCCATTTTGTTTTTTTGCTGAAAGTAATGTCTTTCTTCTGGCCACTCTGCCATAAAGCCCAACTCTATGGAGCGTACGGCTTATTGTCGTCCTATGTACAGATACTCCAGTCTCTGCTGTGGAACTCTGCAGCTCCTCCAGGGTTACCTTAGGTCTCTGTGCTGCCTCTATGATTAATGCCCTCCTTGCCCGGTCCGTGAGTTTTGGTGTGCGGCCGTCTCTTGGCAGGTTTGCTGTTGTGTCATGTTCTTTCCATTTGGTTATGATAAATTTGATGGCGCTCCTAGGGATCATCAAAGATTTGGATATATTTTTATAACCTAACCCTGACTTGTACTTCTCAACAACATTGTCCCTTACTTGTTTGGAGAGTTCCGTGGTCTTCATGGCAGTGTTTGGTTAGTGGTGCCTCTTGCTTAGGTGTTGCAGCCTCTGGGGCCTTTCAAAAAGATGTGTATATGTAATGACAGATCGTGTGACACTTAGATTGCACACAGGTGGACATCATTTCACTAATTATGTGACTTCTGAAGGTAATTGGTTACACCAGAGCTTTTTATGGGCTTCATAACAAGGGGGGTGAATACATACACATGCTAATTATCAATTTTTTATTTCTGATTTTGTTTTATGTATTTATTTTTCTAGTTTTACTTCACCAACTTAGACTATTGTGTTTTGATCCATCACATATAATTCAGATTACAAAAACATTGAACTAAAAGCTGTAATGTAACAAAATAGGTAAAAAGCCAAGGTGGGTGAATACTTTTGCAAGGCACTGTATTTTTAACAGTAAACTCAGCTTATATAATGAAATTTCGTATTGTGAAATCCGTCAGACTGTTTTGATGTTGATTTTTCAAAGCAGTGGTGTTCTGTCATATTAACAAACGTGTGAGATCAGCAGGCTCACCGCTGCTTTTAAAATTCTACATTTAAACAGTTAGATTTTTAAAAACGGTATTTCACTATATAAGCTGAGTTTACTGTTAAAAATAAGTGTGAAATGCAAGACTCCGGTGGGTGTAACAAGACGTCCGCTTGCTGCTGTTTCGTCAGATTAGGCGACCCGTCAGAGTGTGTAACGATGTGCCGTTTCGTCAACGCCATCTTGCTACACCCCGCACTAATTCATTGTAAGGATACACTGAGAAGGGGGAAAGCAGACATCTTGTTTCACCCATCGGAGTTTTGCATTTTACACTTATTTCTAACAGTAAAGTGAGATTATATAGTGAAATATAGTACTTGGAACTCCGTATGAATGTTTAGATGTTGAATTTTAAAAGCAGTGAACTTCTGTCAGATTAGCAAACCTATGAGATGAGCAGGCTTGCCGCTGCTTTTAAAATTCAACATCTAACCAGTCAGTCGGAATTCTAAGTACTGTATTTCACTATATAACCTGTTAAAAATAAGTGTAAAATGCAAAACTCCGGTGGGTGTAACAAGATGTCCGCCTTTCCCCTTCTCAGTGTATCCTTACTGTGGACTAGGGATGAGCTTCGAGCCTCCCCCCATGCCATGGGTGCGGAGCGGCCCAAGGAGAAGAAGATAGAAGACGCCGTGGAGGAGATGCTGAACGAGAACGCCGGAGGAAGAACCAGTAGAAGAAGATGAAGGAAGATAGAAAAAAGAAGCATTTAAATAAAGGAATTCTCAAAAACTGTCTCTTGTCATTTTTAACATTTTTGACAGTTTTTTAGTGAAATGGTAGGGCAAAGTACCCCCTTACCATTTCACACAGGGGGGAGGGCCGGGATCAGATTCCGATAAGCCCCCCGCCCGCAGACCCCCTCAACCACCGGCCAGGGTTGTGGGGATGAGGCCCTTGTCCTCATCAACATGGGGACAAGGTGTTTTGGTGGGCTACCCCAAAGCACCCTCCCAATGTTGAGGGCATGTGGCCTGGTACGGTTCAGGAGGGGGGGCGCTCTCTCGTCCCCCCCCTTTTCCTGCGGCCTGCCAGGTTGCGTGCTCGGATAAGGGTCTGGTATGGATCTTTGGGAGGACCCCACGCCGTTTTTTTTTTGGCGCGGGATTCCCCTTAAAATCCATACCAGACCTGCAGGGTCTGGTATGGAATTTAGGGGGACCCCCACGTCATTTTTTTTTAAAATTTTGGCCGGGGTTCCCCTTAATATCCATACCAGACCTGAAGGGCCTGGTATGGAATTTAGGGGGACCCCCACGTCATTTTTTTTTTTTTTAATTTTGGTTCGGGGTTCCCCTGTGGGGAATTCCCATGCCGTTTTTATCAATGAACTTCTATGTGTTTTGTCGGACCGGCAATGCAATAGCCGCGAGTAGTTTTAAATGGGTTTTTTCCTTCGAAATGTCATTTTTCTGTCAGACTGTTCTAAACACAGGAAACATGCGCCCCTTTACAGGCATACTATAGACACCCCCCAGCTACGAAATTTAAAGGGATATTACACTTTTATTGTTTGACTTTAAGCATTATTAAAATCACTGCTCCTGAAAAAGCGTCCATTTTTAAAACTTTTTTTTGCATTGATTCATGTCCCCTGGGGCAGGACCCGGGTCCCCAAACACTTTTTATGACAATAACTTGCATATAAGCCTTTAAAATTAGCACTTTTGATTATTCATGTTCGTGTCCCATAGACTTTAACGGTGTTCGCGTGTTCGAACAAACTTTTTTCCTGTTCGCATGTTCTGGTGCGAACCCGAACAGGGGGGTGTTCGGCTCATCCCTACTGTGGACGAGTGCGGGGTGTAGCAAGATGGCGGCGACGGAAGGTAACTTCCGTTACACATTCTGATGGGTCGCCAAATCTGATGAAACACAGACTTCTCACTGTATCCTTACTGCGGACGAGTGCAGGATGTAGCAAGATGGTGGCGACGGAACGTCACTTCCGTTACAAAATCTGACGGGTCGCCTAATCTGACGAAACACCCGGGGTGTGTAGGAAGGGGTTAAAGAAAATGGGCAATTGTTATGATACACTCAGTAAGCATTACTCCTCACATTACTGACTCCCAGGATTTTGGCAGCACAGTGGCTTAGTGGTTAGCACTTCCGTCTTCCTTGCAGCACCTGGGCCCTCGGTTTTGAGTCCCTAATCAGGCCGTTATCAGCATAGAGTTTTCACTCTGTGCATGCGTGGGTTTCCTCCGGGACTCTGATTTCCTCCCACAACCTAAAGACATGCTGGTAGGTGAATCGGCTCCTGTCTAAAAATTGCCACTAATATGCTATTCTACAAAGCGCTTTCAAGATGGCGGCCTCACCATCTGCCCCAACAGCAGATCATTAAAATGAATTATTTGGAAACCAGAGGCTTTCAACGCTTTTCATATTTTTTTAATTCCTGTTTGTGAGTTTTAATTGTCTTCCCTTGTTTGTGTCCTTCATTTCTGGAGTTCGCCAAAAAAGTTTCCTTTCCCGTTAGATTCCTGGAAAACATATTTATTAGAGGCGCTGAGAATTTACAAATTTGTAAATGCAGCCAAATAATGGAAAACCCTCAAACAAGCTTATTAGCTTTACCCCCATAAATATCCAACATTAAAGTGCAGAGATGCAGAAAGGCGCATCAGACCATCAGATGGATGAAGGAGTCCAAAGTAACTTTAATTGCTGATAAAAGGGTTACCGTATATACTCGAGTATAAGTCGTTCCGAGTATAAGTCGAGGCCCTAATTTACCACAAAAAAATGGGAAAAACTTATTGACTCGAGTATAAGACGAGGGTGAGAAATGCACAGCTACTGTAAGGAGGGGAAAAGAGGGTCAACAATGCCCATTTGCAGCATCACTGTGCCCATATGCATGCCTCACTGTGCCCATTTGCAGCCATAGGTCCCCTGAACTTCAACCTTGGTAGTTAACGGTTCCTAGATGCCCCCTAGCTGCAGCCAAAATTTGGGGTCTCTGAACCCAAAGGGTCCCAAAATGACATTGCTGCAGATAGACACAGTTGACCGAATGTGGGGCCCCGTATCTCGGGGCCACTTAGTGCTAAGAACCCCAAATTTGGTGTGCAAACCCAGTGGAACAAGCACCATAAAATTTCCAAAGCTGGGGTTTCTAGCACCAAGTGGCCCCGAGATACAGGGCCCCACAAATCAGTTTAGAAAATGTCAAGCACTTTTCTGCAGCAGAGAATAACATTTTCTGAACCAGATTTGGGGCCCCGTATCTCAGGGCCACTTGGTGCTAGGAACCCAAGCTTTGGATATGTTATCGTACCAGTTCCACTGGGTTTGCACACCAAATTTGAGGTTCCTAACACCAAGTGGCCCTGAGATATGGGGCCCCAAAGTCGGTTCAGAAAATGTCAAGCATTTTTTTGCAGCAGAGAATGACATTTTCCGAACCGATTTTGGGGCCCCGTATCTCGGGGCCACTTAATGCTAGGAACTTCAGCTTTGGTTATGTTGTGGTACTAGGTCCACTGGGTTTGCATACCAAATTTGGGGTTTTTAGCCCAAAGTGGCCCTGAGATACGGGGCCCCAAAGTCGGTTCGGAAAATGAATTTTTTTGCTGCAGAAAAGTGCTTGACTCGAGTATAAGTCGAGGGGGGCACTTTCAGCACAAAAAAATGTGCTGAAAAATTCGACTTATACTCGAGTATATACGGTATATAAAAACTAGACATGTGCACTGCTGAAAAATTTGTTAGTTTTCGTCTCATTCGTTTTTTTTCAGATCATTTGTTATTATGGCAATATTGTAAATTTGGGGGGAGGGGGGGGGGGGGAATCAGAAGTTCGTAAAAAAAAATCGGAAATCTGTGAAAAATTGGAAATTTGGAAATCCGAAAACCCGAAAAGTTTGAAAATCTGAAATAGTAACTAACTAATAATAACTTAACTATTACTAACTATTATAGGTATTGGAATTTCCTTTCAAATCTGGCTGGTAGTGAACGTAACGAATACGAATTTATCCAAACTTCTGAAATATCCGAAATAACGAATGTTGCAATTAAACAAATGGAACGTAACAAATTAATAATAAATAATAATAACAAAACGTTTTTATTATTATTATTATTGTAATTTACTATTATTAATTCAATTCAATTGTGTTGTCCCCCTTATACATTGTAAAGCGCTGCGTAAACTGTTGGCGCTATATAAATCTCGTATAATAATAATAATAATAATAATACGTTCCATTCGATTAGATGCGGCATTGGTTATTTCGGATAATTCGTAACTGCGTATAAATTCGTATTCGTTGCGTTCACTAACAGCCAAATTTGAAAAGGAAATTCCAATAGCTATAATTTAATAGTTCGTTATTATTTCGGATTTTTGAATTTTTGGGTTTTCGAATTTACGAATTTTCGAATTAATGTTTTTTTCGTAAATTCGAATATTCGAAAATTCGTAAATTCCAGAAATCCAAAAACCCCAAAATTAAAAAATCTGAAATAATAACTAACTAATAAATGATAGGTATCGGAATTACCTTTCAAATTTGGCTGTTAGTGAACGCAACGAATGCGAATTTATCTGAAGTTACGAATTATCCGAAATAACGAATGACGCATCTAACCGAATAGAATGTAATGAATTAATAATAATAAATAACAATAATAATAAAAACTTTTTATTATTATTATTTATTATTAATTTGTTCCGTTCCGTTTGTTTACATGTGGCATTCGTTCTATAATATATAATTTGGTATATAATTTGTAAGTTCGGATAAATTCGTATTCGTTACATTCTCTAACAGCCAAAATTAAAAGGAAATTCCAATACCTATAATTTAATAGTTAGTTATTATTTCAGATTTTTGAATTTTTGGGTTTTCCAATTTACGAATTTTGGAATTGACGATTTTTTCAGAAAATTCGAAAATTCGTGAATTTGAAAAATCAGAAAACCCCAAAATTCAAAAATCTTAATAAAGAACTAACTATTAAATTATAGGTATTGGAATTTCCTTTCAAATTTGGCTGTTAGTGAACGTAACGAATACGAATTTATCCAAAGTTACGAATTATCCGAAATAACGAATGCCGCATCTAAACGAATAGAATGTAATGAATTAATAATAATAAATAAATAACAAAATTAATAAAAACTTTTTATTATTATTATTTATTATTAATTTGTTCTGTTCCATTTATTTACATGCGGCATTCGTTATATAATATATAATTCGGTATATAATTCGTAAGCTCAGATAAATTCTTATTCGTTACATTCTTTAACAGCCAAAATTGAAAGGAAATTCCAATACCTATAATTTAATAGTTAGTTAGTTATTCTTTAGAAATTTCTGATTTTCTTTCTTATTTTTGGATTTTCGAATTTACGAATATTTGAATTTTTGGAAAAAATCGTTAAATGGGTTTTCGTTAATTCGGATGTTTCAACGAATTTGTCAAAATTTGTTAGAAAAATAATTCTGAACGAAACGAATTACACATGTCTACATTGCATATCCTTCCAGATAGTATTTGTACCCCCTACATACAGAAAGACGCTCGAATCCGGTTGCCGGATTAAAGTAGATGTTAAAGATTAAATGAAGTCTGTTTATATCCCTGGTTCCTCCCTAATCAACATGCCAATGGAATATGTAAATAAAACATTTCTATTTTCATGACACATTCTGTGTTAGTCCCAGTGACGTCATCACGGGGTCTCTGTCCTAATATATGTAATTATTATTATTATTATTATACACGATTTATATAGCGCCAACAGTTTACGTAGTGCTTTACAACTTGAGGGTGGACAGTACAAATACAATACACTTTAATACAGTAGGAATCAGAGGGCCCTGCTCCTTAGAGCTTACAATCTAAGAATGCAGGCAGATCATGGCTGGTGGGAGGAGCCAGCAGGGTGCTGTCTGGTGGGAGGAGCCAGCAGGGTGCTGTCTGGTGGGAGGGGCCAGCAGGGTGCTGGCTAGTGGGAGGAGCCAGAAGGGTGCTGTCTGTTTCGGTGTTCCTTGGGATAGGAGAGGAAGAACAGCGAGGTTTTCAAACTCCAGGAACTTTATCATCCATGGAGGTTGGCGCAGTGGGGTCCAGGGGGCGTAGGGATGGCTACCTTGACCTTTTCATTTTTTTCTGAAAGGGTGAACTAAAGCGCTGTACACATGGGCCGGATATCGGGCGCTTTCTCTCGAACCGGACGACATTCAGCCCATGTTTACGGCAGCCGAAGGGGCATGACCGAAAATGGTCTGCCGATCGGCGTCCGATCAGCGCTCTCAGCCAATGGCTGAGAGTGCTGACCGGTGTGTTCTGGCAGGGGGGGAGGCGTGTCGAAGCACAATAGCTCAACAGGGGGAAATCGCTGTACTAACATCGCATAGTTAGTACAGCGGCTCCTCCCGAGCTCTTCCATTTTTTTTTTTCGTGCAGTCCGCTGGGATAGTGCGTACTAGGCTTAACCCTTTCAATTTCAGTTTATAATGGAGAGTCACAGGCCAATGCAGAATCCTTTATAACCATTTGTCTACCGGGCACTTTTACCCCAGGCCAGTTTTCAGCTTTCAGCGCTCTCACACTTTGAATGACCATTGCGCGGTCATGCAATACTGTACCTATGTGGAAAATTTTTTTGCATTTTTTTTCACACAAATAGAGCTTTCTTTTGGTGGTATTTAATCACCACTGGGCTTTTTATTTTTTGCTAAACAAACAAAAAAAGACCGAAAATTTGGAAAAAAAGAAAAAACATTTTTCATAGTTTGTTATAAAATTTTGCAAACGGGTTATTTTTCTTCTTCACTGATGTGCGCTAATGAGGCTGCACTGATCGACGCTGATAGGCTTCACTGATGGGCCCTGGTAGGTGGCACTGATGAGGCGGCACTGGTGGGCACTGATCAGGAGGCACAAATGAGGTGGCATTGATAGGTGACACTGATGGGCACTGATAGGCAGCACTGAGATGTGGCACTGATGGGCACTGATAGGCGGCACTGAGATGTGGCACTGATAGGTGTAATTGATAGGCACTGATGGGCGGCACTGATAGGCAGCACTGATGGGCACTGATAGGCGGCACTGAGATGTGGCACTGATAGGTTGAATTGATAGGCGGCACTGATAGGCAGCACTGATGAGGCACTGATAGGTGGCACTGGTGGGCACTGATTAGCAGCACTGGTGGGCACTTTTGGGACCGATGTCCCTTTAACAGAAGCTAGTTATCGGCTGTTTTCTTCTCTCTTCTCGCTGTCAGCGGAAGAAAAAAAGCAGATAACCAGCTTCTGTTATCGTCGTATGATTAGCTGTCATTGGCTGACAGCTGATCACGTGGTAAAGGCCCGCTGTGATTGACCCCTTACCCCGATCTGTGATCAGCCGAGCCCTAAGGACTCAGCTATCACAGAGCGCGGTGGGCGCGAGGGCAGCACGAGCACGGGAGGACGTCCATGGACAGCATTGTAAGCCCACGCTGTAGCTGTCTTTCGCCTCTAGCATTGGCAGGAACTGGTGAATTGGCAGACCTTGGGGTGGATTTACCAAAAGCAAATAAACTGCATTTTGCAAGTGCAGTTGCTGCAGAACTTAGTAAATGTGGTGAAGCTTCACTTTGCAAAGAATACCCAATCACATGCAGGGAAAATGAAAAAAAAAAAAAACTGCATTTTTGCTTGCACATGATTGGATGATGGAAGTCAGCAGAGTGTCTCCTCATTTACTAAGCTCTGGAGCAACTGCACTTGCAAAGTGCTCAGTCTAATTTGCCTTTAATAAATCCACCTCATTCATTTTTGCATTTTGCACGATCATTGCCCCTTGTATGCAGATTTTTATTTTTTATATACAAAGAGTTTATCAAACATTGTAGACTCTGCCGGTGTGGGCAGGTGCGGGGAAGTTGTCATTTTGAGCAGGCTTGGTGTTAAGTGAGGAGCCTGCAGATAGTTTCTGTTTATCGTTCCACGTAACTGGAGGTGAACACGTCGATGAATTGTCGTAAATCTGATAGAACAATTCTCTTTTCTTCATGTGGAGAGATTCCCTTGAATAGCAGCCAATAATTCCAGGTGCTTGGGACATCTCTAAGTTGTGATCTCTCAGAGACAGAATCCGAGGTCAACAAAGATCTGTAAATGATAGTGTTAAAGAAGAACGCCACTAAAATTCGCCATACTTTGTACAATTTTCTGTCCTGCAACCAATGGTTGCAGGAAAGAAATTTTCTTGACTTCCCCATTAACTCAGTCTGTATCGATGGGGGAATCCCTCCTGCAGCGCTATTGTGTTCTGCCGGCAGAACATAATGCTCACTTCCAGTGACTATAGCTGCCGGCAGTGATTGAAAGACAAAAAACCGACAGGCCGGTTGTACTAAGCCAATCGATTGGTCGACTTCAGTATAACCAGTCTACCCACAGAAGGATCGAATCTTGGCTGGTCCCTGTTGAACCAGCTGAGATTTGGTCCATCTGTGGCCGACTTAAGAACTGTTTGCATCTAAACTGGCCACATGACATGAACCTAATACAGATTCAGAGAGATAAAAACCTTTCTATTGGGAAAAAAAAAGTATTGATGGGGTGCCTATAGACACTAGACCATCTTTTATCAACATTACGAACAAAAAGGAACCCTTGAAATAACTATCGTGCCTCACGGAACCCCTGATTAAATATTTCATCTGCAGTTCATTAATATGAGTTTGCTGTATATATATTAAAACGTGAAATAATGTGAATAGCTCTTTGACGACCCCCCCCCACCCCTTGGACTATCAGACAAAAAGAAGAGAATAATTCATAAAATAGTATTAGCCAGAAAGGAATACAGACATTGAAAATTGTAGTGCCGCCTTACCTTCGTGGTCATTGGAAATGCGCCTCTATACATTGGTAGTCATTGGTAAAGTGCTCCCTTATATTAGTGGTCATAGGAAAATTGCCTTCTTGTATTGGTGGTCATAGGAAAAGTGCCTTCTTGTATTGATGGTCATAGGAAAAGTACCTTCTTGTATTGGTGGTCATAGGAAAAGTGCCTTCTTGTATTGGTGGTCATAGGAAAAGTGCCTTCTTGTATTGGTGGTCATAGGAAAAGTGCCTACCTGTATTGGTGGTCATCAGAAAAGTGCCTTCTTGTTTTGGTGGTCATCAGAAAAGTGCCTTCTTGTTTTGGTGGTCATAGGAAAAGTGCCTTCTTGTTTTGGTGGTCATAGGAAAAGTGCCTTCTTGTTTTGGTGGTCATAGGAAAAGTGCCTTCTTGTATTGGTGGTCATAGAAAAAGTACCTTCTTGTATTGGTGGTCATAGGAAAAGTTTCTTCTTGTATTGGTAGTCATCAGAAAAGTGCATTCTTGTATTGATGGTCATAGGAAAGTTCCTTCTTGTATTGGTGGTCATAGGAAAAGTGCCTTCCTGTATTGGTGGTCATAGGAAAAGTGCCTTCTTGTATTGGTGGTCATAGGAAAAGTGCCTTCTTGTATTGATGGTCATAGTAAAAGTGCCTTCTTGTATTGGTGGCCATAGGAAAAGTGCCCTCTTGTATTGGTGGCCATAGGAAAGGTGGCTTCTTTCATTTGTGGTCTTTGGGAAAATGCCCTCTTACATTAGTGGTAATTGGAATAGCGCCACCTTATGTTGAAGGTTAGTGTTGGGGCGAGCAGTTTGGACCGAGCATAAGTACGGCCCAAACATATCCTGTTTGTGTGTTGGGTGAACACCCAAATTTTCAGGGCGCTTGGCGGGATGTTTGCCCGCCAAGCACACAGTGAATAGCTGCTGGTTGTTAAGAAGCGGGGCAGGAAGCCAGCCGGCATGTCTGTAGCCTCCCTGGCGGTTTTCCCAAGTGTGGCTCGGGGTTAAAATTCAGGACCATTAGCGGTAACCCCGAGCCACACTCGGGATTACATCGCAGGATCCTGGTGCCTCCTTACTTACCTTGTCCCCGGGATTCTGCGATGTCCCCCGCAGTGTCCGTGGGCTCCGTCCTCCTCCGAAGCCTCTCCTTACCAGGCTCTGTTCTCTGCGAGCGTCGCGACGCACGGGGGCGGAGCCTGGTGGCAAATTAAAAAAAAAAAGTAAAAATCATAACACATACAGTACTGTAATCTTACAGATTACAGTACTGTATGAAATGATTTCACATCCCTTTTGTCCCCAGTGCTTTGGCCCATGCCCTGCATGCAGTTTTACATGATATACACTGTTCTTTCTGCCAGGAAACTGGAGATTGTCCATAGCAACCAAAAAGTGTCCCTTTACGTCAAAAGTGGCTTTAGACCAGCTAGAAAACAGCGATAGTAAATTAGAACACTTGCAGAATTGAGCGATAGTGAATCGCGGGGAAATTTATTTTATTACTATTTATTTTTATTTTTTTTAATTATTTATTTTTATTTATTATATTATAATTTATGTTTTTATGTTTCAAACTTTATCATACCCGGGATATCTACTAGACTCTAGTTTGGACAGATTTAGGTGTGTTATTGTTAAGATTTACAGACCTACAATATAAAACGCCAAATTTCCATGCAAAATAATTGTACCGCTTTCAGCACCTAAAATCCGAAATAATCATACCGCCAAGGAGGTTAACAATCGTTGACAGCTGAATAAAAAAAGAAAAATTTGAAAAAAAATGGTGTTGGGGTCCCCCCCCAATCCATACCAGGCCCTTTTAGGTCTGGTATGGATTTTAAGGAGAACCCCACACCAAAATGGAGACTCTGCCCCCCCCACCCCAAAGCACCTTGCCTCCGTGTTGATGGGGACAAGGGTCTCTTCCCCACAACCCCTGGGCAGGGGTTGTGGGGGTCTGCGGACAGGGGGCTTATCGGAATCTGGAAGCCCCTTTAACAAGGGGGCCCCAGATCCCGCCCCCCCCTATGTGAATGAGTATTGTACCCCTACTTATTCACAAAAAAAAAGTGTCAAAAAGAAATAATAACCCACACACATTTTTGACACTTCCTTTATTAAAAATAAAAAAACAATGTCCCCTGATGTAGATCCATCGTCAGTCATAATGCCCACCGCACAGTCGGATTAAAAAAAAAAAAAAAGCTTCACCCATGACAAAGGCTAACCGCCGACTGCCTGCTCTGCTGTCTGACAGTTCTTAAATAGGTAAGGGGATGGAGCCACCTGGCAATATCACCTGGTGGCACCACTTCATGTGACGTCACCAACCCAGTATGCAGCGGTCAGTGACGTCACAAAAAGGGGGGTGCATATCTTCTCGTGGGTCTTCACAATAGAATACATGGCCCAGATATACCAATAAACATACCTGGCTGGATTGTTGAGCATGTTCTTAGGTCTAGATGGACTAATGTGTGCTTGCTTCTTCTCCACGTCCATCTAAACCTCAGAACAAAAATGTAATATGTTGCCGCTTGCCAAATTTTAGATGTAGAGGCTGCCTCAGCTTTCTTGTTATTATGTGTTCATGTCTTCATGTTTGGCATGATGTCTCACTGTATACCATTTTTTAAAGCAATTTGATTTTTGTGAATCTGTTACAGGGTTTCTCACCTGGAGAACCGGTCTATACAGTACCTCCTGCTGCACACTGGCAACGATAAGCCACCACCTCAAGATTAGCGGTAGCGTCATCATCTTGCCCTGTGAGACCTTCATTTGGACGTTGGGCTGCCTATCAGGTCTAACAGATAAGCATGTCAAAAAACAACAAACAAAAATTCCCAGCTCACTTACCAGCCAGCCTGCAACAAACCAAATTGTCCTAACAGTTCACATTAAAAACAAGAGATTTAGTTTGCACACATTTGCAAAAAACATGCGTAAGCTGCAGCAGCCACATCACGGCACCTCAGTGTATTGCAGTCCTAACTCTATAACTTTGAGAGCCTCCCAAGTTGGAGCACATGTAAAATAATGGATAGGTTAAGGGCAGGTGTGCCTGGAGGGAGCCCACCACTCTTTAATGGTATAGGGAGGCACTGGACACCCAGCAATAGCACAATGGCAGCGAAGGTATCTAGTGCGTCCCCTCACCAATTCACCAACAGTACAAACAAATGGCAACCACCCCAACCTATAAATGGCCTTTGCAGCAAGTGGAAGGGTGACGCATTTTAAAAAACAACAAACAATAATTCCCAGCTCACTTACCAGCCAGATAAACAAGCTGATGGCTAAATGAAGTAGTTTGCCTGGAAGGCTGACAATGCTGCCGCTACTTGAGAGGCAGTGGCTTAGCGCTGATAGTGTGCAGCAGGTAGGTAGGCTCTCCAGATACCACTTGTGTCAAACACAAGGCCCATGGACCGAATCCGGCCGGCCAGGCCATTTCATGTAGCCTTCGCACCTCTCCTCCAGCTGTAACTCCTTCACCAGATCCTGTGCTTCTCTGTGCAGGAACAGCATTCCCTCGTCACCGCCTCCCGTGGCCTCAGCATTTAGCTGACTCCAACCCTCCTCAGATCCTCCTCCAGACCCAGCATTTCATGCTTCTCAGCTCCGTCTTCAGCTTCTTGGTGCACTGTTATGTAAGGGAGTGTGGGAGACACTTCACTTCTGATGGTGGGGGCTCTTGACATCTGAGGTAAGGGAGGGGGGGGGAATGCTCTGGACATCTAGTCTTACAGATACAGTCGACTCTTTGACGGCAACAATAATGGACTGGCCAAGCGTGTCTCCAGACCTAAACCCTATTGAGCATCTCGAACGAAAGGTGGAGGAGCGCAAGGTCTCTAACATCCACCAGCTCTGTGATGTCGTCATGGAGGAGTGGAAGAGGACTCCAGTGACAACCTGTGAAGCTCTGGTGAACTCCAAGCCCAAGAGGGTTAAGGCAGTGCTGGAAAATAATGATGGCCACACAAAATATTGACACTTTGGGCCCCAATTCGGACATTTTCACTTTTGTTGCCAGCGGTTTAGACAATAATGGCTGTGTGTTGAGTTATTTTGAGGGGACAGCAAATTTACACTGTTATACAAGCTGTACACTCACTACTTTACATTGTAGCAAAGTGTCATTTCTTCAGTGTTGTCACATGAAAAGATAGAATAAAATATTTACAAAAAACGTGAGGGGTGTACTCACTTTTGTGAGATACTGTATACAGTGGAACCTTGGTTAACGAGCGTTTTGAAAGATGAGCAACTTCTTTTTTTAAATCCTGACTCGGTTTGCGAGTGTTGTCTCGCAAAACGAGCAGAATTCAAGCTAATGGGGTGTGCAGTACCGCATTTGGCCAGAGGTGCGGGGGCACCGGTGATACTGGGAACGCTTCGGAACCGTTCGGAAATACTCGGGAATCATTTGGAAATACTCTGAAACACTCGAAAATACTCCATTCCCGAGTGTTTCCAAGCCTTCCGAGGGTTTCCAGGTTCAGCCAAGCTGTCTCAGAGTATTTCCGAGGCCCTCCAGCGCCCCCCCAAACCTCTGGCCACATGCGGTATTGCATGCAATAGAAGTCAATGCGGAACGCATTATCTTTGTTTCCATTGACTTCTATGGGGAAACTCGCTTTGCTTTGGATTACAAACATTCTCCTGGAACAGATTATGCTTGTAATTCACTGTACTTTAACGAGTGAAATATGTTGGCTGCCATTGCTGATTCTGCAAACGCAAGTTGCCTAGCTGTCATGCTGATCCTCCGGATTCTGTTGTGTCTGAGATTGTAAACTAATATAGAACAATCGTACAGATCTGGATTTCATGCTAATTTTGAATCAGAAACTACTAAAGCTAGAGGATCACTTTAGCAGCTGGGCATAAAGCATTTTTGATGGACGGCCCTGCTGGCAGATCCGGTATTTCTCCAATGACAGGTCTTCTTTGATGGTGTGTTTTTCTTCATATGTAAAGCAGGCACCCCAACCACAGTCCTGCCAGGAATTGGTTCCATAGTAAAGAATAACAGCATACAAAGGATAATAAGTAACACATTACTGGGTTCTTCAGGAATGCACCATTGGTGGGGGGGTGGGGGTTGGGGGGGGGGGGGGTGGGTGATCTCCCAGGGATGGTGGAAATATTAGCAGCTTTGTTAATTTTTGTCCCGCAGACATGCCACGCTTCCTGCTTTTATATATTAGTGATCGTATAATTGTCTTCTGTCCTAGAGATTCACAATGAAACATGCCGGGTCTGATGTACAGGTAATCCCAGCAGGAAATCTCTGTATCTATTCAGCAGAGGATTTACATTAGAGCAGCCTGGTTCTGTACAACTGCGAATAAAAACACATTCTGAGGGCTTTAAAGTGCACATTTCGCTGGAGCACACGTTGTCTTGTACAATGAAAGTTCACAATGCAAACTATTTATTTAAAGGAGTTGAATTCCGGCCTTTTTTTCCTGTCTGGATTCATTCTTATTCTCTGGCATTCTGTGTGTTTTAGGTGTATGGAAATGTGAGTTTAGACTAAAACTAGGGATGCACCGATAGCATTTTTTTTTACCAGTACTGATATATATATATTTTTTTAGTGCTCGCCGATACCAATTACCGATACCTACCACAAGTGTTTTGTTTACACTTCAGCTGTCAGCAATGGTACAAAGCATTAAAAAGTTATTTACCAATGAAAAATATTTTTTTTTTTAACATTTTGTGCTTTTTTTTTATGTGAAACATGTAAATATATGTTAAAGGTGTAAAAACATTCACAAACAGAAACAAATAAAAACATTTTTTAATTATTAATAATTTATAAAATAGAAGTGAACAAAAAAAAAAAATCAGCAGGAAAATAATAATTAAATGGAGGAGAATAAGGCGTTAATTAAGGCTGATTAGAGTAAATTAGGGGGTTAATAAGGGGTTAAACAGAGAAACAGTTAATAAAAAAAAACACAAAGAAAAATGTTTTTTTTACTTGACAGGTTGCTTTAAACTGACTTCATCTGCAGATCAAAGTTCAACCCTTTGTTCTGTAGATGAAGAAACGGAAAGTTACAAAAAGAAACAATGTTTCTTTTTGATCTTAGTGTTTCCCCTACTGAGCAATGTTGTTGATGTACATTGCCCGGCTGCTTTTTTTTTTTTGACAACTCCGATTTCCGTACTTCTTTAACACTTCAGCTGTCAACAGGGGAACCCCTGATTGAGTCATCGGTTGCGGTATGGCCCTTTAACAACCGATAATTGCCGGCTTTTTTTTTTTTTTTTACATTTCAGCTGTCAGTGGGGGAATCCCAGTCTGAAAGTATCGGTTTCAGGTATCGGTGCATTTGCACGGCTATCGGTATCCTAGCTAAAATCCTTATGTGAGAGGATGAATGAGCAGGATGGATTATGGGAAGTCTTCCATGGGAATCAATGGTGCTGGGCAAAAGTGTGTCCATTCCGCACCTCCCACACGTGTACCTCTCACCTCTTGTAGAGTCAGGGGTGTATCGTTAGTGGTGGCACTGCTTGAAACATAATTTAGCTCCTTTATTGAATGACAGCAAACCAGTGTCGCATATTGAGGGCATCTAGGACCTCTTTGTTGAGGCATGATTACTGGAGGAGATTTTTGTCCTGCTGACCATTATCAATGTGATAGAAAGTGATGGGAAATCCAAAATGTTAGAGATGTTGCTGAGGCTGGAGGTGAGGGTAAATCTTTCAACGGGGAAACGTGTTCTGATGACAACTGTCTAAAGGGGGAATTCCCCTTACTTTGATAAGATTTGCTGTCAATTACTGTTGGGTTTCCAGGACAGGGAAATCTCCACAATGGGACACAAACAGTGGAAAGAATAAACTCACAAGGGTTCTAACCATTCCCTGCTCCATTTTGCATTTTCAGTGCCACCCAACAGAATGTCACGTGGCATGCACTGGTTCCAAATGACCCACTAGAGGATCCTCCGGTGGGCCCTTGCTCCCTACAAATACAGTGTGGCTGTCAACTACAAAGCCTGGCTGATCTGAAGTCTGAAAGTGCAGTAATTAAGGTTGAATCTGAAGGTGCAGGAATTGGGGCTGATCAGAGGTCTGAAGGGGAATGAATCAAGGTTGACCTGAGGTCTGATGGGTGCAGAAATTGAAGCTGATCTGATGTTTAAAGGTGGAGAACGTGAGACTGATCTGAGGTCTGAAGTTGCAAGACTTGGGGCTGATCTGAGGTGTCAAGGTGCAGGAATTGGGGCTGATCTGAGATGCAAAGATGCAGGAATTGGGGAGATCTGAGGTGTGAAGGTGCAGGAATTGGGGGGATCAGATGTGTGAAGGTGTTGGAATTGGGGTATTCTGAAGTGTGAAGATGCAAGAATTGGGGCAATCTGAGGTGTGAAGATACAAGAATTGGGGGAATCTGAGGTGTGAAGATACAAGAATTGGGGGAATCTGAGGTGTGAAGGTACAGGACCTGGGGCTGACCTGAGATGTGAAAGTGCAGGAATTGGGACTGTTCTGAGCTCTAAAGGTGCAGGAATTGGGACTGAACTGAGGTGTGAAGGGAATTGGGTCCGATCTAAGCTTTGAAGGTGCAGGAATTGGGGGGGATCTGAGGTGTGAAGGTGCTGGAATTGGGGGGATCTGAGGTGTGAAGGTGCTAAAATTGGGGTGATCTGAAGTGTGAAGGTGCAAGAATTGGGGAATCTGAGGTGTGAAGGTGCAGAAATTGGGGCTGATCTGAGATGTGAAGGTGCAGCAATTAGGGGCTGATCTGAGATGTGAAGTTGCAAGAATTGGGTCTGATCTGAACTCTGAAGGTGCAGTAATTGGGGCTGATCTGAGGTGTCAAGGTGCAGGAATTGGGGCTGATCTGAGATGTAAAGATGCAGGAATTGGGGGGGGGGATCTGAGGTGTGAAGGTGCTGGAATTGGGGGGATCTGAGGTGTGAAGGTGCTAAAATTGGGGTGATCTGAAGTGTGAAGATGCAAGATTTGGGGGATCTGAGGTGTGAAGGTGCAGGAATTTGGGCTGATCTGAGATGTGAAGGTGCAGCAATTAGGGGCTGATCTGAGATGTGAAGGTCCAAGACTTGGGGCTGATCTGAGATGTGAAGGTCCAAGACTTGGGGCTGATCTGAGATGTGAAGGTTCAGGAATTGGGGCTGATCTGAGATGTGAAGGTGCAGCAATTGGGACTGCTCTGAGGTCTAAAGGTGCAAGACTTGGGACTGATCTGAGATCTGTGGTGCGTTATTGTTCACTGGCACTCCGGTTGTCTAATGCTTGTAAACTGAAACTAATGTGGAAAAGGGTGCTATCCCTTGCCCCATTCAAACTAAAAATAAAAAACATTTTTTTTTTTTATCTCTATATACACATAAAGCAAGAGGAATTCTTTTATACATGGAAGTGACCCATCAGCCACACAGGTTGCGCAAGTCACATATTTACATCAAGCTGCGGCGTGAACTTTTTACATTCCCAGAGTTTGACATGCAAGTAAATGACTTCACACATTGACATTTTCGTCATTTTGGGTCAGGATGAGAACAAACCGGATGTTGGGTGTTTTAATGTTCAATGACCGTGACATGCCTCGAATCGCAAGTGCCGAAAGAAAAGGAAGGACCGAGTTTTTCTTTTGTAGGTTGAATTTTGAACTGATAAGGAGTACGGACGTGAGTCAGAGGCCCATACCTTGACTGTAGACAGTCTAAGAAACTGTTTGCCTAGATTAAGCTAGGAAGTTTTTTATGGAATGTACCTATTGGTTAACAAAAATAAAAACCAACTAAACTATTTTTTTTTTTTTTTTAAACCTAAGACATTGTTGGGACGTCTGCAGATTTTGTACGCCTGGACATGTAGGATAGGCTTGGGTGGGCTCGACAAGTTTCTGCGATGGAGTTTTCATTCTTGTTCGTTAAAGTCAGTGGGGTTTTGTAATGTGTACAAACTCTTATGCAAACAAGACCTGAGTTCGGCTTTTTTTTTTTTTTTTTTTATTCTCTTTTTATTACCAGTTTGGAGTACCGGAGTCACAGCTGGGGAAACGCAAGTCTTTTTTTTTTTTTTTTTTATACCGATTTTGGCGGCGTGTTAAATAATTAAAAGCAACAACTTAAATTTCTTAAGACTTCTTGATGTATTTGACAGCTTCACTCTTCTCCCACTTTGAGTGTGTAAACGATCGGGTGCAACATCAAAGCCAGGATTAATGAAGAATCTTATGTGGGTTTTTTTTAATGCGGTCAGGTGATTGCACCGGTGAAGAATTAATTCAAATTTTCACAAGTTTAGTTAGCTAAGGATGACATAAAACACAATACCAGGTGCTGCATTATACACTGATTCAGCCATAACATTGTGACCACTGAAAGGTAAAGTGAATAACATTGATTATCTCGTGACAGTGGCAACTGAAAGTGGGTGGGATATATTAGACAGCAAGTGAACATGTTGTCTCTGAAGTCGAAGTGTTGAAAGCAGAAAAAACAGGCAGGTATAAGGATTTGAGCGACCCTAACAAGGGAAAAATTGTAATGAATAGACCAGTGGTCTCCAAACTGGGGCCCTGGGGCTGGATGTGGCCCTTTGCTGCCCTCTATTCGGCCCTTGAGGCACTATTCCATCCAAAACTGACACTAATGATGAGGCCCCATTCCTCCCACTGACACCAATGATGGGGTGCTATTCCTCCCACTAATATAAACATTGGGGTACTATTATTTCTTCCACTGATACCAACAATAGGGCATGAGTCCTCCCACTGATACCAACAATAGGGCACGAGTCCTCCCACTGATACCAACAATAGGGCACGAGTTCTCCCACTGATACCAACAATAGGGCACAAGTCCTCTCACTGATACCAACAATAGGGCACAAGTCCTCTCACTGATACCAACAATAGGGCACAAGTCCCCCCACTGATACCAACAATAGGGCACAAGTCCCCCCACTGATACCAACAATAGGGCACGAGTCCTCCCACTGATACCAACAATAGGGCACGAGTCCTCCCACTGATACCAACAATAGGGCACAAGTCCTCCCACTGATACCAACAATAGGGCACGAGTTCTCCCACTGATACCAACAATAGGGCACAAGTCCTCCCACTGATACCAACAATAGGGCACGAGTTCTCCCACTGATACCAACAATAGGGCACAAGTCCTCCCACTGATACCAACAATAGGGCACGAGTTCTCCCACTGGCACAAGTCCCCCCACTGATACCAATAGGGCACGAGTTCTCCCACTGATACCAACAATAGGGCACAAGTCCTCCCACTGATACCAACAATAGGGCACAAGTTCTCCTACTGATACCAACAATAGGGCACAAGTCCTCCCACTGATACCAACAATAGGGCACAAGTCCTCCCACTGATACCAACAATAGGGCACGAGCCCTCCCACTGATACCAACAATAGGGCACGAGTCCTCCCACTGATGCCAACAATAGGGCACGAGTCCTCCCACTGATGCCAACAATAGGGCACGAGTCCTCCCACTGATGCCAACAATAGGGCATGAGTCCTCCCACTGATACCAACAATAGGGCACAAGTCCTCTTACTGATACCAACAATAGGACACGAGTCCTCCCATTGATACCAACAATAGGGCACGAGTCCTTCCACTGATACCAATAATAGGGCACAAGTCCTCTCACTGATACCAACAATAGGGCACGAGTCCTCCCACTGATACCAACAACAGGGCAATAAAGGTACACTATTAGTCCTGGTTCACACTGTTGCGACTTTTCATGTAACTTGCTGCGACCTGCAACACAGAAAGTTGCGTGACAAGTCAAAACACATTCATTTCAATGGGTGCCATCTTCATTGCTCTAACTTTCTCTGTGTTTTCCTTGCAACACAAGTGCAATAGACTGCAATGTTAAAATCTCAAAAGTTGCAAGGAAGTTGTTTCGTTGTCTTATCTTTGCGACTTTGGCTGCGACTTCAGAGGGTTTTGTAAGTTAATTAACCACTTTAGTACAGCTCTATAGCCCAGAGACAGCTACAGCACAGTACTTTAGCTCTTGGAGGTTGTCCATACACGTCCTCCCAGAACCCCGACCCTTGCGCATGTTTTGTTACCATTATGTCCTTCGAACACAGCTGATCACAGATTGGGGTAAAGGGTCAATCACAGTGGTCCTTTACCATGTGATCAGCTGTGTCCAATCACAGCTGATCACATGTAAACAGACTTGCCGGTTATCAGCATTGCTTTCCTCACGCGCTGTGTCTGTGTGAGGAAAGGAGAGCCAATAACAGGCAAGCCTCACACTGATCACCAGTGTCCTGATTTTCAGTGCAGCCCCCTCAGTGCCAATCAGTTCCTATCAGTGCTGCCTATCTGTGCCCATCACTGAAGAAGAAAACGTACTTATTTGCAAAATTTTTTAACAGAAAATAATATAACATTTTTTTTTTTAAATTTTCGGTCTTTTTTCGTTTGTTTAGCAAAAAATAAAAAACTCCGTGGGGATTAACTACCACAAAAAGAAAGCTCTATCCATCTCAAAAATGATAAAAATGTGTTGCATGACTGCGCAGTTGTCATTCAAAATGTGACAGCTCTGAAAGCTGAATATTGGAAAATAAAAAGATTAACCACTTGCCGTAGCAAAATGACGTCGGCAAAGTGGTTGTGTTATCCTGACCAGATGTCATATGGCTTCTTTCAGGATAACAAGCCGCTGTGCGCCACCCGGGGGTGCGCATCACGGTGATCGTTGTTGCGGCGTGTCAGTCTGACACACCGCAACACCGATCTAGGTAAAGAGTCTATGACGGAGACTCTTTACCACGTGATCAGCCGTGTCCAATCACGGCTGATCACAGTGTAAATAGGAAGAGCCGTTGATCGGCTTTTCCTCACTCGCGTCTGTCAGACGCGAGTAGAGAAGAGCTGATCGGCTGCTCCTCTGACGGGGGGGGGTCTATGCTGATTGATTATCAGTGCAGCCCCCCCCCCCCCCCCCCCGAGGATGCCCACACTGGACCACCAGGGACGCCAGCAGGACCAAAAGGGATGCCCACCACTAGTCACCACCAGGTATGCCACCCATGGCCACCAGGGATGCCAATCAGTGCCCACAATGGATGCCAATCAGTGCCAAATGATAATGCCTGCCAATCAGTCATGCCCATCAGTGCCACCTATCAGTGCCCATCCGTGCCACCTTTCAGTGCCACCTATGTGTACCCATCAGTGCTGCATATTAGTGCCTATCATCAGTGCCCATCAGTGCCACCTAATCGGTGCCCGTCAGTGCAGCCCCATCAGTGCCCATTGGTGAAGGAGAAAACTTACTTATTTACAAAGTTTTGTAACAGAAACAAAAAAAACAAACTTTTTTTTTTCAAAATTTTCGGACTTTTTTTTATTTGTTTAGCAGAAAATAAAAATCCCAGAGGTGATCAAATACCACCAAAAGAAAGCTCTATTTGTTGGAACAAAATGATAAAAATGTTGTTTGGGTACAGTGTAGCATGACCGCGCAATTGTCATTCAAAGTGTGACAGCGCTGAAAGCTGAAAATTGTTCTGGGCAGGAAGGTGTATAAGTGCCCGGTATTGAAGTGGTTAAAACAGAAAAACATAAGGCGATTACTAAATGACAAATTTTTGGGCATGATAAATTGTGTGCCAGCAAAGCTGTTGTGCCATAAATTACCGTACTTTGACCAAATAGGAGTATCTGAACCTCTGAGACATACAACACATACTGGTTGGAGTACTTGTACCATTGCTTGAGAAATTATTTTTTAATCGTTTATAATGAAAAATGCATATCTTGTCATTTTCTGACTTTGGCGCCATTTCCCTTTTTTTTTGTCTCCTAGAGTGCCTGGGTAAACAGCTCTGCATTATAACTCATAACAAAGAGGACGCAATTCAGATTGGATTTCTCCTTCATGAAACTCTAAAATCCCAGATAAAGGTAACAATTTCCCCAACATTTATCAAGTGTCTCCTGATGTGTGTACAAGGTACAATGAGCTTCAATAACACTTTAAGAGTGAATATTCGGATAAGAGCCGTGGTGACTGGTTCTCTTTAAATGGGTTGTAAACCCTGAAGGTTTTTCACCTTAATGCATTCTATGCATTAGGGTGAAAAACCTTCTGCGCTGACCCCCCAGAGCCCCCCCCCCCCCCCCCCCGTTTTTCTTACCTGAACCAGCGATATGCACGAGTCCAGCCGCTGTCCCGGGTCCTCATTGGATAGATTGATAGCAGCAGAAGCCATTGACTCCCACTGCTGTCAATCAAATCCAGTGCCACGGAAGCCGGGGGGGGGGGGGGAGTCCTGCTGTCTGTGTCAATGGATGCAGCAGCAGAACTCGGGAGTGCCCCCACACGGGTGACCCCATGGAATGCGGCTCTCCTTGGGGGCACCTGATGAAGAGGAGGAGCCAGGAGCGCGCCGCCGGGGACCCCAGAAAAGGAGGATTGGGGGGGG
The DNA here is from genome assembly GCA_037952925.1 of Lithobates clamitans. NCBI lineage: Eukaryota > Metazoa > Chordata > Amphibia > Anura > Ranidae > Lithobates > Lithobates clamitans. The sequence goes on along the minus strand of JBBGZY010001837.1, from coordinate 379,350 downwards.
GGAATCGGTGTTGGATTGCTCTGTGCAACACCCTTGCACATAGTGGGTAAGTATGACATGTTTGGAGAAGAAAAGAAGAAGAGTTGGGAAAATCCACTCTTCCATGGAGTAATGGGACTTTGAAGGATGTGAGGTTTTCACTGAGGTAAGCACACACAAATGTAAAGCCTTGAATATGCCAGTCAGTACTGTTCAATCACTTAATAAGAAGTGGAAAGTTTGGGGATCTCTTGATACCAAGCCAAGGTCGGGTAGACCAAAAAAGATTTCAGCCACTACTGCCACAGGAATTGTTCGGGATACAAAGAAAAACCCACAGGTAACCTCAGGAGAAATACAACCACACTGTCTTTTTGGAGAGCAGCCTGTATTTCTCCTGCGGTTACCTGTGGGGTTTTCTTTGTATCCTGAGCAATTCTAACACCAGTTGTTGCTGCAATCTTTCTTGGTCTACCTGACCTTGGCTTGGTATCAAAAGAGCCCCAAATTTTCCACTTCTTAATAAGTGATTAAACAGTACTGATTGGCCTACTCAAGGCTTTGGGTATCTTGTTATATCCTTTTCCATCTTTGTAAAGTACCATTACCTTGTTACACAGGTCTTTTGACTGTTCTTTTCTACCTCCTCATGGCTCAGTGTCTAGCCTGCTTAGTGCATCCATGTTAGAGCCAACAAACTCGTTGACTATTTATTCACGGACACTAATTGTGATTTAAAAAGCCACAAATGTGGGAAATAAACCTTTAAATTGCCATTTTAACCCGTGTGTGCCACCTTCTGTGTCTGTACCAAGCCAAGGTCGGGTAGACCAAAAAAGATTTCAGCCACAACTGCCACAGGAATTGTTCGGGATACAAAGAAAAACCCACAGGTAACCTCAGGAGAAATACAACCACACTGTCTTTTTGGAGAGCAGCCTGTATTTCTCCTGCGGTAACCTGTGGGGTTTTCTTTGTATCCTGAGCAATTCTAACACCAGTTGTGGCTGCAATCTTTCTTGGTCTACCTGACCTTGGCTTGGTATCAAAAGAGCCCCAAATTTTCCACTTCTTAAAAAGTGATTAAACAGTACTGACTGGCATACTCAAGGCTTTGGGTATCTTGTTATATCCTTTTCCATCTTTGTAAAGTACCATTACCTTGTTACACAGGTCTTTTGACTGTTCTTTTCTACCTCCTCATGGTTCAATGTCTAGCCCGCTTAGTGCATCCATGTGAGATCTAACAAACTCATTGACTATTTATTGCCACAAATGTGGGAAATAAACCTTTTAATTGCCATTTTAACCCGTGTGTGCCACCTTCTGTGTCTGTACCAAGCCAAGGTCGGGTAGACCAAAAAAGATTTCAGCCACAACTGCCACAGGAATTGTTCGGGATACAAAGAAAAACCCACAGGTAACCTCAGGAGAAATACAACCACACCGTCTTTTTGGAGAGCAGCCTGTATTTCTCCTGCGGTAACCTGTGGGGTTTTCTTTGTATCCTGAGCAGTTCTAACACCAGTTGTTGCTGCAATCTTTCTTGGTCTACCTGACCTTGGCTTGGTATCAAAAGAGCCCCAAATTTTCCACTTCTTAATAAGTGATTAAACAGTACTGACTGGCATACTCAAGGCTTTGAGTATCTTGTTATATCCTTTTCCATCTTTGTAAAGTACCATTACCTTGTTACGCAGGTCTTTTGACTGTTCTTTTCTACCTCCTCATGGCTCAGTGTCTAGCCTGCCATGTGAGAGCCAACAAACTCGTTGACTATTTATACACAGACACTAATTGTGATTTAAAAAGCCACAAATATGGGAAATAAACCTTTTAATTGCCATTTTAACCCCTGTGTGCCACCTTCTGTGTCTGTACCAAGGCGCAACATTCCAGGGTATGTAAACTTTTCATCAGGGCCATTTTGGTGATTTCTGTTATCATTATGATTTAAAAAGGATCCAAAAAAAAACAATGTGATAATAAATGGCTTCATGTGATTGCTATCCTTAAATAAAAGACAGCTTTCTGGCACGATCGGTCATATTTTCAAAATTAATGCCAACATTTCACAATTTCTGCCAGGGTATGCAAACTTTTGAGCAGGACTGTATATACACGTATACCATGTTTGTTATTTTACAAAAAAAACAAAACCTTCACAATCACTTTAAAGCCTTAACGTGTGTTCTGTGAATCACATGGCTTCACTTCTGCCCTTTTAAAGCCTGTTAATTCTGCATATTTCTGTGGGTTATATTGTGCTATTAACGCATTATACCATCTAAAAATACTTCATTCTCCAGATGCAGACAGACTTAATTCCCTTTTATTTTAATTATTCGTAGCATGCGCTCGTAAACAGGAAAGGCATAGCCCGCAGCGCGTGAGCTGATTATTAACTCAGTTTTATTAATCGGAGTCTGCATTAAATATGTTTTGCTTAAAACAGTTTGGAGTATGCAGAATGTTTAGTAAAGCAACAAGGCCCGGGGCCATTCTGATTGGGGAGGTGTATGTGGCTGCAGAGCTGACTCTCATAGTTTAGTGGATCGAAACCTTTTCCATGCTACATTGTATTTGGAAACTCTCTTAAAGTGTTCGCTACCCCAGCATTTCATATTCCTGATATGATATGATTAAAAACTGACCACACTAAGCAGGAAAGCACAGCGTGGTCAGTTCTCTAGCTCTGCTGGGAACTCAGTTTACTCTCCTCCAATGATCAGACTTGTCCTGACACTCCCCCCCGCTGGACAGCCATTCACTGGGAAGCTCAGTGTGCTGTTACTTCTCCTCCCCCCAGCTCTTATGCAGCTGAGAACAGAGGGAATATGATCACTTATAAAAAGGAAAAAAAAAGGTATTTATAATGTTGTTTTTTTTTAACGCAAATTGTTTTGAAAAAATACACTTTAATCACTTCCCAACCAGCGCACGACGATGTACGGTGGCACAATGGCACCGGTGGGCAAAAGGGCGTACAGGTACGTCCCCTTTCAGAAGCGGTGCTGCGGGCGAGCGGACTCGATGTCTGCCGGGTGCCCGCGATCGTGTCACGGGGAGGTAGAACGGGGAGATGCTTTTGTAAACAAAGCATTTCCCGTTCTGTCTAGTGTCATGACAGAGATCACTGCTCTCTGTCATCGAGAGCTGTGATCGCTGTCATGTGTGTTGAAGCCCATCCCCCCCCACAGTTAGAATCACTCCCTAGGACACACTTAACCCCTTCAGCGCCCCCCTAGTGTTTAACCCCTTCCCTGCCAGTGTCATTTACACAGTAATCAGTGCATTTTTATAGCACTGATCGCTGTATAAATGTGAATGGTCCCAAAATAGTGTCAAAAGTGTCCGATGTGTCCGCCATAATGTCGCAGTCCCGATAAAAATCGCAAATCGTCACCATTACTAATAAAAAAAAAATAGTAATAAAATGTCATAAACCTATCCCCTATTTTGTAGACACTATAACTTTTGCGTAAACCAATTAATATACGTTTGTTGCAAATTTTTTTTTTTTTTTACCAAAAACATGTAGAAGAATACATATCGGCCTAAACTGAGGAAAAAATGTTTTTATATATATTTTTGGGGGATATTTATTGTAGCAAAAAGTAAAAAATAATGCTTTTTTTTTCAAAATTGTCGCTCTTTTTTTGTTTATTGCGCAAGAAATAAAAACTGCAGAGGTGATCAAATACCACCAAAAGAAAGCTCTATTTGTGGGGAAAAAAGGACGTCAATTTTGTTTGGGTACAGCGTTGCATGACCGCGCAATTGTCAGCTAAAGCGACGCAGTGCCGAATTGCAAAAAAGTGCTCTGGTCAGGAAGGGGGCAAATCCTTCTGGGATTGAAGTTGTTAATGAATAACTGGTTCTGCCATCCTTGGTGGGAATAACTGCAATTAAGAGTCTTTCCCATCTCTGTGTAATATTAAAATGTGTTTGATGATCTGAATCATTTAAGGGGGACAAATATGCAAAAAAATTAAACACTTGCGTTGCCTGAGTAACTTCCTAGTTTCTCTGTGCTCCTGCTTTCCCACGTATTATATGCAAAAAAAAATAAAAAAATCAGGAAGGGGGTAAATACTTTTTCACTGCACTGTATATATAAAGAAGCAGACTGGGTGGCGGACCAGTAAGTGATAGAAGGGAGTGGGATATAAATCCACAGTAGAGCAGGCGACACCCATAGGTGAACACAGAAGTCAGCAGCACATGTGAGTAGAATCACAGGTCCAGCAAAACCACTGCAGCAAGGAGTTGGCGAGTTCACAAACAGGAAACTGCAGGCCAATTCGTGAGAAAGACAGGTGGAGATTACGGGCTAGTTCACACTGGCCAGTCACCGATATTCACTCTGCAGCGTAGACATTCTGCATTTTATCGCAGCACACTGTATGGGATCGCATGCAGCGTACGGTACAGGATCGCATGATGCTGTACAGCAGCGCAGCGGCACATGTTGCTGTACAGTGACATGAATGAAGTGTCACGTCTTTGCACTTCAAATAAAGTTTTTTAATTAAAAAAAAAGAAAAAAAGGGAGCTGTTCAATGCTCTGAATCTCATGCCAAACTGCCACCTACCGCTGACTCGCTCACTAAACTGCTGTGGTTTAAGTGGTTGTAAAGGCAGAAGTTTTTTTTTTTTTTATCTTAATGCATTCTATGCAATAAGATGAAAAGCCTTCTGTGTGCAGCAGCCCCCCTCCCCCAATACTTACCTGAGCCCCCTCTCTATCCAGTGATGTCCACGAGTGCCTTAGCCATCTGGGCCTCTCCCTCCTGATTGGCTGAGACATAGCAGCGGCGCCCTTGGCTTCAGCTGCGGTCAATAAAACTTAGTTAGCCAATCGGGAGAGAGAGGAGGCGGGCTGAACCACAGCTCCCTGTTTGCATGAAAACACAGAGCTGCAGCTCGGCTCAGGTGTCCCCATAGCAAACTGCTTGCTGTGGGGGCACTCAACAGGAGGGAGGGGCCAGGGACCCAAGAAGAGGAGGATCCAGGCTGCCCTGTGCAAAACCATTACACAGAGCAGGTAAGTATAATACTTTACAATCACTTTATGCAGGGCAGTGTGAACTGGCCCTTAAAGCGGTGTACCAGCCGCCATTTTTTTTTTTTATTACAGTCAGCAGTTACAAACGCTGTAGCTGCTGACTTTTTATATGGGCACTTACCTGTCCAGGGAGCCGACGATGTTGGGCCCCCCGAGGCCGATCCGTCCATCGGATCGGGCGCCGACACCGCCATCTTAACGAAGGGAAACAGGCAGTGGAGCCCTGTGGCTTCACTGGCCGTTTCCTACTGCACATGCGCGAGTCGTGCGGCGCTTTGTGAATGGCCCTGTTGATTTCTGGGACAGACACATGTCCCAGAGGACAACGGGGCAGCTCGCCGAAGAGGAGGAAGTGAAGGGACAGCGCCGCGGAATAGGAAGAGGCAGATTAGGAAGACTGCCTAAGAACGGGGATTTCTGGTAAGTAAAAAAAATTTTTTTTTTTTTTCAAATTTTTTTTAATATATTTTTTGAGAATATTAATGTAATTTTTTATTTTAGGGCGGACCTTCATTTTAAACAGCTTTTTTTTATCATTGTATATTTGATTTGAGTAGGACTATATGGATATAATTACAGAGACACGAGAAGTTGTGAAATAAGCAGTTTTTTTTTTTTGCGGCTTCACATTTGAAAATTGTTTCCGTTAAATGGAGACACCGCGATGGCTTTATACAATAACCACCCATGCAGCCTCTGGCCAGGGATGAAACTGACATTTAGATCCATGAAATGCCAAATTCATCATCTTCCTCCGCAGTTTGTTTCCCTCTCACGTAGTCTGTGATTTGTTTCAACAATTAGAACAATGATGGCAATTATCTGCAGACAGGGATTGGAAGCCTCACCATGAATGTGACATTTTAATCTCCCATTTTTCTTACATTCCACAGAGGATCTCTCCTTCTATAATCAGGAAGGTAACAATGTGACATCTTCAGAGCAGATCCAACCAGAGACATAGGATGGCGCTCATTAGACTTAGGCGGCTGTTTTCACGGCTGGACAGTTTCATATAAACAATCTATAAGCCTTCTTGTGCTTCGAAAAATAAAATCAACTTTAAAGATGAATTCCAGCTATTGATATTTTATACATAGTTGCATTGGTCCAACTTGAACCAATGTAACTATATACAGTATCTCACAAAAGTGAGTACACCCCTCACATTTTTGTAATTATTTTATTCTATCTTTTTATGTGACAACACTGAAGAAATGACACTTTGCTACAATGTAAAGTAGTGAGTGTACAGCTTGTATAACAGTGTAAATTTGCTGTCCCCTCAAAATAACTCAACACACAGCCATTAATGTCAAAACTGCTGGCAACAAAAGTGAGTACACCCCTAAGTGAAAATGTCCAAATTGGGCCCAATGTATCAATATTTTGTGTGGCCACCATTATTTTTCAGCACTGCCTTAACCCTCTTGGGCATGGAGTTCACCAGAGCTTCACAGGTTGCCACTGGAGTCCTCTTCCCCTCCTCCATGACGACATCACAGAGCTGGTGGATGTTAGAGACCTTGTGCTCCTCCACCTTCCATTTGAGGATGCCCCACAGATGCTCAATAGGGTTTAGGTCTGAAGACATGTTTGGCCAGTCCATCACCTTTACCCTCAGCTTCTTTAGCAAAGCAGTGGTCGTCTTGGAGGTGTGTTTGAGGTCATTATCATGTTGGAATACTGCCCTGCGGCCCAGTCTCCAAAGGGAGGGGATCATGATCTGCTTCAGTATGTCACAGTACATGTTGGCATTCATGGTTCCCTCAATGAACTGTAGCTCCCCAGTGCCAGAAGCACTCATGCAGCTCCAGACCATGACACTCCCACCACCATGCTTGACTTTAGGGAAGACACACTTGTCTTTGTACTGTTCACCTGGTTGCCGCCACACACGCTTGACACCATCTGAACCAAATAAGTTCATCTTGGTCTCATCAGACCACAGGACATGGTTCCAGTAATTCATGACCTTAGTCTGCTTGTCTTCAGCAAACTGTTTGCGGGATTTCTTGTGCATCATCTTTATATAAGAGGCTTCCTTCTGGGATGAGAAGACCAATTTGATGCAGTGTGCGGCGTATGGTCTGAGCACTGACAGGCTGACCCCCCACCCCTTCAACCTCTGCAGCAATGCTGGCAGCACTCATACATCTGTTTCCCAAAGACAACCTCTGGATATGACGCTGAGCACGTGACCTCAACTTCTTTGGCCGACCATGGTGAGGCCTGTTCTGAGTGGAACCTGTTTTTGTTAAACCTCTATAGGTCTTGGCCCTGGGGGGGGGGATTAGCTAATTGGGCCCAATTTAGACATTTTCACCTAGGGGTGTACTCACTTTTGTTGCCAGCGGTTTAGACATTAATGGTTGAGTTATTTTGAGGGGACAGAAAATTTACACTGTTATACAAGCTGTACACTCACTACTTTACATTGTAGCAAAGTGTCATTTTTTAACAAATAAATGTTTAGCGCAGATTTAACTTTAAAAAAAATCAAAGATTGATCCCAAACCATTCTAGCTTCCCTTTAAAAGTACACACCAATAAATATCACTTGACATGAATACGGTATACTTTTTTGGGCTTTCAATTTTACTTCGAGGTCTAGTGATCTGGGAATCCCCTTGGCTTACCCGATTATGATGCAAAAAAAGTATTCCCAAACACACCCACTGCATGCTTCCAGCAGCCTTTCACATAAAGCATTAGGACATTTCTTACAGCTACCAATCCCATTTGTACCTGACTTGCATCTTTGAATCTCATTGGTAAAACATTATACAGAGGGAGAAAGTAGAACAGCAACTGGTTAAAGAAGATAACCTTCTCACCGAACAAATAAGAGTCTCTCTGGAATCAGGCTGTGGTGGATTACAGAGTACTGAGATTAATCCAAATTAGGGAGACTTCCCTGATTCCCTGAAGCAAAACAGTTTTTACTGGATAGTGTTAGCCAGGGCTTTTTTTCAGCAGGAACTTGGGGGGAACGCAGTTCCGGCACCTCCAGAACTGAATGGCAAGGAGTGCTGGTGTGTGCTGGAGAGTCTATTGATGCTGGCTGTTGAGGAATCTATTGTTGCTGGAGGGGATCTATTTTTGGGAAGGAAGGAGGTCTGCTGGGGAGGACTTCTGTTGCTCGTAGGAGATCTATTGTTGCTAGGTGTGGGTCTTATGTTACAGGGGGGGTCAATCATTGCTGGGAGGAATCTACTGTTGAGGGAGGGGTCTTTATAGCTGGCTGCTGGAGGGTCTATCGATGCTGGATGGAATCTTTTTTTGCAGGGGGGGTCTATTGTTGCTGATGGGCGATCTATTGTTGCTGGGAGTGGGTCTTATGTTGCAGGGGTCAATCGTTGCTGGGTGGGATCTACTGTTGAGGGAGGGGTCTAATGTTGGCTGCTGAAGGGTCAATTGATGCTGGCTGTTGGGTATGCATTCTTGCTGGAGGGGATCTATTAGAGAGAGAAAAATATCACCGCTCTGAAGGAGGTCTGTGAGGAACAAACATTTTCTCCATGCTGCAAGTAACAGGTGCAGGCAATGCTGGTAATTGAGAGGTAAACGAGAAATCCTGGACAGCCGCACTCAAAAGTAATCTTCGATCTTTATTTAAGTATAATCATAAAAATACATGCCACAGCATCACAAAGCAGGAAAGCTGACGCGTTTCACACTGTAGTCAGTGCTTAATCATAGCTTATGATTAAGCACTGACTACAGTGTGAAACGCGTCAGCTTTCCTGCTTTGTGATGCTGTGGCATGTATTTTTATGATTATACTTAAAGATCGAAGATTACTTTTGAGTGCGGCTGTCCAGGATTTCTCGTTTACCTCTGGAGGGGATCTATTGTCGCTGGGCTGTCTATTGTTGCTAGATCTATTTTATTGCCTTTCTTGTTATCATGAACAAACTCCATATAAAATACTTGGTTCTTTATTCTCTTAAAGGGGCAGTACTGGGAGGTGGGTAAGGGTTGGACCCAAGGAACAGTGCTCGGAAGTGGGTGGGGGCGGAGTCAAGGGGTGACTCGGAAGGGAGGGGGGGGTTCTGCACCTTCTCTCTGAGAAAAAAAGCCCTGGTGTTAGCATTCAAAGCCTTTGATTAGAGCAGGTTTTCTCAAGATTTTTACCCCATGGGAACCAGGTCTTGGGAAATCCTTACTAAAAAGAATTTATTGGGGGTCAGTGGAAAAAATGCCTCAATCAATGATGGTCAGTAGGAAGAATGCATCCTTTACAGTGGCGGTGAGAAAGCCACTCTTAAAAACTGCTAAAAAAAAAATAAAAAATTTCTACCATGCTGCTGACTTTGCCAAGTGGTATTAGTCCTGGAATGATGAAGGCAACAGCAAATGGGATGCCGGTCTGTGAAAGTTCAAGGAACTTCTATCAACCTCTTGAGAAACTCTCCAGTTCCACAGAACCCCGGATGAGAATAGCTGGTCTAGAGTGCACCATTATATCAGGGGTCTTCAAACTTTATAAACAAAAGGCAAGTTTACTGTTCTTCAGGCTTTAGGGGGGTCTGATTTTGACCAGTCGGAGTAGAAAATGCCCCAGAATCAGAGCAAGTGGACAATGTGTTAGGCTTGATGTTTAGTATGAATAGAAAATAATTACATAGGAGCTATGGTTAGTAGGAGGAGGAATAGTGCCCCATTGTTGGTGTCAGGGGTAGTAATATTGCCCCATCATTGGTATTAGTTCCAGGAATAGTGCCTCATCATTGGTATTAGTTGGAGGAATAGTGCCCCATCATTGGTATTTGTGAGGAATAGTGCCCCATCATTGTTGGTGTCAGGGGAGGAATAGCGCCCCATCATTGTTGGTGTCAGTGGGAGGAATAGTGCCCCATCATTGTTGGTGTCGGGGGAGGAATAGTGCCCCGTTGTTGGTGTCAGTGGGAGGAATAGTGCCTCATATTAATGGGAAGAACAGTGTCTCAAGGGCTGGATAAAGGTGGGCAAAAGAACTACAGCTTGGAGACCACTGCTTTAAATTAATAACAACCAGTTGTGGTCCAGTTGCCACAATAGATTATGAAATCGTAGTTCTCACATCGACCTAAATTTAGAGACAAGCAACGCTCTTTTTCCTGGCATGTGAATGGGTTCTTAGTGTAATTATTCTTTTTTGTTTAGCTGAATACCAAAATCAGCTGCAGATCATTATCTGACTTACAGGGGCTTTCCTGCTGAACACAATAAACTAATCATTGTGATTTTTTTCCAGAATTCTAAGTAAATCTGATTCATAACTGTGCACTTTAAACCGAGTGACCCTTCCAATCTGCAGGCGTGCATTAAGCTATGCCTGTGAAAGGGAAGGTTATGCAACAGTTGCCGTGAAATAGTCTTTTATGAACAGATGTGACAGTCATTAGCAGGAGAGAATAGTCTGCTGATAATGGAGCCAATGACTGAGCCTTCCAGCCAGGTGTGTAATAAGGTGGAGGCAAGTGATGGACAGATTCCAGGCACAAAGGCTTGCCAGTTACAGAGATGGTTCAGGTGTTAGAATATGGCAAATATTGGAGGAAACAATAAACAATATACAGTGTGGCAAAGCAAATATTTTACAGGATGTAGGAAATTAGAAGTAGAAGTGTAAATATCTGCTATAGTGTTCAGCATGTTGGGCACTGCCAACCCAGGTAAGATGTTCACTTCCAGCAGCTGCAGAGGCTTAATCCACTAACAGAGATCAGTGAAAGAACGGCCATTGGTTCTGGATTTAGCACTCTGTACAAAACTCCAAATCCTCATAACACCATTTCGCCTCCCCCCCCCCCCCCCCAATGCCTTCCTCCACACCTAAAGTAAACCGTTCCTAATTTCTATAAACCTTGCTAAATGCTTCCCTCAAAATCGTATAACCTCTTCTCCACACCTAACCACTTTTTGCACCTGGAGGAAAGGAGGTTAAAGCTCCACTTAGAGCCCTTTCACACTGGGGCGGTTTGCAGGCGCTAATGCGCTAATAATAGCGCCTGCAAACCGACCCGAAAGTGCCGCTGCTTTCATTCCAGTGTGAAAGCCCCGAGGGCTTTCACACTGGAGCGATGCGCTGGCAGGACGGGAAAAAAGTCCTGCCAGCAGCATCTTCGGAGTGTATACCGCTCCTGCCCATTGAAATCAATGGGACGGCGCGGCTATACCGCCGGCAAAGCGCCTCTGCAGAGGCGCTTTGCGGTGGTGTTTAACGCTTTCTCGGCCGCTAGCGGGGGGTAAAACCACCCCGCTAGCGGCCGCATGCCGACGGTAAAACGCCACTAATAATAGCGGCGTTTTACCGCCGCCGCCGCCCCCCGCCCCAGTGTGAAAGGGCTCTTACAGAAAAGCTTCTTTACAGTAAGAGCTGCAAAATTGTGAAATAAACATTCCATTGAGTTTGTTCTAGCCAGGTTTGTATGACTAAGCACTCTGCGTAGTGCGAAACGCGTAAGCTTTGTTCCACTCTGCTGTGACCTGTATTTTGGATGACACTTTATTGAATAAATTCAAATATTTTTGGAGTGCGGCTGTCCAGGATTTCTTTGATGTCTAACTGCTACAGCATTGCCAGCACCTGGACCTCTAGACTGAAGGAGATGCCTTTTACTTTGATCTGACCCACCTGGAGCGGTGATACTCTCTCTCTTTACCAGGTTTGTAGATTGCTTAAAAAAAGGCTGAATGTGTCTCTAAGTGGTTATACTTGCTGGACATTTTGTCTTTTTTAGGCCCCTTCCACATGGGGCGGGCTCCGTTGGAGTCTGCCTGCTCAGCGGGGAATCTGTCCATTGATCTCGGCTGAGTAGGTGGATGTCTGGTCCTCGTCCGCTCCGCTTACCCAGCCCACTCTTCTCTATGGGCGGTCAGATGTAAATGGACCACCTGTCCTTTTACACACGGCTGCCATCCGATCCACCATACGGATGGGGAACAGAGCCCCATCCATCTGTTTTTAGTGGACAGGATTGGTTGCCTGCTGGTGTCAACGGACACATGTCCATTGACACCTGCTGCTCCATAGAGGAGACTGATGGGTCTAATCGGGTCCACCTGAAAAACTGACAGGTGGACTCAATTGTTCCACTAGTGTGAAAGGGGCCTTAAACCTGACCTAAATGTGTACCTATGCAGCCAACCCAACTCCTATAACCCCTTCTAATCTTCTCAACTCCTGCAATTCATTCTTTACACTTAAACTATCCAACATCTATAATCCCTTCTGTACACCTAACCCCCGACTCCTATTACTTCTCCTACATACCTAATTCTCCAAAGCTTATAACCATCCTCTTCACACCTAAGCCCCCCCCCCAAACTCCTATAACCCCTCCTGCACACCCAACTCCTAAACCCTTTCCTTCACACCTAAATCCCCCAACACTTATAACCCCCTTTCACAGCTAATACTCCCCAACTCCTATAACCAATTCTTCAAACCTAAACCACCCATCTCTTATAACGCTCTCCTACACACCTAATCTCCCCAACTCACGTTAACCCTCTTACACCACCTAAACCCCCAACTACTTTAACACCTCCTACACACCTAAAACCCCAACTCATCCTTCACATATAAACCCCCCCATCGTCTATAATCCCCCTTTTAAACACCTTATTACTCAGCTCTTATAACCCAGCGGTGGCTGTATGGCATTTCTCAGGTGGCTCTTTGGCATTTCTCAAGGTGGGCTTCCTGATGACAACAGTGGACCATGTCTGCATATTGTATGTTGGAATCTCTAAAGTGGTTCTAAAGGCTGAAGGTTTATTACTTTAATGCATTTGCTGCATCAGTAAACTTACCTGAGCCCAAAATAACTTGTTTACAATCACTTTAAATGTTTAAAGGCTTATTCACACCATGCACATCTCTACACATGTGGTGCGAACAGAGCACTTGGAAATCAATTGTTTAACTACTTGCTGACTGCCCTATAGCAGTTTTCCTGCTACAGGGCGCAAGCTCTGCGCCAGGTCACGTATATATGTACTAATTAAATGAAAATCGTACGTTGAGTTCACGTATGACAAAAATGTTATAGTCTGCACATCCAGCTTTTGTTGGACGAAAAACCGGAGTCGGCTGTTGAAAGCTCCAAAGTAACGTTCCGAAAATTGTCAGATCATTCGTTGGACGAAATTTTACTTCCAATTTTTCGGATCGTGTGTACGGGCCTTTAGTGTCCGATTGTCCGCTGCTATTACTAGTTTGAAACCCCCCCCCCCAAAAAAAATCCATAAATATATCTTATAGTTTGTAGATGCTATAACTTTCACGTAAACCAATCAATATATGCTTATTGATGTGACGGGCCCCCCCCCCGTACTCAAGATGAGTCTGCCCGCCGATGCTTCCTCTGTCCAGTACCACACGATCCAAGATCCCTCGGAGCACCCAGTCATTACCCGTAACTCAATGTAGGGTAAAAACAGACCCTTTATTCAGACACATGTAACAACAGATATACAACTCCGGGGACAATCCCCCCCTCCAGTCACCCTGTACCCCTAATGGACACAAGGTGATTTACACATAGGAGGGGCCGGGGGAGCTGGACACGGAGTTTCCAGAGCTCTTCAAGGTAAGCTGGGTTCCACAAGCCCCCCGCCCAAAGTGACTCCCGTCACAATTGGGATTTTTTTTTTTACCATAAACATGTAGCAGAATACATGTTGGCCTAAATTGATGAAAAACTTCAATTTTTTATCAGGTATGTTTTATATAGCAGATTTTATTTATATTATAATTGCCGTATCGCAAAAAAAATTGCCTGCTCATGAAGGTGGGTAAATCTTCTGGGGATCAAGTGGTTAATTGGTAACTCCAATTTATTGAAAAAAATATAGCAATTAAAAAAAAATAATAATATACTGCATCACATACAATTGCTGCACTATCCGTATTATAATTTAATATTAATAAAAATGATCTTTCCTCTTCAATCTGCAGCCACTGTAATTTTCTGTAAAATCCAATATGGCAGCTCAGGAGGCCTTCCGTACAATGTTGGTGTTCTTCATGTAAAAGAAAAAAAAAATAAGAGATACCAACTGACAGAACCCCCAGGATCTGATCTTTTGTGAGGTTACTGATGAGGTTCCTTTTGAGTGGAAGCTTCTTAATGAATGGAGCGCTGTCATATGTGTTGAAAACATTTATGCCCGTTTTCCATGTGATTTTGGTTAATATTGTGACGATTGGACAATCCTCAGTGGACGCAGGATACGTGCGCAGAGAACGGACCAGCGCTGCCGTGTTGTAAATTTCTTTGCTGGGCGTCCTGACAGCCTCTTTGATCATCTGCTGTATATTAAATGTGAGGTCTCCAGCAGGATGTGAGCTTCTGAGGACCCTGTCATTGCTAGATGTGATAAATGACTTGATTTGTGTGTCTGGGGGTCCTCAGATGACATTTAGTGGTTTCTTAACCTTGAACATCCTTTTTTGAGGAAAAACAAGGCATTGTTTAGAAGAACCAAGAACTATTAATGAAATTGGTTAATAGTTTTACCTACAATGGGATAAAAGCACATTTTAAATTCCAGCACCCGATGCCTGTCCAACCTGTCCATTAAAACCTGATGATTAAAGCGTATGTCAAGGTATAATAAAAAAAAATACAAAAAACGTCTGTAGAACATGTCTACAATATAGGCAATTTTGCCTAAGTTTTTTCTCTTTAACCTTTTCGCTGTCATTTCTAGCACCTTTTGATTTTATTCCAGAACTCAGTCTGTTTGGGTATGAGTCTATCAGCGTGACACTTCTTGACTTGGCAATATTTTCCCACTCTTCTTTGCAAAAACACTCCAAATCTGTCAGATTGCAAGGGCATCTCCTGTGCACAGCCCTCTTCAGATCACCCCACAGATTTTCAAACAGATTCAGGTCTGGGCTCTGGCTGGGCCATTCCAAAACTTCAATCTTTTTCTGGTGAAGTCATTCCTTTGTTGATTTGAATGTATGCTTTGGGTCGTTGTCATGTTGAAAGATTATGTCATGCATTAAAAAGGGGATCATCTCCAGAGATAAAACGATAATTCTACCACTCTACAAGACTCTGGTCCGGCCGCACCTGGAGTATACTGTCCAGTTCTGGGCACAAGTCCTCAGGAAGGATGTACTGGAAATGGAGCGAGTACAAAGAAGGGCAACAAAGCTAATAAAGGGTCTGGAGGATCTTAGTTATGAGGAAAGGTTGCAAGCACTGAACTTATTCTCTCTGGAGAAGAGACGCTTGAGAGGGGATATGATTTGGATATACAAATACCGTACTGGTGACCCTACAATAGAAGTAAAACTTTTTTGAAGAAGAGAGTTTAACAAGACCCGCGGCCACTCATTAAAATTAGAAGAAAAGAGGTTTAACCTTAAACTACGTAGAGGGTTCTTTACTGTAAGAGCGGCAAGGATGTGGAATTTACTTCCACAGGCGGTGGTCTCAGCGGGAAGCATCGATAGCTTCAAGAAACTATTAGATAAGCACCTGAATGACTGCAACATACAGGGATATACAATGTAATACTGACACATAATCACACACATAGGTTGGACTTGATGGACTTGTGTCTTTTTTCAACCTCACCTACTATGTACCTATGTAACTAAGTTCCTCTTCGTGTTCAGCTTTCTAGCGAAAGCCTGAAGGTTTTGTGCCAATATTGACTGGTGTTTTGAACTGTTCATAATTCCCTCTACCTTAACTAAGGCCCCTGTTCCAGCTGAAGAAAAACAGCCCTAAAGCAAGATGCTGCCACCACCATGCTTCACAGTGGGTATGGCTTTCTTTTTGGTGTTTTGCAGTGTTGTTTTTGCGCCAAACATATCTTTTGGAATTATGGTCAAAAAGTTCACCCTTGGTTTCATCAGACCATAACACATTTTCCCACATGCTTTTGGGAGACTTCAGATATGTTTTTACGAAATTTAGCGAGGCTTGGATGTTTCTCTTTGTAAGAAAAGACTTCCATCTTCTCACTCTACCCCATAGCCCAGACATACTGTATGAAGAATACGAGAGATTGTTGTCACATGTACCACACACTTGCCAGATATTCCTGTAGATCCTTTAATGTTGCTGTAGGCTTCTAAGACTCCCTGGCCAATTGGTTCTCTGGACCCGCTTCCTGGTTGGCCAGGTGGAGAATCAGGAACAAACAAAGCCTGGGGAATGCCCAGGAAAAAATCCAAGCCTACTTTACCACCAGCTCGCAGACAACCAATTAACCTGTCTAACAGTATGCGTTAAAAACAGGGGTTTAGTCCACACGCATTTGCAAACGCATGCGTAAGCCACAGAGCCTCGTCACGGCACCCTAATATCTGTGGTCCTAACACTAAAATGTGAGTGTCCCCACAGTAGAGGCACATGCATTCTGATGGATAAATGAGGACAGGTGGACTGAAGGGGTGCCCACCCCTTCTTAAAGGTACAGGAGCACACCAGACACCCAGCAAGTAGCACAATGCCTGCAAAGGTGCTGGTGCGTTGCTGGACCAATACACACACCAACGTGATCACAAAAAACTTGCCACCACTCTTTTTTTAAAAATTGCCTTAAAAAGCCCAACTCTGAGCTTCATTGTTTTCTAAGTTTTTGTGATGTATGATGTATTCTGTAAAGTTGTACACATAATACGATCGGAAATTTGTAGCCACACAATACTATTGTGTTGTAGATTAAAATGTTCCTTTATTCTCATATGAGCACAAAACTGATATCATAAAAGCAAACAGCGATTGATTATTGAAAGCTGATAAATACATTTTATCCTCTGATTTGATCCTAAATATTTTACTGATATAGTCTCACCTATGTACAGGTATTTGTTGTTATTATTCAATAAAGTCCACTAAATGGAAAAGCACTTTTCAACACGTTTCTTGAACTAGAATCCACTTCTTCAGGAGAACGTATGGAGAATGGTAAATCTATGATTGTACAAATAAACATATTATAAAGAAATGTCCACAATTTCATCAGTGTGTCTTTGCATAACATAGGCACTGTACTTAAATACATTTATCAGTCAAGCATTTTTGAATCGTCCAGAAGTAATTAAAAACATCAATATCCAAAATTTGTGCTTTGCCAACATTTTCAAAATTCTTTTTGTACATTTTGATTTCACTACTTTGTTTTTTTGTTTGTTTCGTTTTGCTCTGTTGTAGAACCTGAAAGCAATTTCTTCATCAATGTGCAAAACAATCCAAGACCTACAGAGTATTCTACAAGGACAGTGCTACAATTTTGTTTGTATCAATGTAAGTTGAAGTTGTTCCTTTTATCGTTCTATACTGTAGATATCTACATTGTCATATAAGCATCATGTATAGCTCTTGTATCATCATTATCATATTGTTCATATGGAACCATCATCCTCCTCATCATTCTATTGGGCTGTACAGTCCAATAAACAGTCCATCTCCCTCCAGTCCATAAATAGTTCAACGTGTGATTGACGCTTGAGCACAGATTGGAGAATTTAGCTTGCCTAAGTTGTCATATAAGCATCATGTACAGCTCTGTCATCATCATCCTCTCATCATTATAGAACCATCATCCCTTTGGGCTGTACAATCCAATGAATAGTCCAACTCCCTCCAGTCTGTAACTATTCCAACTCCCTTCTTGATTCAACTTGTGAATGACACTTGGGCACAGATTAGGGAGTTTAACTAACCTAAGTTGTCTTATACACATCATGTATAGCTCTTTTATCGTCATCATATCGTTCTTATAGAACCATCATCATCCCATTGGGCATGAAAGTCCAATAAATAGTCCATCTCCCTCCAGTGCATAAATAATCCAACGTCCTCCATGATTTAACTTGCTAATGACTTCAGCGCAGACTGGAGAACTCAGCTAGCCTAAGTTGTCATAAAAGCACAGTAAAAGCTCTATCATCATCATTATCATCATCCTTATGAAACCATCAATATCATTATCCTTTTGGGCTGTACAATCCAATAAACAGTCCAACTCCCAATAGTACGTAAACAGTCCAACTCCCTTCATGATTCAACTTGCAAATGACACTTGGGCACAGATTAGGGAATGTAACGATCCTAAATTGTCATAAAAGCATCATGTACAGCTCTTTCATCATCATCATTATAATAACCATCATCATCATATCAACCTTATAGAACCGTCATCATCCCATTAGGCTGTACAATCCAATGAACAGTCCAACTCTCTCCTGTCATGTCCTGTCTCTCCTCCTGGACATAAACAGTCCAAATCCCTTCATGATTCAACTTGTGATTGACACTTGGGCACAGACTAGAGATTTTTTTTTTTTTTCAATACTTTTTTTTTTTTTTTTTTTAAGGAACACACAGACAGTACAGATACCTCAACAGGAATATAATGACCATGGTATATTTGCATGTAAAGGTCAACATAACAAACAAACAGTACATTTATTGGGTGCAGAGCAATGAGTGAGACACTATAGAGATCCATAAGCCTAGGTACTAAGAATTAGTACCCCGTGTGGAATTTTACACGGTCAGTACTGTTATTTGTTCAGAAAAAACAATAGGTAAAAATAAAAAATAAAATAAAAATGACAACGTAACTGAAAAAGAAAAAAAAAGGGGGGGGGGGGTTGGTGAAAGGAAACAGTTGAGCCCCCAAACCGTTAGAACTAGGAGTCCCACCATAGCGCACGCCAGGTAATTGGGCTTAAGTGAACAAAGCTTTGTATTTCTCATGCCAACAAAACCACTTTTTAAGAAATTTTTCCTGGTGGCCCTTCTCCATAGCCAATAGGTCTTTCATCTCATTGATTTCAACTATTTTTTTTTAAGCCAAACGGTTATGTAAGGTGCCTGCGTCTGCTTCCAGAACAGTGGAATACAGCACTTTGTAATCAAGAGGGGTAGAATGGAGCGAGAGAATTCAACTAACCTAAGTTGTCCTAAAAGCATCATGTATATCTGTCACGCGGGTCACATACCTTAGATGAGACCGAAGTAGTGGGGAGGACTCCCTTGCACCTCAGGTCCTTGATGCCTCTGAAGATGGAGACAGAGACTTGGTGGACATCGAGTGGCACGGGTGCCAGGGGTGCGGAGCACTGTGCAAGCCTTAGTCCGCGATCCGAGCCGAAGTCAAATCCAGTTTGGCAACGAATTATAAAAGGGTTAATCAGAAGAAGAATGGTCGAGATCCAAGCCGGGGTCGGTTCCAATCTGGCAGCTGAGTACAAAAGGGGCAAAGAAGTAGAATGGTCAAGGTAAAAATCCGAGGTCAATGGCAAGCAGCAATCAAGAGTAGTCAAATAGGTTTCCAGGTCACAACAAGTTCAGACAGATCACACACTTGCACAGGGACAAGGGGGGACTGAAGATAATTCAGCAATTGGCAGTGTCTGGGCTGGGCTTATATAGGGAAGTTTGAGGTCACTTCCTGTGCGACTCCTGGGCATTTTCCTGCCTTTTTCCATCAGGTTGAGGTCATTTCCTGTGCGCCTCCTGGGCATTTTCCTGGCCTTTTTCCATCAGGTCTTCTGCGTAGGTGCGGCTTGGCGCACTGAGGCGTCTTTGGCACATGCTCAGTTGGCACGGATTTCCTCTTGCGGCAACGCGCCATTGGTGCATGCGTATTAAGCCCTGGACTCTTACAATATCTCTTTTATCATCATCATCATATTGTTCTTACAGAACCATCATCATCATCTCATTGGGCTTTACAGTCAACCTCTCTCCAGTTCATAAAAAGTCCAACTTCCTCCAGGATTCAATTTGCGATTAAAGCTTGGGCGCAGATTGGAGAATTTAGCTAGCCTAAGTTGTCATTAAACCATCATGTACAGCTCTTTCATCATCATCATCATATCATCGTTTTAGAACCGTCGTCATGATCATCCCATTGGGCTGTACAATCCAATGAAGAGGCCAACTCCCTTCCGTCCATAAACAGTCCCTTCATGATTCAACTTGTGATTGACACTTGGGCACAAATTAGAGAGTTTAACTAACCTAAGTTGTCGTATAAGCATCATGTATGATACTTTTATCATCACATTGTTCTCATAGAACCATCATCATCATCTCATTGGGCTTTACAGTCTGATAAACAGTCCAACTCCCTCCATGATTCAACTTGCGACTGATGCTTGGGTGCAGATTGGAGAATTTAATTAATCTAAGTTGTATAAGCATCATATATAACTCTTTTATCATCATCATATCGTTCTTATAGAACAATCATTGTCATCATCCCATTGGGCTATAGAGTCCAATAAAAAGTCCAACTCCATCCATGATTGAACTTGCGATTGACACTTGGACGTGGATTGGAGAATTTAGGTCTACCTTTGGGGGCAACAGTAAAAATGCTTTTGACAGATTGAAGTGTACGTGTTTTTTCAACTTGTCTTTGTGTCACCCGGCTGACCTTTCCCTTTCAGTGAGAAGAGGCAAGGAAGGTGTTAGGGTCAACTTGTTAGTTTTCCTGCAGTGAAACGTCTGTGTTTAATGAAAATAAATTTCAAGTAGAAATCCCATTTCTCATTTGTTGCTGTTTAGTGTATTTTTTTTCTTTTTAGAACATGTAGCATTTTACATGTGTTTAGCTGGCTCATTGAAATGAATGGTAAATGTGCAAAAACATATGTATATAATTTTTTTTTTGTTTTTTTTAAAACATATCTGTATAGTTTACAACCTTAAGTCCGGGTTTACACTGTTGCGAACACAGACATCGCATGTGATTTGCACCGCATTGCTGTGCCGATCACATGCGATGTTTGTGTAATGTGAATTCAGCCATACAGTCGTATGGCTGAACTCACATTGGATTCGCACAAAAAAGGTGCAGGAACCATTTTTCCCCCGTACTGAAATCGGATCGCATAAGAGTGAACACCCATGTCTAGTCACCACTATTGCCTGTGGTCTCCCTGCAGCTGGTCTTTTCCCTGTTACTGATTTACCATTTATTATTCTGCGCTGTGTCTCTGTGTGAAGGTGGTTATTTTGGATAAAGCAGGTCCTTGCTTTCTCTTGTCACAAATGACCCCTGCTGACTGACAAGCTGATGGCTGATGGGGTAGTGAATAGGAAGCAGCAGGAGGGTTGGAGGAGGAAACACAGATCCACAGAATGAGTGAAGCAGAAGCAGGGAGATTGTTGCACTGCAGGCTCTCAGGTACAGCTTCCTCTCCAGCAAGGAGAACCATGAGCAGCAACATTGGTGACATCGCAAAGTCTCATTCCAAATCTGGTGAGACTAGCAGTCACAGACAGCAGTGCCTTAGATGATCTCGCACTGCAGATATACAGCTATTAGGCTTAATTCACAGGAGCACCTAGGCAGGGGAGGTGCCCTGATATTAGAAAATTACAGAAAAAATATAATACTTGGGTACAATTAACATTTCTAGATGTTTCTTATAATTTAGTCTATATTCACTTTTTGTCTACTTTAAAGGGGTTTTAAACCCTCGTGTTTTTACCTTAATGCATCCTATGAAAAAACTTCTGTCACTGAGCAGCCCCCCAGCCCCCCCGTTTTACTCACCTGAGCCCATTTGTTTCCCTGCCAGAGACACACTCTACCTCTCTGGCCGGGGTTCTCGGCTCTTGATTGGATAGATTGATAGCAGCGCAGCCATTGGCTCCCGCTGCTGTCAATCAAATCCAATGATGTGGGGGGCTGGGCTGAGTCCAGCATTCTGTGTCTATGGATGCAAATGCTGAACTCGGGAGCGCGCCCGCACGGTAACCCCCCCGGGACCAGGGGGTTTACCGATGCGGGCAGGAGCCACGAGCGCTGTTGGGGGACCGCAGAAGACGATGATCGAGGCAAGTCTGTGCAAAACGAACTGCACAGTGGAGGTAAGTATGATATGTTTGTTATTTTAAAAATTACAGAAAAACGAGGGTTTACAACCCCGCCTAAAGTCCACTAAAGTTGGCTGTAGAAACTAAAAAATGCTTGCAGAATGATATTTTGTGAGAAAAACTTTTTAAGCCCTGAAGGGTTAATGATGTTTTAATGCTGTTTCTATTCTGTATTTTTCCCTCTTATTTCTATTACCGTATATACTCGAGTATAAGTCGAGGCCCTAATTTACCACAAAAAAATGGGAAAAACTTATTGACCCGAGTATAAGACGAGGGTGATAAATGCACAGCTACTGTAAGTGGAAAAGAGGGTCAACAATGCCCATTTGCAGCCTCACTGTGCCCATTTGCAGCCATAGGTCCCCCGAACTTGGTAGTTAAGAGTTCCTAGATGCCCCCTAGCTGCAGCCAAAATTTGGGGTCTTTGAACCCAAAGGGTCCCGAAATGACATTGCTGCAGATGGACACAGTTAACAGACTTGGGGCCCCGTATCTTGGGGCCACTTAATGCTAGGAACCCCAAATTTGGTGTGCAAACCCAGTGGAACTAGAACCATAAAATATCCAAAGCTGGAGTTTCTAGCACCAAGTGGCCCCGAGATACAGGGCCCAAAAATCGGTTCAGAAAATGTCAAGCACATTTCTGCAACAGAGAATGACATTTTCCGAACCTACTTTTCTACTGGGTTTGCACACCAAATTTGGGGTTCCTAGCACCACGTGGCCCTGAGATACGGGGCCCCAAAGTCGATTCGGAAAATGAAATTTTTTGCTGCAGAAAAGTGCTTGACTCGAGTATAAGTGAGGGGGGCACTTTCAGCACAAAAAAATGTGCTGAAAAACTCGACTTATACTCGAGTATATACGATATCTGAGTTTGACTTGGTATGTGTTTACTGGCTAGAAATGTTTAGGCTAATAGATTAGTGTGGTTGGATTCTCATGAGAACATTCTGACATGTACTTTATACCAAAAATATTATGAGTATTATGAGACTGCACATCATATGGAGGTAAACTTCTTTTCTTAGAATTACCATCCTTTTTTTCTGTAACTAAACCCTAATGTATTGAAATCCATCCTTATTTTATTTTGTATAAAGCCAAGGGATCTCTGCCTTTAATAAATGAACAACTTGTTGTGTCATTGTGTGTTCCCGGAATTCCGAGTGGGAGTTAGCCAGCCGTCCGGTTCAAGTCCCCGACAACCCCTAATACCCTGTTTTCATAACCAGATCCCAAGCTGTTCTCGTAGACAAAGCAACAACACTTCTCGATATTGCCAAAACTTGCCTTGCCGGCTGATTACAGCTTCCTACAAATTCTTATAGGCTAGTTAGGCAGCCCATTATAGCAATGGGCCAGTAGGGATATGTGAGGGGCAAAGGTAGCATGCTGGAAAGACCTACTTTACTGACCTACTTTTACCTACTGCAATGGGGCAGCATTATAGATGCTGCTGTAGGTATGTAGTATTTTTATTTATTTTTTTAAAGAGACCTGTCTACTGCCCATTACTGTTAAGGTTTTTTTTGGTTATCCTCCATTAATATACTTACTTTGTTCTCAGGTTAAAGAATCAGATTTTGAGGAAACCCAGAAAATTACTGGATTACTCCAGACTCCAGGAGTTTGTCCTTCTTACCCATCTGTTGTCGTGTCAGTAAGTACATTCAAACCAAATAATTAAAAGGTATCTGATAATTCAACTTGAAGCTACACGAATCGATTTCCAATACCGCCATCTCAGTTGTAGTATCAGCCAGGGTAAAACATGATTTAAATTGTTGTTCAGATAAGTGTGCATTGGTGATGTGGGCATACGCGAGGCCTACTCTGGACCTCATTTTAGTGTTCTCATTTGCCCTTTACCTGGAAGTTTTCTTTTTTTTTTTTTAGGGGTTGCATTGGTGGATTGTGGAGGCATTCTTGGGGTACCGTATGTCGTTGGAAAAGCAGCCCTTGGAGTCTTCCCTTCAAGATGTGCACCTGGATGCACACTCAGCTCTGAGCACTTTTACATTTAGGGGTCTTGGCAACTGTGGTTGGGAAAGGAGCAGATTGGGTACTCTCCTTTCTTGATCTGTGTTACAACGTAGTTGAGACATTTATTTATCTAATAGACCGCTTATGTTTCCATAAAGAGACTCTGTCACCAGCAAATTACTACCACATTGGGGGGATTGCACAACACATGTAAGGTATCCCCACACATGCCAGAGTGAGGGGAATATTTTTTGGGCCATCATTTACAGTTGACTCTAAATCAGGGATATGCAATTAGCGGACCTCCAGCTGTTGCAAAACTACAGGTCCCATCATGCCTCTGCCTCTGGGTGTCATGCTTTGGCTGTCAGAGTCTTGCTATGCCTCATGGGAGTTGTAGTTCTGCAACAGCTGGAGGTCCGCTAATTGCATATCCCTGCTCTAAATTGATGCCCTGTAAAGGTTTTTAAATTGTCGCCTATTAGCAAATTTGGGTATCTTTTTTGCAGCTTTATAGGGGCACAGCATTTTGAAAGTTAAAGTCGACAAAGGAGACACATTAGAGCAGGCTGCGTTATTTACTCTACACAACCTCACCTTTTTATATTTTACAATAAAAAAATGAAAAGTATTCCGTTTTTATGCCTTAAAATATTTTGAGTGCATTTTTTACTGAAAAGATTTTATAAGCAGCTTCTCAAATATTGTGAGACAGAAAAAAATTTCAGTTATATTGTTTTGGGGGCTTTAAGTATGTTTTTAGTTATGTTCAAAATGCCTAAAATGTCAGAAAATATTTAGCATATGTGGGAAGTATAAAATAAATAAATAAATAATTCTAGTAATGTCAAAAATCAGGTATATAGAAAATCCGCCCCCTCCTACACCCAAAAACGCTGCGCTGATGGAAAATAAAGCCTGAATCTAAGCTGCTGCTTAAATAATAACAACCATAAATGCAAAATAATTGATTCACCACAATCTCGCCCCAAGTGAACTCAAAATAGCAGCGCTAAAGCAAACCCTAATCATAAAGTGAAATAAAGTAAAGTAAAAGAGTGATAAAATAAACAATGCACCAGTGATGTAATTATATAATCACTCTTTCCTACTACTGTGCATCAAATTAATATGATCAAAATTCACAAATATAGTGCGCAAAACCAATTACGTGAATAACATATCTGTGCACAAAAATATATAAAATTAAAAAAAAAAAAAAAAAAATATATATATATATATATATATATATGTAAACCAGTGAAAATGAGTCCACAAATGTGTAAAAAAGTCCAAAAAATGTTGTTTTGTGACGTGATACAATACATTCCCTTTAAAGAGGAACTGAGTTAGGGTTTACTCCCTACTTCATTGCTCCATTGCTGCCACTGCCATCTTCACTGCCACTTATTTTGCATCCATCTTCCTTCTTTGGCCTTTGGGCCTCCAGTAATAGTGTAACTCCTGCACATGCCTGCATTATCCTGGAACTTGAATCTCACACTTGGCATCTCTTAGATGCTGAAATTGTATACTTTACACCCGCCTTTCTCATCCGTGGTGCCTCGGCACCCTGGGGTGCTGTCTGAGTTTGTTATGGGTGGCGCAGCTTCCTGGTTGAGAAAGGCATTTGGCTCAGATCAGGTTCCCACTGCTTTGCCGAACTATACACCAGCACAGCGGGTACCCAGTCAGGACAGTGAATTGCAAAGCAGTGGGAGAGGAAGGCATTTTCTTGAATCCTGACCACTCTGCCTCCACTTACAGTGCAATACCTGGCAGTGTGAATGCAGATACAGTACCCAAGTGTGTTTATGTATGTGTGTGTGCATGTGTGTGTATGTATGTGATTGTGTATGTGTGTGTGTGTGTATGTTTATGTGCAAGTGTGTGTGTGTGTGTGTGGGGGGGTCTATTAGACCCCCAATGTCTCCCCTGCCCTCCAATGCAGCTACTGAAGCACATAACATGCTTGAATAGTTGCATCCTCAACTACACTAGATGAGGAATGACAGCTGTGACCTCAGAAATGACGTAATACACTTTTCTTCTGGAGTCATTAGTGGCTCACTCACTGGGCAAGCTGTTTCCTGAGGAACGGGAGAGCCTGGGAACAACCACGGGTGTTGGCAGCAGGGGGGTACATACTTTGAGAGCCCAATAAAAGTGATCTGGTGGTTCTAGGACAGCCCGGGTCACTTTTATTGGCAAGCTCCTTCACTAGCTCTTTGTCCGCTTGTCTACCGTGCCATGTATAAACAAACAGTACCTTGGTAGACAAGTGGTCAGCAGTGACCTTTGAGGCATTTCGCTTTCTAGCATGAAATGCGTAGGTTGGTGCTGTTTAAATAAATAAATAATAAAGTTTGCTGTAGCCCAGAGTGTGGTGATTTATGCCTATGCTGATCAAATGGACCGGCATCTGTTGACCTGCAGCTAAGCTTGCAGTGAGTCGCTCACCTACAGCGGCATGTATATATTTTTGTAAAAAAAGATAAAGTATCACTTTATATATACTTTAATTATACAGAATTGCATTTACTCCTTTCTCCTTTCGGAAGGAATAATTGGTGTGCAGAGAACTTTGCCTGAAGACCCCTTCTTGTTCCTGAAGCCTCTACATGCTTTGTCAGCACTTCTGCTATTGTGTAATGAGATATACTGAGAGACTGCCATCCTATCATTGTCCCATCTTATCCTTTTACTGTATCCAGTGTACTTGCAGCCTCTGGTGATAGAACAGCTTCCGGGAAATTTTATATGGGGGCCATTGAGTTGTGGCAGAATTCTCATGATACAGTATATGTTCCGGTATTAGCATCCCAATATTATCTAACATTCCTTTTTTTTTTACTTTTTACCTGAAGGCACATAAGTGCATTTAAGGCCAAAATGTACAATAAATATCACCTGTCCTTTTTTTTAAAGACGAAGAAGGAGAAAGTTAAGGGAAAACAAATTCTATTTTTATTCTTCTAGGGATGAACGTTTTAAGTTGAAGTGTCATGTTTTAAAATAAATAACAAAATAAGAAGCGCAGGAAATAAATAAATGAACCTGCTTTGCTTCAGTACTCTCCTGTATTCTGGAGCTGTCCCTGCCATAATTCCTTTCTCACACTAGGGGAAAGATTTACTAAAACTGGAGCGTGCAAAATCTGGTGCATAGAAAACCAATCAGCTTCCAGGTTTTAGGGCTGGCTCACACTGGTCAGACATGCGCTCCGACTTCGAGAGCACAAGTCGCATGTAGTGTCAAAATCAATGGTTTGTTATGAGAGCTGTCTTAACCACTTCAGCTCCGGAAGGTTTACCCCCCCTTCATGACCAGGCCATTTTTTGTAAAAAACACAAAAATCACAAATAAAATTGATGTTCTTTTTTCCCACAAATAGAGCTTTCTTTTGGTGGTATTTGATCACTTCTGCGGTTTTTATTTTTTGCGCTTCAAACAAAAAACACAAATTTTGAAAAAAAACCCCAATATTTTTTACTTTCTGCTATAAAACATATCCAATAAAAAAATGTAAAACAAATGTCTTTATCAATGTAGGCCAATATGCATTCTTTTACATATTTTTGGTAAAAAATCCCAATAAGTGTATATTGATTGGTTTGTGCAAAAGTTATAGCGTCTACAAACTATGGGATATATTTTTGGAATTTTTTTTTTTTTTTTACTAGTAATAGCAGTGAGTAGTGACCTATAGCGGGACTTCTACATTGCGGCAGATAAATCGGACACCTTTTTGGTTACAAGTGACACTAATACAGTGATCAGTGCAAAAAAAAAAACTCTCACTGTACTAATGACACTGGCAGGAAAAGGTTTAACATCATGGGTGATCAAAGGGTTAATTGTGTTCCTAGGGAATGCTTGCTAACTGTGTGGGGGGTGGTTGTATTGTGGGAAGGCAGAGATCCGTGTTTCTGCTTAGCAGAAACCCGAGATCACTGACTTCCCTTGTCACAGAACTACCTGTGCCTCGAACGATCAGTGGGTCCCGCTGATTGGCTCCCGCTATGTCCAATCACAGCGGGACGCAGGCGGTGCACGTGCATGCCCCAGACCCAGAAATGCAGAATCACGTACGTGTACGTGATTCTGTGCAGAGGAGCAGCCACCCCGCAGTAAATGTACATGGGGTGGTCGGCAACAGGTTAACTGGTCCGACTTTGAAAAAGCCTCCTGCACTACTTTGGTCAGACTTGGGCACGATTTAAGCCCATTGATTTGAATGGAAGTAGGGATCATCATCTTAACTGATTCGACTTGAGGCATGCAACTTGTGCTCTGAGGATCTTGAGGGGGAACCCCACGCCAAAATTAAAAGAAATAATGGCGTAGGGTCCCCCCCAAGACCATACCAGACGAAGGGTCTGGTATGGATATTGAGGGGAAACCTTACACCAAAAAATAAATAAAAAAATGATGTAGGGTTCCCCCCCCCCAAATCCATGCCAGACCCTTATCCGAGCATGCAGGAAACATGGGGGGGGTGGGTTTTGGGGGGGGGCCCATGCCAAAATTGAAAGAAATAATGGCGTGGGGTCCCCCCCAAGACCATACCAGCCGAAGGGTCTGCTATGGATATTGAGGGGAAACCCCACACTAAAAAAAAAAAATGACGTGGGCCCCCCCCAAATCCATACCAGACTCTTATCCGAGCATGCAGGAAAGATGGGGGTGTGGGTTTTGGGGGGGAAGACAAGTGAGCGCCCCCCCCCGAACAATACCAGACCACATGCCCTTACCATGGCAAGTTTTTTTTTTTTTTTTACTAGAAAGAACATGGTGAGCTTTGGCTGTACTTCTCCTTAAAAGCGGAACTAAACTGTATCTGAGCACCACAAACTGAAAGCACAATTTAATTCGGTTTTAATATTCAAAGCAAACTCATCCATCCATGTCTCCATACTTTATTTAGTTTAAAAATCACTTTGAAAAACGTGACCATCTTGAGTAAGGGCAGATGATTCACGTAGCATGTACTTCCTGGGATCCATCTGCTCAGGCGTGCAAGCAGGATGTTGTGCTTGGCTAAGAAAGCCCCTCCTTCCATGAAGACTCCTGGGATGTATGACATCATTTTGGCCTAGGCCAGGAAACAACTGAAGAAAAAAAAAAGTAAAAAAAAAAAAATAGTTAAAAACGAGTAAACATACCTAACCTTCCTATCTATTTTTTACTAATGCTCGAAGCATAAGGATTAAAAATAGTCAATGTTGATTGAGCCATTTTATTAGTTCTGTTTTAAATGATGACCTGCACCTTTCAACCCACCTCTAGAGATGAGCTTGTGCATCCTCTGAATCCTCCTCTAACCGAATTCTTGCTTTCCTGCCCACGTCAACATTGATGCAGACTGCAAGGCGGGAATGACCTCATTGGAGTAAATAAAGAGCTTGAGTCCGGAGTTTGGATAGAGAAGAGTACCAGAGGACACCCAAACTCATCTCTACCCACTTCCTGTAAGCCAAGGCTGTCATGGAGCTGCTCCTAGGTCAACGTCATCTTGCTAGCCTGGGCTCATTGTACTGCAGCTTAGAACATTACTCACAAGTTGTTGTGCAAGTGGAAAGACAAAACTTTGTTTTTTTCAACTGCTCCGGGCACCATTACTATCCAAGATTTCTGTGTTGGATAGCAAGTCCCCCATCTGCAGCTGTGGTTCCATCTGCTGACCCCTACATCATTGCAGGGATTGGTGGGAGACATCACAGCAGCCATTGCTGGACATAGTGTCCAAAGATTTGACTTCTTCGCCTCCAGGGAGTGATTAATCTGCTTCTTTTACAGGCATTTCGCAGTTAAAGTGGTTGTAAAGCCTTGGGATTTTTTTTTTTACCTTAAAGTGGTTCTAAAAGGCAGTTTTTTTTATCTTAATGCATTCTATGATAAAAAAACTTCTATGTGCAGCAGCTCCCCCCTCCCCTAATACTTACCTGAGCCCCATTTCCATCCAGCGATGTTGCAGGAAAGGCTCTTCCTCCTCATTGGCTGAGACTGCAGCGAGCGTCATTGGCTCCTGTTGCTGTCACTCAAAGCCAGTGAGCCAATGAGGAGAGAGAGGGGATGGGGTCGAGCCGCGGCTCCGTGACTGAATGGACACACAGCGCAGCAGCTCTGCTTGCTGTGGGCGCACTCGGCAGGAGGGACGTGCCAGGAGTGCCGGCGAGGGATTTGAGAAGAGGAGGATCGGGGCTGCTCTGTGCAAAACCACTGCATAGAGCAGGTAAGTATAACATTTGTTTGTTATTTTTAAGCAAAAAAACCCCAATACTTTAACCACCTTGCGCCCACGCTATAAACGAAAGGCGGCTACAGCGTGGTCTTTAATTGCCAGGAGGGCGTCCAGGTACATCCCCTCAGAAACACCCCCACAGGCATGCATTGGGGAAACTCTTTGATGACCATGTTCCTTGGACACAGCCAATCACAGATTGTGGTAAATAGCCAATCACAACGGCCACATGATCCAATGAGAGATGATCTCAAATGTAAACATATGAGATAATCTTTCATTGACGGCTCTCCATCCTCACACAGAGACCGCGGGTGAGGAGGGAGAGTGATCTGTGATCACAGTGAGTTCTTCAGCTTATTCCCTGCAAATATATAGCCCATCAGTGTCACAGTGCCAATAGTGCCCATCAGTGTCAGATTGACCACAGTGCCATCGTGCCCACAGTGCCAACAGTGCCCATCAGTATCACAGTGCCTATTAGTGTCACAGTGCCAACAGTGCCCATCAGTGTCACCATGCCCAACAGTGCCATAAGCGTCACATTGCCCATCAGTGCCATCAGTCATCAGTGTCATAAGTGCCATCAGTGTCATTAGTGCCCATCAGTGTCACAGTGCTCATCAGTGCCATAGTGTCATAATTTTCTTTCCCACATCTTCCAAAACTTGTGGAAAAAAGTGACGTTTTCAAAAGACTCGTTATGCCTCATAGAATATACGTTGGGGTGTTTGCTTTCCAAAATGGGGTCATTTTGTGGGCGTTTGCATTGTCTTGGTGCTCCAGGGCCTTCAAAAGTGTGATAGGTGGTTGAGAAATGAGATGTGTAATTTATGTCCCTAAAACGCCTGATGGTGCTACTTTAATGTTGGGCCTCTGTATGTGGCCAGGCTGTGTAAAAGTCTCACACATGTGGTATCACCATACTCAGGAAAAGTAGCAGAATGTATTTTTGGGTGTAATTTGTGGTATGCATATGGCATGTGAGAGAAATAACCTGTTAAAGCGGAGTTCCAGCCAAAGGTGGATCTTCCGCTCATTTGTCTCCTCCTCCTTTGGTGCCACATTTGGCACCTTTCGGGGGAGGGGGAGCTTATACCTGTCTTTAACAGGTATCCTATCCCCACTTCCGGGAGTCCGGGCCGTGGCGAATTACGTCAGCGGCTTGGCTCCCTCCTCCTTCCCCCCCACCACGGGCCAGTAGGAGAGCGCAGCGGTGCCTTGCGCATGCGCAGTAGGGACTCGACGTGAAGCCGTAATGCTTCGCTGCTGGATTCCCTTGGTGGCAATGGCGGTGGCGGTGGTGGCAGCACCCGACAGCTGATGGAAACATCAGCTGCGGTGCCGACAACTCTGGATTCCAGGACAGGTAAGTGTCCTATTATTAAAAGTTAGCAGCTGCAGTATGTGTAGCTGCTGACTTTTAATTTTTGCAGCAATTTTGTGAAAAAAATATATAAAAATCTTCATTTTGCAAAGAATTGTGGGAAAAAAATGACAACTTCAAAAAACTCACCATGCCTCATACTAAATACATTGGATTGTCTACTTTCCAAAAAAGGGTCATTTGGGGGGTATTTGTACTTTTCTGGATTGTTAGTGTCTCAAGAAATGAGATAGGCCGTCAGTACATCTGTTGTGATCAATTTTCAATGATTGGCACCATAGCTTGTAGACTCTCTAACTTTTACACAGACCAAACAATATACACTTATTTGGGTTATTTTTACCAAAGCAATGTAGCAGTATAAATTCTTTCTTCAGTATATTGCCTGCAACATTCCTTTGCTCTCAGCCCCAGTAGTCCTGCCAGCTGTTTGGCTGTGCAAGCAGTTCCCAGTAACCACCAGAATGTTCCACCAGCTTATCAAGAGTTCATAGACGTTTTTGACAAGAAAAGGCTGATGTCCTCCCATCTCACCGGCCTTATGATTGTCCAATTGAACTGCTCCCTGGGGCCGAGATCCCGTTTGGACTAATTTTTCCCATGTCTGAAAGCGAGATGGAAACCTTACGGTTATATATTGATGAAAATCTAGAAAAGGGGTTTATCCGTCCCTCCTCTTTTCTTGCTGAGGCCGGTATATTCTTTGTTGAGAATAAAGATGGCACATTGAGGCCTTGTGTGGACTATAGGGAGCTCAACTAGATCACGGTAAAGAATCGATACCCACTCCCTCTCGTTCCTGAACTTTTTCAAAGGTTCCCGAACTGCCCAGATCTTCACTAAGTCAGATCTGAGGGGCGCCTATAACCTTGTCCACATCCGCAAGGGTGATGAGTGGAAGACAGCATTCCAAACTCAGTTCGGTCACTTCGAATATCTTGTTATGCCATTGGGATTATGCAATGCCCCAGCCACGTTTCAGAACCTGGTGAACGATATCTTCCGGGAATTGCTTGACCACTTTGTAATTGTGTACCTCGATGATATCCTCATCTTCTCTGCCTCTCTGGAACTTCATCGAACTCACACAAAGAAAGTACCCTCAACCCATGACGAAACATGGACTAAATCTCAAGGCAGACAAATGTGACCTTGAAAAGGTGTCTATTCAATTCCTGAGTCTTGTCATTTCCACAGAGGGAATTGCAATGGATCCAAACAAAGTGAAGGCAATATTAGAGTGGCCAGCTCTTTTGGACAAGAAAGGCGTTCAGCGCTTCGTGGGGTTCTCCGACTTTTACAGGAGGTTCGTGAAGGATTTCTCCGCCACCATAACATCCATCACTCAGTTGACCCACCAGAAGGTCCAGTTCCAGTGGTCCCAAGAAGCCTTTGATAAATTAAAGAGTCTGTTCACTTCCGCACCAATCCTACAGCACCCAGATCCGACCCTGCCTTACGTGTTGGAAGTAGACGCCTCCGAAATGGCTACAGGGGCAATCCTGTCCCAACGGCAGAGACCTAAGGCTCTTCTTCATCCCGTAGCTTTCTTCTCTCAGAAAATGAGTCCACCAGAAAGAAATTATGATGTAGGAAATTGAGAGCTATTGGCCATTAAATCCGCCTTAGAAGAATGGAGGTATTTAGTGGAAGGTGCCGCCATCCCATTATGATCTTTACAGACCATAAGAACCTGGAGTACCTCAGAACAGCTAAACGTTTAAGACCCCGGCAAGCCCAATGGGCTCTGTTCTTCTACAGGTTCAACTTTCATATTACGTATCGGCCAGGTTCCAAGAATGGGAAGGAGGATGCGCTCTCCCGAATGTTCCCTGACACCCCTGAATCAGCAGAGCCAAGTACGATCCTATCCACACAGAATTTTTTGCTTATTCAGCCTGACTTAAAGACTTTGCTCAAGCAAGCCTCTACTCAGTGCACTGGACCAGAAATATCCTTATTGAGAAACCAAGATGGGTTTTTGTGGCATCGGGATAAAATTTTTGTTCCACAGTCAGTCGGACTCCAAATTCTCTTGAGTTTGCATGATTATAAACTTGCCGGGCATTTTGGGATATGAAGAACCACTGAACTTGTTCAGCACTCATTTTGGTGAGACAGCCTAAGACAAGATTGCAGTGAGTATGTTAATTCTTGTATCACTTGTCAGCACAGCAAGGGTTCCAGTGCCAAGCCATGGGGACTTTTGAGGCCATTACCTATTCCTGAACAACCCTGGAAAAAGATATCCATGGACTTTATAGTAGAACTGCCCCCCTCTAGGAAATGCACTACCATCATAGTGGTAGTGGACAGACTTTCCAAAATGGCACACTAAGGAGATTGTCAGGTTACATGGACTACCAGACAATATCGTCTCCGACAGAGGGGTACAGTTCACCTCCAAATTCTTGAGAGATCTCTGCAAGTCTTTATCAATAGAAGTATGTCTTTCCTCAGCTTACCACCCTCAGAGCAATGGACAAACAGAAAGCACAGACCAAATCCTGGAACAATATCTACGTTTTGTTTCTGTACTTGCTTGCAGGATGATGGGTTTCTCTTCTTCCCTGTGCAGAGTTTGCATATAACTCATTGCAAGCAGCCACCAATTGGGCAAATTATGGGTTCCATCCCTCCTTCTTACCGAATACCATACCGGAAGCAGCTGCCCCCGCTGTCCAGGATCGATTAAAGTACATTCAAACCAACTATAAGTTGCTTCAGGAGGCCATGCAAAAAGCCCAAGAGGACTATAAAAAGTA
The DNA here is from genome assembly GCA_037952925.1 of Lithobates clamitans. Lineage (NCBI taxonomy): Eukaryota > Metazoa > Chordata > Amphibia > Anura > Ranidae > Lithobates > Lithobates clamitans. The sequence continues at coordinate 345,059 of JBBGZY010001837.1, read as the reverse complement.
CCATGATAAGAAAAGAAGAGGAAATCCTGTTTTTAAAATTGGGGACAAGGTATGGGTTTCTTCAGTAAACCTCAAGCTCTCATGTCCCTCCCGGAAGCTTGGGCCAAAATTCATCGGACCCTTTGAAATCAAGAAAGAGATAAACCCGGTGGCTTTCGAGCTGGTACTACCCAATTCCTACAAAATCTATCCGGTGTTCCATATCTCTTTGCTCAAACCAGCTGTACCAAGTTCTTTCCCTGGAAGAGAAGAGCTCCCTCCACCTCCAGTTTTGGTAGAGGCCATTATGGAGTGCCGGAGGAGAGGTAGGCAAGTCCAGTATCTCATCAAGTGGAAGGGGTCCCCCCTGAAGACAATTCTTGGGAGCCTGCAAGCAATGTTCATGCTCCTAGATTTGTACAAGACTTTCACAACAGACATCCTGAAACATTGGTCCGTTGGGGCATCCGGAGGCTGGGGAGGGGGCACTGTCAGGGAAATGGCCGTAGGAGAACTGGCAACGGTGCCATCACTGGTAATGGTTGCTTCCGGCACATTGCCATGTGCACTAGTGCAAGAAGTGCGAACGGGCGCATGCAGGTCTGCAACGGTACTAACATGCGAACGCGCATACGCACAATGTGACAGATGCGGCCACTTACTGGCCTATGTAAGACTGCTGCTGAGCCCATCACATTGCTAGATTGTCATCAGCCTTCCCATGTTCCTGAGCCTCTGTGCATATTCCACTTGGATTTCCTGTGTGAGTTTGCTCACAATAGTGCCTTGAATTCTGCTTCCCTATTTTCCCCGCATATAGTGAAATATGGTTTCCAACCTTTCCATGTTGCCTGATTCATTTGTTCCACAGAGTATTCCTGCATTAGAGGAGCATCTCCGTAATCTTCGTTCCACTTGGGCACAAGTACTGGAGGCTTTGCGACATGCTAATGATAGGTACAGACTCCATGCTGACCGCAGACGCCTGCTTGTGCCTTCCTACCAGGTTGGAGACAGGGTCTGGTTCTCATCTCGCAACCTCCGACTTCGTGTTCTCTCTCTGAAGTTCGCACCTCGGTTTATTGGGCCTTTCCGTATTCTTGGCAGGATTAACCCAGTGGCTTATGCATTATACATTTCTTCTAATATGCGTATCTAAAATGTATTTCTTGTCTCCTTATTAAAACCTTTGGTCTGCAACCGCTTTACCAACACACCTTGGTGCCTTGTCCTCACCCTGTACAGGTTGAGAACCATGAGGAGTATGTAGTACAGTCCATTGTTGACTCCCGTAGGTTCTGTGGGCGCATACAGTACCTGGTGCATTGGAAAGGGTACGGTCCGGAGGAATGCTCTTGGATCTCATCCTCGGACGTGCATGCCCCTGTCCTCCTCCATGATTTCCATAGACGTTTTCCCCTCAAGCCTGGTGGTCCTCCGAGGGGGAAGGGTCATTGAGGAGGGGATACTGTCAGGGCTGGGCTCAGCCCTTCCTTCTCTGAGCTGGGCGCTCAGCTGTTGGCTAATTGCCAGCTCCTATCTCTCCACAGTGACTCACCTGTTGATGATATCCTGCTCAGCAGTCCTGCCTACTTAAGCCGTCCAGCCCAGATGATCTCTGCCTTCACCTTGGTCACATCTCTAGAGGCGCTCTCCTGTGTTCCTGTTAAAGACTTGCTTGGCTGACATTCCTTCTAGCTCCAGATCCCGCTTGCTGTTCTGCTACGCTCATTTCTGGCTCCCTGACGTTTTGGCTTGTCTGACAGTCCATTACGGTTCCTGGCTATGGCTATGTTTTGACTACGTTTACTCTGTTTAACTTTTTTTATTATTATTAAACAAGTATGATTTAACTGTACTTCTGTCTCAGTCTGATTCATGGTTTCTTATAGGAATTATTCCTCCCACTGACACTGTCAATGGGGAATTGTTCCTCCCACTGACACCATCAATGGGGAACTGTCCCTCCCACTGACACCAACAATGGGAAACTGTTCCTCCCAATGACACCAACAATGTTAAACTGTTCCCAATGACACCAACAATGGGGGAACTGTTCCTCCCACTGACACCAACAATGGAGATCTATTCCTCCCACTGACACCAACAACGGGGAACTATTCCTCCCACTGACACTATCAATGGGGAACTATTCCTCCCACTGACACCAAAAATGGCACACTATTTCTTCCACTTATACCAACACTGAGGCTCTATTCTACTGACACCAACAATGGGGCACCATTCCTCCCCCTAATCCCAAAGATGCACTGTTTACTCCCCCCAGATGCCAGGACAATTTTTACTCCATTTTTTTGGCCACAGTCTGCCCCTCCTAAAGTCTGATGGACAGTAAACTTTGTTCAGAAAGTTTGGAGACCCCTGATCTACACCGACCATTGTCCTTCATGCTAAGCCTGCTTCTCCTACCAGGACCTTTGCATAGAACATAAACCTTTTTTTCTTGTTTTTGTGAAACTTGAAGGAAAAAAAAAATTAATGGTCTATATTCAGTGTTAATTATATAGCTTTCACATGCTTAGTGTGCTTATAAAATGATTAAGTGAAGCTGTTGGCGCTGCATTTGTCATTCCCCTCCAGGAAAGCTGTGAAGTAATACAGAATGGTACCATTGATGAGAAAAGGGGAAGCTACACCTGTCAATCACGGCTCACCCTGCACTTGTAGCGCGATCAGCGTGCCTGTGGAAGCTTGTCTCCATACACCGTTCTAGACAGAAATATTAATTCAACATGTGTCTGGGGCGTTCACTTTAATTGGACCCCTCGGGGATCATTTTATTCCCAAGTACATGGGAGTTTCCCTGATTGACAGCTGCTAAGTCTGCAAGGAATTTGATATATCATTTCAGCTCAGTGATTGTGCTGTGAGGTGACCTGTATCTTCTACCTCAGAGGGGAAAAATGTAAAGGTTAGGTGCACCCAAAAACAATCATTGGTTTTCGTTGTAATGATGGCTCCATAGATGCTCTCGAAAGAGGCTGTGGATATATGTTTTACCTCTCCTTCTTAGGTGCTAACCACCGCCAAGTGCTTACCAACGTCACCCCACCACTGACTCACTTCTTCAGGTCTTGTAGCCAGTTGCATTAGCTAGAGAGGACACCTGCAGTGCAGGCATTCGCTTGCAGGTGTGTGATTTCATCAAGTGCTCAAATACAAGCTCATCTCATTGCCTCAGGGGTTCCATTAAGCCGGCCATAGACGGTTCAAATCTCGGCCAGTTCAGCAGGAACCGGATGAGATTCGAACAATGTATGGACAGGCTGATGGTACCCAAGTTAATTGATCGATGGACTTGGGTACGACCAGCCTGCTGCATTTTACATGCGATTATTTCCAGTGGCTGTTATAGCTGCTAGCAATTTTCACTGTGTTCTCCTGGTGGGGATGGCTTCCCTCACACAATTTCCCTATCAACATTAACTATGAATTGAGTGACCGTCTTTCCTGCAACCCGTGGTTGCAGAAAAGAAAATTGCTTTGCCAATGGCTGGCTTTAGTCTTTGTAGCTTCTTAAAAATCCTGTTCATTGAATTCTGGTGGATGTTTTGGTCAAGCCCTCAGCTTGCCTTCTGGTTTTTGTAGTTGTCTGCCTTGACTATGTGAGAGGCTATCATAGCCGAAACACGTTAGCTTGTTACCAGTGTGTTTCAGTATGTAGCCAATAAAGATTCGGATTTTATGGACCACACGGAGGGGCCGGCTTGATATTACTATGGGGTTTATTTAATAATGCCAGATAGACTGTGCACTTTGCAGTTGCTCCAAAGCATAGTAAATGAGGTAAAGCTTCACTTTGCTAAGACTACCCAAGCACATGCAAGGAAAATTAAGAAAAATGCATTTTGGCTTGCACGTGATTGGATGATGGAAGTCAGCAGAGCTTCTGCTCATTCACTGAGCTCTGGAGCAACTGCACTTGCAGAGTGCAACTGTACTTTGAAAAGTGCATAGTCTATTTGCCTTTAGTAAATCAACCCCATATGTGTCTGCCTTGACTCACATACCTTTGTCATGCCTTTGCTAAAAATCCAGACTGGCATGACATTATACCTGTATTTTGGATATGTCTGATCACCACCTACCATGACCTGACCATGCTTTCTTGTAGACTACTTTCTAGAACAGTGGTGATCAACTTTATTGATATGGTGGGCCTTAAGTGCGGCCCTTGACACCACCAAAGGGCCACACATAAAATTCAGTGAATATTCAGTGTCAGGGACAGCAGGCATACACCAGGCTATAGTCAGACTATGAGCATTATACAAGGTCATAGATTGTGGACATAATACAGGAGATGGTCAGAGACTATGGTGGACATTATACAATAGCTGGTCAGACTGTGGACATGATACAAGAGATGGTCAGAGACTATGGACATGATACAAGAGATTGGTGAGAGACTATGGACATGATACAAGAGATGGTCAGAGACTATGGACATGATACAAGAGATTGGTGAGAGACTATGGACATGATACAAGGGATGGTCAGAAACTGTGGACATGATACAAGAGATGGTCAGAAACTGTGGACATGATACAAGAGATGGTCAGAGGTTGTGCACATGATACAAGAGATGGTCAAAGACTATAGAGATAGTACGAGAGATGGTCAGAGACTGAGGACATGATACAAACGATGGTCAGAGACTGTGGACATGATACAAGAGATGGTCAGAGGCTGTGCACATGATACAAGAGATGGTCAGAGGCTGTGCACATGATACAAGAGATGGTCAGAGGCTGTGCACATGATACAAGAGATGGTCAAAGACTATAGAGATAGTACGAGAGATGGTCAGAGACTGAGGACATGATACAAACAATGGTCAGAGACTGAGGACATGATACAAGAGATGGTCAGAGACTGTGAAGATGATACAGGAGCTGGTCAGAGGCTGTGGATATGATACAAAAGATGGTCATTGACTATGGACAAGATACAAGAGATAGTTAGAGATGGCAGACATGCTGTTGGAGAGGGTCAGGGACTGTGAACATGCTATAGAATTTGTTGGAAATTGGGGACATGCTTTAGAAGACATTAATAGACTGGAGACATACTACATGAGACTGCTAAAAATTACTACTATAACAAGGCAAATAAAACAGAGTCTGCAGGGGCCCAGAAAACGGGTAAAAGAGGCCAAAAAAAAGCAGCCACCACATCTAATAAGCTGCAATATATTACATTTTGGGTTTTGGGTTTAACTCCAACTCCCAACTCCAGTCACAAAACCTTTTTTTTTTTTTTTTTAAACAGAGTGTAGAAGCTATTGAACCTCAATTTTTTTTTTATTGCAAGCAATACAGAAAAGGGAAAAAGGAGTGTCAGACCAAAAATGGCCGACTCAGGTAGCATCGGTCCCTGGCACGTCCCTAGTTGTTGCATGCTGACACTAAGCTACTACCATATGATTAGCACCTGTGTTGTCAGCCTGCTGTGCGTGCTACCGATAGTTCTGCTAAAATTTACAGTAGTAGTAATTTATCTCAAGTCTATCCAAAAATAAAGGGTAACTCCACTTTCATGGGAAAAAATGTCAAAAAGAAATAAATAAATCATATAGCGTATACAATTGCACTACAAGTTGTTTTGCAATTGAATGTCATTAAAAATTGCCTCTTCTTTTCATATTTCAGCGCTGTACTTTGTCCGTAAAATACAATATGGCTACCTGGAGGCGTTCTGTACACAGATGGTGTACAGAACGCCCCCCCCAGAATTGTCATTTCCTGCTTGTGTGATTGGCTCACTGATTTTCCCAGAAGTCTACACTAAGATACAAGTCAGATTTGGAGCATTCCCTGCAACAAAAATTTCATTTTTGGTGAGATACTCCCAAAGGGAAGTCAAATCTAAAGGGATGCAGACCCTGCCACTTTACACATTAGACCCCATTCACACAGGGGCAACACGACTTGCAGGTCGCCTCAGCGAGGTGACCTGCACACGACTGCCCGGGCGACTTGCAAAACGACTTCTGTATAGAAGTCTATGCAAGTCGCCCCCGAAGTCGTACAGGTACCTTTTTCTAAGTCGGAGCGACTTGCGTCGCTCCCCTTAGAACGGTTCCATAGCACAGAACGGGAGGCGACTTGTCAGGCGACTAGGTCCCTGTGTGAATGGGCTCTTAGTATCCTGCGGGTGCAGCAGCTTATTGATATTTATAATGTCAATCTCATTCACATACATATATTTTGCACATGGACACACACAGACAAACAGCTATTTCTTCAGAATAACAAAAGGTAGGAATCTGCAAAAAAAAAAAAAAAAAACGTACAAAATCAGCAGGTGAGCGAATACTTTTTTCCGTCAGTGTAAATCACCCAGAGGGGAATGTTTTTTGTTTTTTTCTCAACAAAAGTGGAGTTACTCTTTAATCCCTTCCTGACCAGCCACCGCAGTTATACTGCTGCAGATTGCTGCAGATTGGCACAGCTGCGTCGGCTCTTTAAGACGCTGTAGCGTGTCCCCGGAGCCGATGCGCATGCCCGGTGGGCGCGATAACCGCCGGGCACCTGCGATTGCTCGTGACAGAGCGAGAACCGGGATCTGTGTGTGCAAACACACAAATTCCAGTTCTGTCAGGGGAGAGGAGACAGATTGTGTGTTCCTACTAAGTAGGAACAATGATCTCTCTCCTCCTCTAGTCAGCCCCATTCCCCCCACAGTTAGAAACACACATAGGGAACACATTTAACCCCTCGATCGCCCCCTAGTATTAACCCCTTCCCTGCCAGTGACATTTATATAGTAATCAGTGGCTATTTTTAGCAATGATCGCTGTGTAAAAGTCACTGGTCCCAAAAAAGTGTCCAATGTGTTCTTCGCAATGTTGCAGTCCTGTTAAAATTTGCAGATCACCGCCATTACTAGTAAAAAAATAAATAAATAAATAATAAAAATGCCAAAAATCTATCCCCTATTTTGTAGGCGCTATAACTTTTGCGCAAACCAATCACTTATTGCGATTTTTTTTTTACCAAAAATATGTTTTGTTTTTTTTTGGATATTTATTATCGCAAAAAGTACAAAACATTGTGGTTTTTTTCAAAATTGGCGCTCCTTTTTTGTTTATAGCGCAAAAAAATAAAAACCGCAGAGGTGATCAAATACCACCAAAAGAAAGCTCTATTTGTGGGGAAAAAAAGACATCAATTTTGTTTGGGTGCAATGGTGCACGACCGCGCAATTGTCAGTTAAAGCAACGCTGTGCCGTATTGCAAAATACGGTCAGGAAGGGAGCAAATCCTTCCGAGGCTGAAGTGGATCTTTAACAAAAAGTTATTTTCCTGGCATTATAAAGACAAACCTCTAATTTTCTGTACATTATCTTTAAAGGTCAGGGCCGCTGTTAGAAATCATGGGGCACCATACAGCCTCCCTGACAGGGCCTCCTGCTCACCCTGAAACCAAACCCACTGTGTGCCTGCAGCAGCTGCTGGCAGGAGAGGAGAGGAGAGGAGGGAAGCTGGCAGTGCTGCAGGGGACACACGGGGGGGGGGCACTGACAGCAGGGGGGTGGGGGCACAGATATTAGAACTGAGGATTGGTTTCTTCAGTAAGGCAGTACAGCCTGTCCACCTGCCGCCTCCCTTATCCATGCGTCCGGCCCCTTTCAAGACACCGGCACACGAATTCTAATGTGGAGGGGTCGTTTTTTTTTAAGCACCTGATTAGAGCCAGCGGCTCTAATAAGCTTCAATTTAGGGTGGGCTCAGGTTGCAGAGAGTGCTCTCTGAGCTCACCCAGGTGTATTACAACAGCGAATGAATATTCACTGTTTGTAACACTGATCCTCCTCCCGGCCAATCAGGAAGTGGGCTTTGACACCGGTCACCCAATTGTCCGAAAGGACAGGTGATCCTATTGGATGCCTAGGAGAAGGAGGGGAGGAGCTGGAAGCTGCCATGGAGGGCAGGACTCGGAGCCGAGCGGCTACATGCTGCCATGGAGGAGAGGACTCCGAGCCGGGCCCGGCCTCTACATGCTGCCTGCCACCCGCTGCCATGGAGAAGAGGACTCGGAGCCGGGCCGGGCCTCTACACGATGCCTGCCACCCACTGCCATGGAGGAGAGGACTCGGAGCCGGGCCGGGCCTCTACACGCTGCCTGCCACCCGCTGCCATGGAGAAGAGGACTCGGAGCCGGGCCGGGCCTCTACATGCTGCCTGCCACCCACTGCCATGGAGGAGAGGACTCGGAGCCGGGCCGGGCCTCTACACGCTGCCTGCCACCCGCTGCCATGGAAAAGAGGACTCAGAGCCGAGCAGGGCCTCTACACGCTGCCTGCCACACGCCATGATGGGGTAAGTGCGGATCTGCCGCTGGGAGGGGGGGTAGCTGTGTGCTTCTCCAGAGGTGGATGGGTGGTTGTTTGTCACCCCCCACAAGAAAAACACCAGCTGCCACTGCTGTACAGCCTGCCCTCCTGCTCAGCGAGTGCCCGGGCCCCCCTTTTTGAACTGACGGGACCCGGGCCCAGTACAGGAGGGCCAACTGTACTGCCTTATAAGCGACCTTGTTCAAGGTTGTGAATTTGTATGTACAAGACTCTCTTCTATTGTTCATTGTCATTGATAAATATATGTATATGTATGTGTGTGTATATATCTATATATATATTTCTTTTTTTTTTTTTTTCTATACAACTCTATGCATGTGTCAGTGGAAATATTTTATGTATCTGTATTATCTGTTATTACCTTGGCTTGCATCCCCCCTGTTGTACGGCGCCGCAGGAGGCGATGGCGCTATAAATCAAAGATAATCATCACAAAGAGAACTTTTCACTAAACTTTAAAAGTTTGCATCACATTTGTAAGTTTTCTGTAAGTTGGCTGGGTTTCAGAGGCCGATTATCTCCTTTTTTATATGCGGGGTTATCTAGAGAGCAAATAACAATCTCACTTTTGTCAGCTCTGCAGAGAACGCGGGGGGGAGATGTCAATTCTTGGGGGGGGGGGGAATTTAATACCCGTCCTGCAGGGTTAAATACATTACATGTACAAGTGAAGACCTGGTGTCTGGCTTCACAATCTCTGTGACATACGCAGATCTGTTTCACGATGCAACCTATTCTGAAGTGTCTTGTCTCCAAATCCAACAAACACTCATAAATCACTTATTTGTGACCGCAAACCGTACACAGCTGAGACATTGTTTCTAGCGAATTTCAAGAGACGACCTGTCTTATTCAACTTCGTGTTTGTCTTGAGGCTATGGAGGAAGATGTTACCTTGGAAGGCTATTGAGAAAGGGAAAATGCTCTTTTCAAGCAGTTAAAGGGGCTCCCCGGCCATAAGGGATTTTCATTTATAGTAGGGTAAGTCAAACCCGAACACATTGCGCACAGCAGTTTTTTTTTTATAGTATAAACTATACATATATTTTGATACTAAATAACATTTCTAATCATATATAGTTAATAACAAGAGCCCCCCTTTACATCAGAGTTTGAAGAGTCCCCCTTTACATCAGAGTCTGAAGAGTCCCCCTTTACATCAGATTCTGAAGAGTCCCCCTTTACATCAGAGTCTGAAGAGTCCCCCTTTACATCAGAGTCTGAAGAGCCCCCCTTTACATCAGAGTCTGAAGAGTCCCCCTTTACATCAGAGTCTGAAGAGCCCCCCTTTACATCAGAGTCTGAAGAGTCCCCCTTTACATCAGAGCCCCCCTTTACATCAGAGTCTGAAGAGTCCCCCTTTACATCAGAGTCTGAAGAGCCCCCCTTTACATCAGAGTCTTAAGAGCCCCCCTTTACATCAGAGTCTGAAGAGTCCCCCTTTACATCAGAGTCTGAAGAGTCCCCCTTTACATCTGAGTCTGAAGAGTCCCCCTTTACATCAGAGTCTGAAGAGTCCACCTTTACATCAGAGTCTGAAGAGCCCCCCTTTACATCAGAGTCTGAAGAGTCCCCCTTTACATCAGAGTCTGAAGATCCCCCCTTTACATCAGAGTCCACAGAGTTCCCCTTTTACAACTGAACTCGTAAAGTTCCCTTTCACTGTAAGGGGGGGACTCTGCAGACTCTGATGTAAGGGAGAACTTTGGGGCCTCTAACATAAGGGATGCTCTGGGAATTTAAGGGGGGGACACTGGAAACCCTGATGTGTGGAGGGGACTCTGATGTAAGGGAACACACTGTGGCCTCTGGTGTATAGGGGAACTCTGATGCTCTGAGAACCCCGATTTAAGGGGGGACACTGAGAACTCTGATGTACAGAGAGGACTCTGATCTAAGGGTGAACACTGTGGCCTCTGATGTAAAGGGGAACTCTGATGAAAGGGGTGCTCTGAGAACCCTGATTTGCCTTAGTGTACTTTTTCAGAGGCAAGAGAGAGAAGGGGGGAGACTTCAGTCACAGACAGATGGATGGATGGTGAGCTCACTCACCCCTTGGCAGTCAGTACCTCTCATTCAGATGGATCTGAGGCCACTGGACTTCAAATTTCCGGCCCCCACTTTCCTTTTCTGAGGCACAGTGCCCGGGGGTTGGAGTGTGGGCAGACGAAGAGGGTTTGGGGGAAGAGATTCAGATCGAGCCCCCTCTCCTCTCCCATCTTTGTGTGTTTGAGGAGGGGGGGGGGTGTTAGTTCTGGCTTTGGGCAGTGTGAAAGAGTGGAACAGACACTCTCAGCTGAGACTGTTAACAGGAAAAAAACCCTGGGAATCCATTTCACCATCCCTAAAGTGCCTACACTGGCTAACCGTAAAGAATCGGATCAAATTCAAGACCCTCTGCCTCACCCACAAATGCATACAAGGAAATGCTCCGCTATATCTGCAGGAGAAAAATAAAACACTACACACCCAATCGCAGCCTTCGATCAGCTAACCAAAACCTCCTCATCATTCCAAAATATCGCTACAAAGCAAAGGGAGAACGAAGATTTGCAGTCCAAGGACCTCGACTATGGAACGCTCTTCCGACCCACGTCCGCATGGAAGAAAACCACCAGGCCTTTCAGGAAAAAACTAAAGACATTCCTTTTCTAAAGAGCTGGCAACAGAGAACGCATTCTAGCGCCTTGAGGCGATTTAGTTCGCATTTGCAGCGCTCTACAAATCCTTCATTCATTCATTCATTCATTCAATTAATTCATTCATTCATTCAGACAACTGCAGCCAGAAACCCTGCTGGGAAGCCATAGTCCGGTCTAAATAATGTGTCCGGGTTTAGGACTGTCTGAAACCCGGACGGACACATGATTCCAAACCTGAACTGTCCGGGTGAATCCTGGACAGGTGGCAACCCTAGTGTATAGATAGAATCTAAGCTTAAAGTGTTACTAAACCCAGGACTCTGCATTCAGCATATCTGATCTCCCATAGTACACAGAACATGGAAATGCAATCATTTTTGTAAACATAAACTGCTAAATACCTTTTCTCATCAGCAGTATATAGCAGTCTTGTGATTTCTATCAGTGTCTGGTTAAAGCTTGTAGGAGGAGTTTTCATACTGCGCTGAGCTGTCCTATGAGGTTACAGGACCCCTGACCCTCTGTCTGGACAGTGCTGATCAGCCCTGTGCTGATCACATGCACCCTCCCAAGAAAATAAAAAACTCTCTAGCCATACACACCACACTCTGAGCATGTGCAGCCTGACTCCATTTACTCTGTCTTATCCATACATGTTTTGGGGGCAATGCAAGAAGGGGAGGATCTGTGCATACAGGATCAAACAGCCTTTTTACACAATGCAGAGGATTAACCCCTTGGGTTCCAGAGTAAGTATAACAAGCATGCTTTACTGCATACACAGACTGATTTTACTGTTGTGGGTTTAGTAACACTTTAAATGATTTCTTCAGTCGCAGTATATACACACTTTACGTGTTGCCAGATCTTCTACGCATCTAGGAGTCTCAATACTTTTGCCACAGGATGGGTGTCTTGTTTTCTCCATAAAACACAGAGGTTGAATGAAAAGTAATGGCTCCACTTTTATATCTCAACAACAGATGGCAGCACTGATGTGCACCAATGCTGACATGTTGGGGTTGATTTACTACTTCCAGGTTTTTGTTTTTTTTTGTCAAAGCTTAATTAAAGAAGCTGATTGGCTACTAAGCACAGCTTCACCAGATTTTCCACTGTTTTAGTAAATCAGCCCTGTTGTCTAAGTTCTCTTCTATTAACTTAGTCGGTGTCAGGTCATTACCCACTTGACCTCTGGAAGATTTACCCCCCTCACGACCAGGCCATTTTTGCTGAGTCAGCACTGTGTTGCTTTAACTGACAATCGCGCACAATATTTTTTTTACTCTCTGCTATAAAACGTATCCAATAAAATTTTTAAAAAAATGTAATTTCTTCATAAATTTAAGCCAATATCTAGTCTGCTACATTATTATTATTATTATTTTTTTTTTTTTTTTTAAATCCCAATTAGTGTATATTGATTGGTTTGCGCAAAAGTTATAGCGTCTACAAACTATGGGATACTTACTGAAATGTATTTATTTATTTTATACTAGTAATGGCAGCGATCAGCGACTTCTAGCTGGACTGCGATATTGTGATGGACAGTCTGACACTAAAACCGCGTACACACGAGCGGAATTTCTGACAGAAAGAGTCCCATGGGAGCTTCTCATCGTATATTCCGACCGTGTGAAAATTCAGAGATAGCGATAGACAGAGAACATATTCTACATTTTTCCGACGGAACTAATTACTAACGGGAAAACCGATCGTCTGTATGCTGTTCCGACGCACCAAAAACGACGCATGCTCTGAAGCAAGTACGAGACGGAAGCTATTGGCTACTGACTATTGAACTTCCCTTTTCTAGTCCCATCGTAAGCGTTGTACGTCACCGCGTTCTAGACGGTCGGAATTTGGTGTGACCGTGTGTAGGCAAGACCGCTTGAGCGGAATTCCGTCGGAGAAACCTTCGGAGTTTATTCCGACGGCAAAACCGGTCGTGTGTACGAGGCGTAACTGACACTTTTGACACTTTGTGGGAACCAGTGACCAGTGCTAAAAATATACACTTTCACTATACTAATGACACTGGCTGGGAAGGGATGACACAGCTAGGGCGATCAAAGGGTTGAATGTGTGCCTAGCCAGTGTTTGTGTTTGCAGATCCTACTACCCCTACAGGGGTAATGCGCATGTAGCTCCTTAGGTTGGGAGGTAACCACTGGTGTCAGCCTCTGCAGTTCCTCGAGCAGCCCTGGGATATCCGGGTTCTAATAGATGTAATTTTCATAATCCTCATAAAAAAGAGAAATTGGCTCCCATAGTGCAGTATTTCCAAAACTTCCGTTCCGATTATTTGAAAAAAATGTATAAAAGCAAACAGACAAAAAATGCAGGTCATGCAGCGTAATGCCTAGTCCCATAGGGGCTACACTTGCCGGTATAAAGCATAGGCAACCGAGCTGTAGGTGGACAGCGTGCACTCTGATTGCGTCCCACCTACTCGCTCAGCCTCCTGGAAGTCACGTGATGTGCGTAGTGACGCCATACGCGTTTCGTCATAGACGTCTTCAGCGCAATCAGAGCGCACGCTGTCCACCTACAGCTCGGTTGCCTATGCTTTAGGCAAGTGCAGCCCCTATGGGACTAGGCATTACGCTGCATGAACTGCATTTTTTGTCTGTTTGTTTTTATACATTTTTTCCAATAATCTTTTAAAACTGAAGTTTTGGAAATACTGCACTATTGGAGCCAATGGGAGAAATTTCTCTTTTTTATGAGGATTATGAAAATTACATCTATTACAACCCGGATATCCCAAGGCTGCTCGAGGAACTGCAGAGGCTGACACCAGTGGTTACCTGCCAACCTAAGGAGCTACATGCGCATTACCCCTGTAGGGGCAGTAGGATCTGGTGAGTGGGGACCCTTGAGGGGGAGCACGCAAGTCACCTGTCAAGATTCTGTGATCACTAAAGTCACCTGCTACAATTCAAATAATACGAACAGTCACCTTCATTGGGATGAAGGCACCTATGTGTTCTTTGTATATGGTGCGATAAACTGCATCTTGGTGCAATTTTTAATTATGGTGCGATTTTTGCATTTTTTCTGTGTTTTGGTGCGATTTTTTGCATTTTTTTTGTTTTTTTTTGCATCTTGGGTTTATTTATACACCTTGATTTATGATTGGGACACTATATGTATACACATTCTTTGCATTCTTATTTGGATTTGGTTTTTGGGTCCACTCACATCCTGTATTTTGGGTTTGGACACTATATGCACTGTTATAAGCAGAGGATCACTATACTATCGTGATATTCATGTTCGGATGTTTTATGCACTGATATAAGGAGAGGATTTATTTTTATGTTACACTAATTTGTAAGCTATTATATTTTTGGTGATAACCTCTCCTGTGTAGGATTGGTGCCCACACCTAGAGGGCTTTAGTGTTCACCTACTTGGGTAGGTGAGGTGTGATAACTATGACACTATCACCTTTATGATAACTGTTTTGTTATAATTCATTCCACAAACAGCACCACTGTGTCTTTTAACCACTTGCTTACAGGGCACTTAAACCCCCCTCCTATCCAGACCAATTTTCAGCTTTCAGCGCTTACGCACTTTGAATGACAATTGCGCGGTCATACAACACTGTACCCAAATTAAATTTTTATCATTTTTTCACCACAAATAGAGCTTTCTTTTGGTGGTATTTGATCACCTCTGCAGTTTTTACTTTTTGTTAAAAAAATGTAAAAATCTGAATTTAAAAAAAAAAAAAATTTTTATTTTTTTATATTTTGTTATAAAAAATTTAAAATGGGTCATTTTTCTCCTTCATTGATGTATGCTGATGAGGCGGCAGTGATGGGCACTGATAGGCGGCAGTGATGGGCACTGATGGGTGGCAGTGATGGGCACTACAGGTGGGCATTGATAGGTGGCACTTGTGGGCATTGATAGGTGGCACTTGTGGGCACTGTTAGGTGGCACTGTGGGCACTGTTAGGTGGCACTGTGGGCACTGTTAGGTAGAACTATTAGGTGGCACTGATGAGGCAGATGTGCCTCTTCCACTTGGGGACCGATGTCCCTCACATCCGAGCCGGTGATCGGCTTTTTTCTTCTACTCACGCTATCAGCGTGAGTTAAAAAAAAAAAAACGATTACCGATCTTTTGTTTACATCATGTGATCAGCTGTCATTGGCTGACAGCTGATCACATGGTAAGGGGCCGGGACCGGCCCCTTACTCGGATCGGTGATCAGCCGAGTCTCAGTGACTCGGTGATCACAGCGCGCTCGGCGTGCACAGGGGAGGCCGTCATATGGCGGCCTCCCGGGAATTCAGGTCCGCGCTGTGGCCGTCATTCGGCCATAGCGCAGATGTGTAGTGGTTAATATTTAGCCACTATAGAGTGATTTGGTAGAGCACTATTTGACATATAGGTAGCGCCACTCGCCCCTTCATATCTTCTTTCTTTTCTATACATTTTTATTGACGGCCCTCCGATCCAATCTGGCCAGACAGGGGCAAATGGATCCTCTTCTATTCGTTTTTGCCGGATCGGAGGTAGCTGGGTGTAAACAGACACAACAAGTCTGTTTAAATTTCGACTACCTATAGAGGAGAATTAGAAGGTCCGATCGGGTCCGCTTGACAAACAGACAGGGGGACCCGATCGGGGGGCTTGTGTGAAAGGGGCCTTAAAGGGAGCTCTCTGCACTGCCCAGATATATTCCCATCAACTTCCTTTCCATGACACATAATGCACATAATTAAACATTTTGTTTCAGTCGATCCAGTGCTTCACCACCCCTCTTATTTCCAAAGCCAGTGTAGGACAAAGACTCTTTCAATATGACATTTGTTTCTTTGGATGTGATTATGATAATGTGAAAAAAAAAAAAAAACAAGCTTGCTATCCCTCTTTGCATAGTTCTAAAATATATTTTTAGAAACTTTCCATTGAGTGCTTGGACTAATTAAAGGCTTTTACATTAGGATGCGGGCTGAATTTATTAATGTATTACTTTTTTTATTCTACTCTTAAGGTCCATCTGGATTTTCCAGAGCAAAGCGGAAGTCAAAACCTAAGTGGGATCCGAGACTTGGCAAAAGAAGCACAGAAAGCAGACGTATTGGTTTACGGTCTTTTGATTCGCTTCTCTAAGGTAAGTGAGCTCCTCCCTTGTGTAAAGCAGGCCATACATGGATTGAAATTCAGTCAGGTCAGCAGGAACTGGCGGTGATTCGATCCATCTATGGGCAGGTTGTGCTGAAGTCAATCCATCGATCGACTTGGGTACAACCAGCCTGTCGGATTTTTTTACATGTGATCACTACCGGCGGCTATAGCAGTTAGCAGTAATCATTGTGTTCAGCGGATGAGGAAGGCTCCGCCCCCGCCCGCTGGCACAACACAATAGTACTGCGGGAGGCCATTTTCTTTCTTTCTTTCCAGCTGTGGTGTAAGGAAAGAAAATCGAATCATCAATGAGCTGCTTAAGTTCTGTTTGCACTAGCAGCCAAATCCAATACTTCATAATATGGGAGCCAGAGGTACGGCTGTTTAAAAGGTGTACTGCGTTCTTACTGAATCCAAGAACATGCCTACTGTGAGGTGCATTCCCTAAGTGCCATCTGACAGTTGCAACAATCACCAGAGTTACTCCGGCCATAGATGGATCGAACCCTGGCCAGTTCGGCAGGGACCAGCCAAGATTCCACCCATCTATGGGCAGGAGGATTTTACAGATTTTTTGCATGCGATTAATGCCAGCTGCTATAGCTGCTAGCAGTAATAATTGTGTTTTGCCGGCAAGGAAAGGCTCCCTGTGCCTCCCTGCTTTCCGAAAACAATAGCACTACAGGTTGGATTCCCCCATCAACATTGAATGTGTTGATGGGGGAATCAAGTGACTTTCTTTCCTGCAACCCATGTTTAGAGGAAATAAAGTCGCATCATCTATGGCTTGCTTTAGGGAAAACCATTGTGAACCTTTATACCATAAGTTAACAGTCTGACAATACCAGCCCAGAGCAGACAGCTAAATATACAATGAAATATGTCTATTTTTATTACTATATAGAATATGTATAGTGTCACCCGCTTCCGCCGAGCTTTACAAAATATAGAGAGACAGTGCAATTCCAATACAATTCAAGACAAGAGGGTTAGGAGGGCCCTGCTTGTAAAGGGGTTTAAAATCTAGACCAGCCATTCTCAAGCAGGGTTCTGTGGAATCGTAGGGTTCCTCAAGAGGTTACCAGGGGTTCCTTGGGTTGTAACTGATTCACCTTCCATCTAATGGTGCCTGCATAGTTCCAGAGCCAACGCCACTTGGCAAATCCAGCAGCATGACACCAATTATCTATTTTGGTGTCTGTAAGGGGTGGCATTCTTCCTACTCACCAATGTAAGGGGCGTTCTTCCCACTGATCACCAATGTAAGGAACATTTTTCCCACTGATCATCAATGTAAGGAGCATTCTTCTCACTGATCACCAATGTAAGGGACATTCTTCCCACTGATCACCAATGTAAGGAACATTTTTCCCACTGATCACCAATGTAAGGGGCAATCTTCTCACTGATCACCAATGTAAGGAACATTCTTCTCACTGATCACCAATGTAAGGAACATTCTTCTCACTGATCACCAATGTAAGGAACATTCTTCTCACTGATCACCAATGTAAGGAACATTCTTCTCACTGATCACCAATGTAAGGAACATTCTTCCCACTGATCACCAATGTAAGGAGCATTCTTCTCACTGATCACCAATGTAAGGAACATTCTTCTCACTGATCACCAATGTAAGGAACATTCTTCCCACTGATCACCAATGTAAGGAGCATTCTTCTCACTGACCACCAATGTAAGGAACATTCTTCTCACTGATCACCAATGTAAGGAGCATTCTTCCCACTGATCACCAATGTAAGGAACATTCTTCTCACTGATCACCAATGTAAGGAACATTCTTCCCACTGATCACCAATGTAAGGAGCATTCTTCTCACTGATCACCAATGTAAGGAACATTCTTCCCACTGATCACCAATGTAAGGAGCATTCTTCCCACTGATCACCAGTGTAAGGAGCATTTTTCCTATTGGTCACAAATGTAAGGAGCATTCTTCTCACTGATCACCAATGTAAGGAGCATACTCCCCACTGACCACCAGTGTAAGGGGCATTCCTCCCACTGACCCCCAATATAAGGGCTTTTTTCCCATTGGACTGCAATTAATTGGTTTCAGCAGGAGATCACTGAGACCTCCAGATTATTTTAGGGGTTCCCCTGGGGTAAAAAGGTTAAGAGAGGCTGATCTAGACAAAGGGGCAAGTGATAATAAAAGGTAATAACTGTGTGAGTATGAGCTGATGAAGGTGCCCCTGGACGTTGTAAGTTATTACGAAATGCGTAGGACGGAGCGACATGCTGACGTCACCTCGTACTCCATTCGTATACCCAGAGGACCGGTTGTCTGCTTGTGCTCCGGCCAGCACAGCAGTCTTCAGGCTCGTTTTAATCTGCAGCATTGTAAGTGTATTTGCTTCGTTTTAATCTAATAAACAATACCAGGTTTACACTATGGAGTGTTTATATTTTTTATGCACCGTGGGATCACGATGATCTGATCGGTTGGGAGGGGACCGCCTGGCATCTCTGACTGTGCCTGATGTCCTTGGAGCCATTGGGTGTTTCCTTACACGCATTCCCTGATCCTCTGTTATGGGGGATCATGGAACTCTGGTAAGAGTTCATTTCTGCTGATTTGGTGGTGGATTCAACACAGTTTTTTCATCTAGTGTCTTTGAAGAAGGCTTGCTTACATTATATGGACTATTTATATTTATATTTTTATTTTACACGGGTATTTTTTTCCCTTTTTCTCATTTATTTGTTCACTAGATTGCTTTTTTCACATTTACAATCTGAGTATGTATTATGGATTTATAAATTTATATTAATGTATATTATTTTCTTAATCCATTACCCACGCACTTATCAATGTTTGGTTTTATTATCAATGCATTTATGCACATTCAATTTTTGGGGAGTTCTTTATTATTTAATTTTTTTTATATTTATTTTTATGAAGGTTTCACCACTATTAGATGTACTTATTAGATCAGTTTCATTTTTTGGTCAATAATGTTTGGATAGCACGATTCTAATTTTCCAATCTTCTTTCTTGTAATAATGTTATACATAAGAATTGCAGCTTCTGAGGGGTCACCGTTTTGGATACAACTCTCAATTTTTAAATGTATTTGATTTTATTTGTCTTAGTGCAGTTTTTGATATATTTTTTTCCACGTATTTAAGCCGCACCCGCATATGTAAATGGTGTTCAAACCACATATGTGAGGTACCGCCGCAATCGTTAGAATGAGAGGAAAACATTCTAGTACTATCCCTTCTCTGTAACGCTAAACTTGTAACCGTTTAAATTTTTTTTAAAGTGTTGCCTATGGAGATTTTTAAGTACCGTAGCTCGTCGCCATTCCACGAGTGTGCGCAATTTTTGACATGTTAGGTATCAATTTACTCGGCGTAGCATCATCTTTCACATTATACAAACAAATGGGGCTAACTTTACTGTTTTTAGTGTTTTTTTCTTTAATTCATGAAACTGTATTTTTTCCCAAAAAATAGCGTTTGAAAGACTGCTGTGCAAATACAGTGTGACATCAAATATTGCAAAAACCGCCATTTTTTTCTCTAGGGTCACTGCTAAAAAAAATTATATAACATTTGGGGGTTCTGAGTAATTTTCTAGCACAAAAAAAATTATTTTAACTTGTAAGCAACAAGTGCCAGGAAAAGGCCTAAGTGGTTAAAGACTGATTGTGTCCAGGAAGGAGAACAGTCCAGGAACTTTTTTTCTGTACATAGGAAGGAAAATGTCCTTATCTGTTGTTGCCGTCAGGTTGGGCATCCCATAACTCTTTTACCCCATCCAAGTTGTTATCCCTAATAAAAAACAACAAAAACCAGCCCAGGGACTGATTTCTTGTGCCTGGATGCCAGTGGAAAATGCGTGTTGCCTGGCTGAACAGGAATAGGGGAGCCAGTTACCAGCAGCCCCTGCGGGGGGTAGCGTTACAATGATTTCTAATAATATTGAACCAGGAAGTGCCGGTAAACGGCATTCCTCGAATCGGCGGCTCTCCCTGTCGGAGGGGGGTCTGTGCTGATAATCAGCACACTGATTATCAGCACAGCCCCCATCAAATGTACCAATAAGCTGCCAATCGTTGCCCAGTCAGTGCCCCATCATAACCCCCTGCCAGTGCCCAATAAAGTCCCAATCAGTACCCACCACAGTGCAAATCAGTGCCCACCATAGTGCCAATCAGTGTCAATCACAGTGCCAATCAGTGCCCAGCATTAACACTTTTCAGTACCTGCCCAATCAGTGCTATCTATTAGTGTCCATCAATGCCACCTGTCAGTGCCCATCAGTGCTGCCTGTCAGTGCCCATCAATGCCACCTGTCAGTGCCCATCAGTGCCGCTTATCAGTGCCCATCAATTCTACAGATCAGTGGTTCCTCATCAGTGCCCATCAGTGCCACCTTATCAGTGCCAACTCATCAGTGCCCATCGGTGCTGCCTCATCAGTGCCACCTCATCGGTGCCCGTCAGGTGAAGGAGAAAACAACATTTTATAACAAAAACTAAGAAAAACTTTTTTTTTTCAAAAATGTCGGTCCTTTTTAGGTTGTTTAGCAAAAAATAAAAACAGCAGAGGTGATCAAATACCACCAAAAGAAAGCTCTATTTGTGGGAAGAAAATGATAAAAATTTAGTTTGGGTACAGTGTAGCATGACCGCGCAATTGTCATTCAAAGTGCAACAGTGCTGAAAGCTCAAAATTGTCCTGGGCAGGATGGGGGGAAAGTGCCCGGTATTGAAGTTGTTAACATCTGAGTCCGGATTCGGCTCTTGTGATTTGCGGAAAGGCATGCCGCGTATCCGTCCGGCGGTGTATAAGACACGTTGTTGTTGAACGCATGGCCTGCAAACAGCACAGCAACAGATCTTATCTGGAGCAAGTGTTAAGTATTTATTAATGAACCTTAAATCCCTGAAAAGCTTTTTGTGGCTGATCCAGGCCTTTGTTATGTCTCCATATGCTGTTTTTCACCCAGAACTGGAAATATCTCATCCGGCGTGCCGAAATGTAAACCTGTCACTGAGCAATTTTACATGACACGATAAACCGTTTTACAGCAATACTTCGGCGCGAGGAAGAGAATTACGTTTATAGGTTGGGCTCTCCTGTATGGTAACACTGACACCCTGTCGTTTCTCCTCTTCATTTTTTTTAACCCCTTCCTGCCCGCCCTGGTGTCCCCTTCCTGCCCACCCTGGTGTCGCTTACCGCCTGCCCTGGTGTCCCCTTACCGCCCACCCTGGTGTCCCCTTCCTGCCCGCCCTGGTGTCCCCTTCCTGCCCGCCCTGGTGTCCCCTTCCTGCCCGCCCTGGTGTCCCCTTCCTGCCCACCCTGGTGTCGCTTACCGCCTGCCCTGGTGTCCCCTTACCGCCCACCCGGGTGTCCCCTTCCTGCCCGCCCTGGTGTCCCCTTCCTGCCCGCCCTGGTTTCCCCTTCCTGCCCGCCCTGGTGTCCCCTTCCTGCCCACCCTGGTGTCGCTTACCGCCTGCCCTGGTGGTCCCTTACCGCCCGCCCTGGTGTCCCCTTCCTGCCCGCCCTGGTGTCCCCTTCCTGCCCGCCCTGGTGTCCCCTTCCTGCCCGCCCTGGTGTCCCCTTCCTGCCCACCCTGGTGTCGCTTACCGCCTGCCCTGGTGTCCCCTTACCGCCCACCCGGGTGTCCCCTTCCTGCCCGCTCTGGTGTCCCCTTCCTGCCCGCCCTGGTGTCCCCTTCCTGCCCGCCCTGGTGTCCCCTTCCTGCCCGCCCTGGTGTCCCCTTACCGCCCACCCTGGTGTCCCCTTCAACCACTTGACCTCCGTAAGGTTTTACCTCCTATTATGACCAGGGCATTTTTTGCTATTCTGCACTGCGTTACTTTAACTGGCAATTGCGCGGTCATGCAACACTGTACCCAAATAAAATATATATTAGTTCTTCTTCACGCAATATGGCTTTCTTTTGATGATATTTGATCACCACTGTTTTTTTTTTTGTTTTTTTTATAATATAAATTAAAAATTACCGAAAATTTTGAGGAAAAAAAAATATATCCAATAAAATCAAAATTCATCATAAATTTAGGCCAACGTGTATTCTGCTACATGTCTTTGGTAAAAACAAAGCTGTGTTTTTGGGGACACTATACTATTGGGGATGCTAGAAAAGTTATAATCGTAATCAAAATACTGATCCGTACGGACGCCACACTTTTAACGGCAGTGATCAGCGACTTGCACAGTGACTGTGATAGTGTGGCGGGAAATCTGGCACTCACTGACACTGGCTGGGAGGAACGCTAACTGACTAAGTCACACTGATGTTGCTAGTGACACTAATACAGTGATCAGTGATAATACTGTACTGATGACACTGGCTGGGAAGGGGTTAACATCAAGGGGAAATTGAGTGGTAACTGTCTGCCTGCCGATGTGTAATGTGTGCTGCTTTTCCTAACAGATCCGGCTGCTTTTTCTCCCTGAAATCAGTGTGCTGTGTTCTCATCTCCCCCACACCCACATGACAGTCGGGTACGTGTGGCAGGACAGGTCCAGTTCAGTGATTGACAGCGGCTCTAGAGAGCCTCACTGTCTTAATAGGGTAGAAAAGGCACAACATTCTTCACAAGATCACCTAATTACTGTTATCGCCGATAAATATATCTGGTCTCCAAACTGTGGCCTGGGGGCCATTTGCCCTTTTTGGCGCTTGGGGCACTATCCCTTCCACTGACACCAACAATGGGGCACTGTTCCTCCCACTGACACCAATGGTGGGGCACTATTCCTCCCACTGACACCAATGGTGGGGCACTAGTCCTTCCACTGACACCAATAATGGGGCACTATTCCTCCCACTGACACCAACAATGGGGCACTATTCCTCCCACAGACACCAACAATGGGGCACTATTCTTCCCTCTGACACCAACAATGGGGTACTATTATTCCTACTACTGACCACAGGCATGGTTTACTTTCACTGACACTGGAGCAAAATCGATAAATAAATGCTCTAAAAATGTAAAAGAAAAAAAAACAGACTTGATCTTTCTCTACCATCACTCTTCTATTCCTCCTATCGGTACCAATGATGGGGCACTATTCCTCTCACTGACACCAATGATGGGGCACTATTCCTCCCACTGCCACTAACAATAGGACACTATTCCTCCCACTAACACCAATGATACAACGCTATTGCTCCCGTGACACTAATGATGGGACCCTATTCCCTTTCCTACTGACAGCCAAGCCTGAGAAATTGTTTAATCCCACTGATACCAGAGCATTTTCTACTCCTACTGGTCCGGCCCTCCTAAAATCTGAAGGATAGTAATTTGGCCCTTTGCTCAGAAGGTTTGGAGACCCCTGATATATTTGAACATAGCGACATCATTGGAACAAATGACAAGCTACAGAGAAGGGAACCCGTCACATGACTTGGATAAATAACATAACTATATTTCTGATACTTTGATCGCTGCGATTTATGCAAACCTCATTTACTGATCGTCTTCCCAACCTTTACACTGAGGCTCGGTACACACTGGAACGGCTTCAAAGTCGCCCGAATCTGAAGTCTCCCCATACAGCAAGACTTCAGTGCGGCTTGCAAATGACTTCTTTGACAGAAGCCGCTCCAAAGTCGCCCCCAAAGCAGGACTTGAGTCGCTCCGATTAGAACGGTTCCATTGCACTGAATGGACCTCGACTTGTCAGGCGGCTAAGTCACCGGACAGGTCACCCCAATGTGAACCGAGCCTTAGAGGGATGGGAAAGAGTCTTACATACACTTTTGCTTCATAATGAAAAATATATTACCTATCCGCCTCAATCCAGTATCTATCATTTCTATAGGTTGAACGTTGTTTTGGAATCTGTAAGGACATATTTTTGCGGTGACGTATCAGCAGCGCGTCTCTTGTCTCAGTGCCGGTAATGATGATTTGCTTGTTATGGATATTAGATGAGATTTGTGAAATGTGCACCGGCAATCTGTCACTTTCAGTTGAGGACCTGTCAGCTTGATGTATGAGGGTCTTCACATCTCCATCCCCGATGTTTTCCTGTAAATGACTTCCTTTGCTCCAAGAGAAAGGAAGGGAATGTAGACGGAGATCAGATAAGCTGCTGAACAGCTCCTGGTTCCTTTATGTCTGTGATAGGCAGCCAGCCTGCTAGCAAAGCATCTACACTGCAACATGGACCTTGTATCTGTAGTAGTCTAGTCCTATAATCGCTTCCAGCGATGTACAGCCATTGTCTATGGACAAATGCCTTAAAGGGGTCCGGACTTATTAACTATATCGTAAAAAAGCTTGAAGGCACCTGACCGTCATAATTATATAAGCTTGATGGACGTTACATTCCAAAACCATAGGCATCTACAGTATCTCACAAAAGTGAGTACACCCCTCACATTTTTGTAAATATTTTCTTATATCTTTTTAGGTGACAACACTGAAGAAATGACACTTTGCTACAATGTAAAGTAGTGAGTGTACAGCTTGTATAACAGTGTAAATTTGCTGTCCCCTCAAAATAACACAATTAATGTCTAAACCACTGGCAACAAGTACACATCTAAGTGAAAATGTCCAAATTTGGCCCAAAGTGTCAATATTTTGTGTGGCCACCATTATTTTCCAGCACTGCCTTAACCCTCTTGGGCATGGAGTTCACCAGAGCTTCCCTGGTGTCCCCTTACCGCCTGCCCTGGTGTCCCCTTACTACCCGCCCTGGTGTCCCCTTCCTGCCCGCCCTGGTGTCCCCTTACCACCCGCCCTGGTGTCCTCTTCCTGCCCGCCCTGGTGTCCCCTTACTGCCCGCCCTGGTGTCCCCTTCCTGCCCGTCCTAGTGTCCCCTTACCGCCTGCCCTGGTGTCCCCTTACCGCCTGCCCTGGTGTCCCCTTACCGCCTGCCCTGGTGTCCCCTTACTGCCTGCCCTGGTGTCCCCTTACCGCCCACCCTGGTGTCCCCTTACCGCCCGCCCTGGTGTCCCCTTACCGCCCGCCCTGGTGTCCCCTTCCTGCCCGCCCTGGTGTCCCCTTCCTGCCCGCCCTGGTGTCCCCTTACCACCCGCCCTGGTGTCCTCTTCCTGCCCACCCTGGTATCCCCTTACCGCCTGCCCTGGTGTCCCCTTACTGCCCACCCTGGTGTACCCTTCCTGCCCGTCCTAGTGTCCCCCTACCGCCTGCCCTGGTGTCCCCTTCCTGCCCGCCCTGATGTCCCCTTCCACCAGTATTTTCCAGCACTGCCTTAACCCTCTTGGGCATGGAGCTCACCAGAGCTTCACAGGTTGCCACTGGAGTCCTCTTCTACTCCTCCATGACAACATCACAGAGCTGGTGGATGTTAGAGACCTTGCGCTCCTCCACCTTCCGTTTGAGGATGTCCCACAGATGATCAATAGGGTTTAGGTCTGGAGACATGGTTGGCCAGTCCATCACCTTTACCCTCAGCTTCTTTAGTAAGGCAGTGGTCATCTTGGAGGTGTGTTTGGGGTCGTTATCATGTTGGAATACTGCCCTGCGGCCCAGTCTCTGAAGGGAGGAGATCATGCTCTGCTTCAGTATGTCACAGTACATGTTGGCATTCATGGTTCCCTCAATGAACTGTAGCTCCCCAGTGCCTGCAGCACTCATGTAGCCCCAGACCATGACACTCCCACCACCATGCTTGACTGTAGGCAAGACACACTTGTCTTTGTACTCCTCACCTGGTTGCCGCCACACATGCTTGACACCATTTGAGCCAAATAAGTTTATCTTGCTCTCATCAGACCACAGGACATGGTTCCAGTAATCCATGTCCTTAGTCTGCTTGTCATCAGCAAACTGTTTGTGGGCTTTCTTATGCATCATCTTTAGAAGAGGCTTCCTTCTGGGATGACAGCCATGCAGAACAATTTAATGCAGTGTGCAGCGTATGGTCTGAGCACTGACAGGCTGACCCCCCACCCCTTCAACCTCTGCAGCAATGCTGGCAGCACTCATATGTCTATTTCCCAAAGACAACCTCTGGATATGACGCTGAGCACGTGCACTCAACTTCTTTGGTGGACCATGGCGAGGCCTGTTCTGAGTGGAACCTGTCCTGTTAAACCGCTGTATGGTCTTGGCCACCGTGCTGCAGCTCAGTTCCAGGGTCTTGGCAATCTTCGTATAGCCTAGGTCATCATTATGTAGAGCATCAATTCTTTTTTTCAGATCCTCAGAGAGTTCTTTGCTATGAGGTGCCATGTTGAACTTCCAGTGACCAGTATGAGAGAGTGAAAGCGATAACACCAAATTTAACACACCTGCTTCCCATTCACACCTAAGAGCTTGTAACACTAACGAGTCACATGACACAGTGGAGGGAAAATGGCTAATTGGGCCCAATTTGGACATTTTCACTTAGGGGTGTACTAACTTTTGTTGCCAGCGGTTTAGACATTAATGGCTGTGTGTTGAGTTATTTTGAGGGGACAGCAAATTTACACTGTTATACAAGCTGTACACTCACTACTTTACATTGTAGCAAAGTGTCATTTCTTCAGTGTTGTCACATGAAAAGATAGAATAAAATATTTACAAAAATGTGAGGGATGTACTCACTTTTGTGACATGCTGTATATATCTGAAAATTGATCATCCTGATGTACTGACGGCCTACAGTGGGTATAGAAAAGAATCACCCCCCCCCCCCCTTTAAAATAATCACATTTTGTTGCTTTGCAGCCTGAAATGAAGACAAACACTGTTTTTTTTTTTATTCAGTTGTATATACTAAGTGCAACTTGTAACATCAAATTGAAAAAAATATAACCCCAACATGTCAGAAAAAAAAAAAAATCACAAACAGAATCACTGAGTTGGAAAAAGGATCACCCCCCTTATGTCATTATTTTGTTGAACCACCTTTTGCTTTAATTACAGTCTTTGGTCTGTTGGGATTTGTCTCTACTAACTTTGCAGAGCTAGACTTTGTAATATTTGCCCGCTCTTCTTTGCAGAACCGCTCAAGTTCAGTTACATTTGATGGTGACCGCAGTCTTCAAGTCATTCCACAGATTTTCAATGGGGTTTAAGTCTGGGCTCTGACTAGGCCATGCAAGAACATTCACCTTTTTCTCCTCCAATCACTGTGTGCTCATTGTTGCTGTGCGCTTTGGGTCATTGACATGTTGGAAGGTAAATCTTCTTCCCATTGATAACTTTCTGGCAGAGGCCGTCAGATTTTCCTCAAGAATTTGACGGTATTTTGCCCCATCCATTTTCCTTCTATCCTGACAAGTGCTCCAGTCCCTGCTCCAGAGAACCACCCCCATAACAGGATATTATCACCCCCCCCATAAACAGGATATTACCACCCCCCCCCCCATAAACAGGATATTACCACCCCTCCATAACAGGATATTACTACCCCCATAACAGGATATTACCACCCCCCATAACAGGATATTACCACCCCCCATAGCAGTATATTATCACCCCCATGACAGGATATTACCACCCCCCATAACAGGATATTACCACTTCCCATAACAGGATATTACCACCCCCCATAACAGGATATTACCACCCCCCATAACAGGATATTACCACCCCCCCCTAACAGGATATTACCACCCCCCCCCTAACAGGATATTATCACCCCCCCTAACAGGATATTACCACCCCTCCATAACAGGATATTACCACCCCCCATACCAGGATATTACCACCCCCCCACCAGGATATTACCACCCCCCCATAACAGGATATTATCACCCCCCATAACAGGATATTACCACCCCCATAACAGGATATTACCAATTCCCATAACAGGATATTACCACCCCCTATAACAGGATATTACCACCCCCCCATAACAGGATATTACCACCCCCATAACAGGATATTACCATCCCCCATAACAGGATATTACCACCCCCCCATAACAGGATATTACCACCCCCCCATAACAGGATATTACCACCCCCCCATAACAGGATATTACCACCCCCCATAACAGGATATTACCACCCCCATAACAGGATATTACCACTTCCCATAACAGGATATCACCACCCCCCCATAACAGGATATTTAACACCCCCATAACAGGATATTACCACCTCCGTGCTTTACTGTAGGAATGGTGTTATTTGGATGATGAGCTGTATTGGATTTCCACCAGACATATCGTTTGGTATTGAGGCCAAATCATTTGATTTTAGTCTCATCTGACCACCTTAAATGCACCTTGAAGATTCTGAGGTCACATGGAAAAAGGTGTTCTGGTCAGATGAGACTAAAATTAGAATTGATTAGGCCCCGCGATCAGCACTTCCTGACCGGACATCGCAAGATGTCCAGTCAGGACGGGAAAGCCACCACCCAGCTGTTATTTGATTATAGGCTAGGCATGAAGTGGTTAAAGAGGCCCAGTAGAACCCTGGCTCAGTAGTACCCCCACTCAACAGACCCCCAGCTCATTAGTACCGCTGTTCAGCAGATCCCCTGCTTATTGGTACCCTCCTTTAGCAGATCCCCAGCTTATTGGTACCCTCCTTCAGAAGATCCCCAGCTTATTGGTACCCTCCTTCAGAAGATCCCCAGCTTATTGGTACCCTCCTTCAGCAGATCCCCAGCTTATTGGTACCCTCCTTCAGCAGATCCCCAGCTTATTGGTACCCTCCTTCAGCAGATCCCCAGCTTATTGGTACCCTCCTTCAGCAGATCCCCGGCTTATTGGTACCCTCCTTCAGCAGATCCCCGGCTTATTGGTACCCTCCTTCAGCAGATCCCCAGCTTATTGGTACCCTCCTTCAGATGATCCCCAGCTAATTGGTACCCTCCTTCAGCAGATCCCCAGCTTATTGGTACCCTCCTTCAGCAGATCCCCAGCTTATTGGTACCCTCCTTCAGCAGATCCTCAGCTTATTGGTACCCTCCTTCAGCAGATCCCCAGCTTATAAGTACCCTCGTTCAGCATATCCCCTTCTCAGTAAAAGCCCTAGCTCTGCTGATGCCCCACTCATGGTACCCCAGCTCTTCTGATGCCCCACTCATGGTACCCCAGCTCTTCTGATCCCCCACTCAATGGTACCCCAGCTCTTCTGATCCCCCACTCAGTGGTAACCCCCAGTTCCGCCGATCCCTCGCTCAGTAGTATCCTCAGCTCTACTGTTCCCTCACTTAGTGTTAACCCCCTGCTCTGCTGATCCCCCACTCAGTAGTAAGCCCTAACTCTGCTAATCGTTTGGTT
Source organism: Lithobates clamitans (assembly GCA_037952925.1). Classification (NCBI taxonomy): domain Eukaryota; kingdom Metazoa; phylum Chordata; class Amphibia; order Anura; family Ranidae; genus Lithobates; species Lithobates clamitans. Next base: position 315,695 of record JBBGZY010001837.1, on the reverse strand, counting down.
TGCTGATCCTCCTGTCGGTCTTTGGTCCCCGCTCACTACCCGCTATATTGCTCCCACGCTGTGCACCACATGTGACATCTGCTAGTTTCTCCTGCTCTGGTCCCCAGCTCTGCTGATCCTCTGCCATTCAGTCCTCTCTCCTTGGTCCCCGCTTACCTTCCGCTGTAGCGTTCCCATGTTGCAAACCACTTTTGCCATCTGCTAGTTGCTCTGCTCCAGTCCGGACTCCGCTCACCTTTCTGCTGCTCCACTCTGCACACCAAATGTGACGTCTGCACCAGACACTCCCAGAAGCCTTATTATAGGCTTACCTATAGGTAAAAGCAAAATGTGGAAGTTTACTTCCAATTTTAAAAAAGCGGGAGAAAACTGCATTAAATCCTATGTAGCTCTTCACACTGGTCGGTTGCAGTTAAAGGATAACTCCACTTTTGGGGGGTGCAAACAAACTGAAAAATTCAGAAAAAAAGACCCCATCAATCGCTGCCACTGTGCCCATCAATCGCCGCCACTGTGCCCATCAATTGCCGCCACTGTGCCCATCAAACGCAGCCACTGTGCCCATCAAACGCAGCCACTGTGCCCATCAAACGCAGCTACTGTGTCCATCAAATGCAGCTACTGTGTCCATCAAACGCAGCCACTGTGTCCATCGAGCGCAGCCACTGTGCCCATCAAACGCTGCCACTGTGCCATCAAACGCAGCCACTGTGCCATCAAACGCAGCCACTATGCCATCAAATGCTGCCATTGTGCCCCATCAAATACAGCTACTGTGCCCATCTTATGCAGCCACTGTTCCCATCAAATGCAGCCTCACTGTGCAATGCATGAATCGATCTATTGGTGCTAAAGGGGCGGCTGGAGAGAGGGGGCGGCGCCCGTGCGTCCTTATGGACGCACTGCCACTGCTGTGTTATCTCACAGAAATTGGATCAGCATAGATACGAAGCATTCCTTTGCGACTTTGATGGATTCAGTGTTTTGTTTTTTTATAACTCTCACCTCTGCTCCTTGGTCATCTTTCATCTATCGATTGCTGTGATGCAGCTGTGATTTTGGACACTACCATCGATCAACCCTTCCATCATTCGCTCGATCAATCAACTCTTCCATTTATTGACCCTTCCTTCCATCAATCAATCCTTCCTTCCTTCGACCGACCCTTACTTTGATTGCTCATACTACTCTTCCTTCGATAAAACGATAGATCGAAAGAAGGATTGATCGATCGGCACCCTTCCTTCCATCAATCAATCCTTCCTTCCATCAATCCTTACTTCACTTGATCGTACTACCCTTCCTTCAATCAACGATAGATCGAAGGAAGGATCGGTCGATCAAAGGAAGAAAGCATTGAAAGATCGATCAAAACTGCTTCAATGGGAAGGATGACCAAGGAAGAGAGGCAAGGGTTAAAAAAAAAAACCCCACTGATCCACCAAAGTCGCATAGGAATGCTTCTCATCTGTGCTGATGCGACTTCTGTGAGATAACATAGAAGTCTATGGAGCTGAAATCGCACTGAAGTCAGAGTATAATGAGGTTTCCCTTGTCATGCCATTCTGTGAACCAGGGCTGAACTTCTAAAGTCGCATTGAACTCGCACCAAGGCCACATCGATAATCGCACTGGAAATCGCATGCAAATCGGGTATTTTTTTGCACTTTTTGGACAAATATAAGAAAACACTTTCAATTGTCTATTTAACAGACCAAAGAGAAGCAAATAAAAGAAGTTGATTGTTAGGGTTTCTATACACTTATTATACAGCAGGCCTTGGCATTTTCCAAGAAGCAAAGTCGTCACCACTCTTTTTTTTTTTTTTTGACGCATCATCTTTGCAGGTCTTTGGCCGCCACATCCGTGTTTGTATGATTATAAAGTAAATTCTCTTCAGACCTCACAGAGCTTGCTGTGTTTCAGATTCTTGGCACGTAGTCCTAGCTTGTAATATTTATTTTCACCACCGTGATTCCTCTAATTAGTATTTACTGTAATTATTTTCTTTCCTCGCATTCCATCGCTCCGTCAGCTCACCGTTGTTCATTATGCAGAGAACTTCTAATGAATGTGTCTATTATCGGCTTCCTAGGTGAGTTGCTTAGGTTGCAACAATGTTTTAAAAATCAATTTAAATAGAGAAAAAAAAAAGTAGCTTATGCAATACATTTTCTTCGCCGTGTGTGGCCTTGGCACGGGGCGAGGGTACTTTTTTGGCTGTGATTGAGACTTTTTAGATTTCGTTTACTTTATTTCAAGTTGGATTCGGTTCTTGAATAGCAGAAAGTGACAGATTTAAAGGATAACTGCACTTTCAATAAACTTGCATGATCTGAAGAAGCAAAGCTGCCTTTGAAGTGCCCTTGTCACAATGGTTTACCCTTCTCTGTGGTAGAAGCTGGTTTATGAGGAGCCAACCTGGATGGGTCTGGTTGTATTGCCCATGTGGCTTGGACGCTTTATCTCTCCTGCATTCTAAATGTGGGTTTTACTGTAAAAAATAGGGTGAAGCAGAAGAGAGCTTCAAGCTTAACTCCTATCAGAAATCCAAAAGCACTTTTGTAAATGTCATGTCCTACCTTGCATCAAAATGGAGTGTATTTTTTTTTTTTCCGATAGTCCTGAAACCACTACTTAAGTGGAGGTCCACCAGAATAAAAAAAATTGCATCAAAAAATTCCTACAAAATTGGAGGAAAAAAAATAAAATTTTTTAACTTACCTGAAATGGCTGTTGCTAGGCAGTCTTCCTAATCTGCCTCTTCCTACTCCGCGGTGATGTTCAGTCTTCTCCTCCCCGCGTTGTCTTCTGTGGAATGGGGTGCGGTGTGTTATGGGAACTGTGTGTGTCCCCTCGCGTCCCATTCACAAAGCGCTGCACGACTCGCGCATGCGCTGTAGGAAACGGGCAGTGAAGCCGCAAGGCCTGTTTTCCTTAGTTAGGATGGCGGTGCCAGGCCCCGAGAGCCGAGGGCGGCCGACATTGCGGGCACCCAGGACAGGTAAGTGTGCCTATTAAAAGTCAGCAGCTACAGTGTTTGTAGCTGCTGACTTTTACTTTTTTTTTTTTCCCCGGCCGGAACTCCCCTTTAACCTCCCTGGCGGTATTATTATTTCAGATTTTAGGTGCTGAAAGCGGTACCATTATTTTGCACAGAAATTTGGCGTTTTATATTGTAGGCCTGTAATTCTTAGGGAATAATTCACTTAAATCTGTCCAAAGAGTCTAGTAGACATCCCGGGTATGATAAAGTTTGGAAAACGAAATAATAAATTATAATATAATAAATAACTTTAAATAATTATACCAAATAATAATATAATAATAATAAAAATTATTCAATAATGTAATCAAATCAAAAACACTGAAATTTTCTCAGTTGCAGAATTGTCGCTGTCATTACTTTTCAGTGTCTGACGACGGATCTCCCCACAAATCACTATCGCTCAATTCTGCGAGTGATTCTAATTTATTATCGCTGTTTTCTAGCTGGTCTAAAACCACTTTTGATGTAAAGGGACGGTTTTGGTTGCTATGGACAATCTCCAGTTTCCAGGCAGAAAGAACAGTTTTTATAATATAAAACTACATGCAGGACACTGGGCAGACCACTAGGGACAAAGGGGATGTGTAATTATTTGATACAGTACTGTAATTTGTAAGATTACAGTATACTGTATCTGTACTGTGTGTTTTACTTTTTGAATTTGGCGCCGAACTCCGTCCCCATGCTTCGCAACGCTCGCAGGGAACGGAGCTCGGCACTGTGAATCGACCGAGACATGGCGGCTCGCAGATCACAGCGGAGAGACATCGCAGGATCCAGGGGAAAAGGTAAGTAAACTCTACAAGGATCCTGCAATGCGATCCTGAGTCTTAATCTAGGCTTACCTGTAGGTGAAAGTGGTTGTAAAGGGTTTACAGCCACTTTAAAGAGGTGTTCTGACCCCCCCCCCCCCAGCAAAAAATTAAAAGTCAGCAGCTACACATACTGTAGCTGCTGACTTTTAATATTAGGACACTTACTCATAGGTTGGACTTGATGGACTTGTGTCTTTTTTCAACCTCATCTACTATGTAACTACCTGTCCTGGAATCCAGCGATGTTGGCACCCCAGCCGATGTTTCCATCGGCTCTCGGGTGCTGCCGCCGCCATTCGTAGTAAGGGAACCCAGCAGTGAAACCTTGAGGCTTCACAGCCGGTTCCCTACTGCGAATGTGCAAAGCTCACTGCAACGGCGGGGGAAGGAGGAGGGGGGCCGAATTTCCCGGGTGATTGCACAACAGCGCGATCTCTTTCTCCTGGAATTGGGGACAGGTACCTGTCAAAAACAGGTACCCGCTCCCCCGAAAGTTGCCAAATGTGGCACCGGATGACGGGGGGAGGAGTCAGATAAGCGGAGCTTCCACTTTTGAGTGAAACTCTGCTTTAATATGTTTCTTAGCTGCGTGATCTCCATCTCTCGGAATTGGGGACAGGTGCATGTCAAAAACAGGTATCCGCTCCCCCCCGAAAGATGCCAAATGTGGCAACCAGAGGGGGGGGGGGTTCAGATAGGCGGAGCTTCCACTTTTGGGTGGAACTCTGCTTTAATATGTTCCTTAGTGTCTGCTTTCCATGACTCACTCTCTTTGGTTTCAGGTTTGTAAGACAGATTGTCGCTATGTCCTCTTCTTCATGGGAAACCGATCTTGTAACTGCCCTTGTATACAGGTGCATCTCATAAAATTAGAATATCATCAAGAAGTTAATTTATTTCAGTAATTCAATTCAAAAAGTGAAACTCATATATTTTATATAGATGTGTTACACACAGAGTGATATATTTCAAGCATTTCTTATAATTTTCATGATTATGGCTTACAGCTAGTGACAACCCAAAACTCAGTATCTCAGAAAATTAGAATATTACATAAGACCAATAAAAAAAAAGATTTTTAATACAGAAATGTTGGCTTACTGAAAAGTATGTCCATGTCCAGTATAGTATGCACTCAATACTTGGGGCTCCTTTTGCATGAATTGCTGCATTAATGTGGCGTGGCATGGAGGTGATCAATCTGTGGGTGTTATGGAAGCCCAGGTTGCTTTGATAGCGGCCTTCAGCTCATCTGCATTGTTGGGTCTGGTGTCTCTTATCTTCCTCTTGACAATACCCCACAGATTCTCTATGGGGTTTAGGTCAGGCGAGTTTGCTGGCCAATCAAGCACAGTGATACCATGATCATTACACCAGGTATCGGTACTTTTGGCAGTGTGGGCAGGTGCCAAGTCCTGCTGGAAAATGAAACCATCATCTCCATAAAGCTGGTCAGCAGAGGGAAGCATGAAGTGCTCTAGAATTTCCTGGTAGAGGGCTGCGCTGACTTTGGACTTACATCAATGACTGTGGAAACTTCACGCTGGACCTCATGCAACTTGGATTCTGTGCCTCTCCACTCTTCCTCCAGACTCTGGTACCTTGATTACCAAATGAAATGCAAAAGTTTCCACAATCCATGATGATTTGGGGAGCCATGTCATCTGCTGGTGTTGGTCCACTGTGTTTTATCAAGTCCAAAGTCAGCTCAGCCCTCTACCAGGAAATTCTAGAGCACTTCATGCTTCCCTCTGCTGACCAGCTTTATGGAGATGCTGATTTAGTTTTCCAGCTACACTTGGCATTTGCCCACACTGCCAAAGTACCAATACCTGGTTTATTGATCATGGTATCACTGTGCTTGATTGGCCAGCAAACTCGCCTGACTTGAGACACCAGACCCAACAATGCAGAAGAGCTGAAGGTCGCAATCAAAGCAACCTGGGTTTCTATAACACCTCAGCATTTCCACAGGTTGATCACCTCCATGCCACGCTGCATTTATGCAGTAATTCTTGGAAAAGGAGGCCTTACCAAGTATTGAGTGCATACTATACTGTACATGGACATACTTTTTAGTAAGCCAACATTTCTGTATTAAAAATCCTTTTTTTTAATAGGTCTTATGTAATATTTTAATTTTCTGAGATACTGAATTTTGGGTTACTAGCTGTAAGCCATAAAAATCTAAATTAAAAGAAAGAAATGCTTGAAATATATGTGTATGTAAATAAATGTGTAACGCATCTATATAAAACATACAAGTTTCACTTTTTTGATTGAATTTCTGAAATAAATTTACTTTTTGTTGATATGGTAATTTTATGAGACGCACCTGTATTTTTTTTTATATGAGCAGGGATGTAATTATGTTACAGCTCGCTGCAGTGGATGGACCTGGGATGCTCAGACTCCCGATCTGCACACTTTTGACACTTTGTGGGAACCAGTGACACTAATACAGTGATCAGTGCTAAAAATATACACACATATATGTCACTGTACTAATGACACTGGCCGGGGAGGGATTAACATCAAGAGCGATCAAAGGGGTAAACTGTGTGCTTAACAATGTGTTCTCTCACTGTGTGGGAGGTGCTTTTACTAGGGGAAGGCATTGATCCATGTTCCTGCTTTGCAGGAATACAGAATCAATGCCTTACCTACTGACAGAACGACAATCTGCCTTGGTTAGATAGGCAGACCACCGTCCTGGCTCTCTGGCTAATGATCGGTGGGTGCCGGAGGACATTGAGTCCGTAGTACCCACAGATCAGCTTCCGTTGTGTATAATCACAGAGATAGCGGGTCAACCAGAAGTGCAGGATCACGTACTAGGTACGTGATCCTTCGCAGGAGAGCCGCCTTGTCACCGTATATCTACAGTATATGTTCGGCAAGTGGTTAAATGATCAGACTTGGGAGCTTCTGGCACAACAATATCAGATTGGGGTTGATTTACTAAAGGCAAACACTGTGCACTAATTTTCCATAGAGCTTAGTGAATGAGGTGAAGCTCTGCTGATGTCCATCATCTAATCGCGTGGAAGAAACAATGCGTTTTTTAAATTCTCCCTGCACCTGATTGGGTATTCTTTACAAAATGAAGCTCCTCCACATTCACCAGGCTCTGTGCAAAATGAGTGCAATTGCATTGCAAAGTGCACAGTCTACTTGCCTTTAGTAAATCAACCCCATTATCTAACATACAGTAAAAACAGATTTAAAACAAGAGTTTATAACATATAGACATGAAAAAATACTGTTATAAGATTGGCCCCAAACCATTTTTCAAGTTCCCCTTTAAAAGCTTCTGCTCTACCTAATGCCCCTTGGAGGTCTGTAAATAAAATCATATTTCTCCTTTTATACACAGCTGACCTTTTTTTTTTATAACTCCTTTGCTGTTATGACTTTTGATAAATGCTCCCTTTTAACCTGTTTGCCAATTGTGGCTTTTGTTTAATGTTCGCACAAGGGCGGGTGATTTCATTTGTATAAACATGTAGCGGCAAACTGTGTGTTTTCTTGGCAGGGCCGGAACCGCCGATGTAATGTACATATCTTTATTTATACAACAGATTTATTATATAAAAACTCAGAAGTTTCCTGTGTTGAGGCGTTTGTGTACAGTGTCTGCGATTGTTTCTGGCACTTCCTGTCAACTTTCGGCTCTTTGCTTGTGCATAACTAAGGCTTATGAAAAAGAAGCAGCACTGGGTGCAAAGACAACCCTTATACTGAATCCCAGCTGTGACCGAAGAAGCAGAACTGCCAGAAGAGGGGCCGTTTACTTTAAGGCCATTAATCGAGAAAAGTGCATCTCAACCTTATTCCAAGTTTGGGAACAAGCTGTTTGCACTTCAGCGTTGACAACGGGGCTCTCTTTGCACCTAGAGGAAGAGGTTTAGGATACGCAAAGGCTTCTTTACCGTAAGAATGAAAATACAGAACAGACTTCCACAGGAGCTAGCTCTACTCAACTCTGTAGATTATTTAAACATGCACAGAATATAACTGGCTATTAATAATTATAAGAGAAGACATTATTGATGGTTGATCCAGAGTATCTCTGATTGCCTTGGGCAGTCTTTCTTAACCAGGGTTCCATAAACTCTAGGGTTCCTCCTGGGATTTATATGGATTCCTGAGCTATGAGCAGTTTCTGCCTCTCCAATTATTAACTGTTGACACCAATGGGGACATTCTTCCCTTTGACCACCATTTTAAGAAGGCCCTTCTCCACTGATCACCTATACACCAGTATAAGAAGGACCTTCTCCACTGACCACCCATACACCTATTAAGGAAGGACCTTCTCCACTGACCACATATACACCTGTATAAGAAGGACCTTCTCCACTGACCACCCATACACCTATAAAGGAATGGGCCGTCTCCACTGACCACATATACACCTATATAAAAAGACCTTCTCCACTGATCACCCATACACCTATAAAGGAAGGACCTTCTCCACTGACCACATGTACTCCTATATAAAAAAGACCTTCTTCACTGACCACCCATACACCTATAAAGGAAGGACCTTCTCCACTGACTACCTATAAAAGAAGACCGTTTCCACTGACCACATACTGACCTTACATGACCTTCTCCACTTATCACCCATACACCTATAAAGGAAGGACCTTTTACATTGAATACCTATAAAAGAAGACCATTTTCACTGACCACATATACACCTGTAGAAGAAGGACCTTCTCCACTAATCACCCATACACCTATAAAGGACCTTCTCCACTGATCACATATAAACCTATAAGAAGACGTTGCCACTGACCACCAATACACCTATACAGGAAGTACCTTCTCCACTGACCACATGTACACCTTAATAAAAAAGACCTTCTTCACTGACCACCCATACACCTATAAAGGAAGGACCTTCTCCACTGACTACCTATAAAAGAAGACCGTTTCCACTGATCACATATACACCTATATTTAAAGGACCTTCTTCACTGACCACCCATACACCTATAAAGGAAGGACCTTCTCCACTGACTACCTATAAAAGAAAGCAGTTTTCGCTGACCACATACTGACCTTACATGACCTTCTCCACTGATCACCCATACACCTATAAAGGAAGGACCTTTTACATTGAGTACCTATAAAAGAAGACCTTTCCATTCACCACATATACACCTGTATAAGAAGGACCTTCTCCACTGACAACATACTGTATACACCTATATAAGTGGACCTTCTCCACTGACCACCCGTACATCTATAAAGGAAATTCTTTCTCCACTGATCACCTACAGTGGATATAAAATGTCAGGTTTCTTTGATGTAAAAAAAATGAGACAAAGATAAATAATTTCAGACCTCTTTCCACCTTTAATGTGACCTATGAGTGCTTTTTGGATGCCATGGACATTCCCAAGTTTCCAGGCAGAAAGAACGGTGTATATATAATATAAAAGGTCAGGCAGGGCGCTGGACAAAGCTTTAGGGACAAAAGGGATGTGAAATAATTTGATACAGTAATGCAATCTTACAGATTACAGTGTATTGTATGTGTTATGTTTTGTGTACTTTTTTGAATTTGCTGCCGGGCTCCGCCCCCATGCGTTGCGACGCTCGCAGGGAACGGAGCCCGGAACATTGATGAATCGGGCGGAGGATACAGCGGGGGGGACATCGCAGTATCCTGGGGACAAGGTAAGTAACTCACCCCGAGCCACACTCGGGAATACCTCCAGGGAGGTTAAAGTGTCTCTGATTAACCCCAAATAAAGCTCAGCTGTTCTAGTAGGTCTTTCCTGACATTTTCTTAGTCGCATCCTACAGCAAATACCATGGTCCTCAGAGAGCTTCCAAAGCATCAGAGGGATCTCATTGTTAAAAGGTATCAGTCAGGAGAAGGGTACAAAAAAATTTCCAAGGCATTAGATATACCATGGAACAGAGTGAAGACAGTCATCATCAAGTGAAGAAAATATGGCACAACAGTGACATTACCAAGAACTGGACGTCCCTCCAAAATTGATGGAAAGACAAGAAGAAAACTGGTCAGGGAGGCTGCCAAGAGGTCTACAGCAACATTAAAGGAGCTGCAGGAATATCTGGCAAGTACTGGCTTTGTGGTACATGTGACAACAATTTCCCATAATTTTTATATGTCTGGGCTATGGGGTAGAGTGACAAGGCGGAAGTCTTTTCTTATGAAGAAAAACATCCAAACCCGGCTAAATTTTTCAAAAACACATCTGAAATCTCCCAAAAGCATGTGGGAAAATGTGTTATGTCTGAAGAAACCAAGGTTGAACTTTTTGGCCATAATTCCAAAAGATATGTTTGGCACAAAAACAACACTGCACCTGACCAAAAGAACACCATACCCACCGTGAAGCATGGTGGTGGCAGGATCATGCTTTGGGGCTGTTTTTCTTCAGCCGAGATTTGATCCATATATTGGCAGGCTGGTTGTACTGAAGTCGATCCATCGATTGACTTTAGTACAACCAGCCTGTTGGATTTTACACATGCGCTTACTGCCGGCGGCTATAGCCGCCGGCAGTAATCATTGTGTTCTGCTGACAGGGAAGCCTCCCAGCCGGCAGAATACAATAGTGCTGCGAAAGGGAGTCCCCCCAACAACACAGTTGGCCATGGCTTGCAGTAGAGAAAATCTAATCATCTATGGCTTGTCCAGGGCTGGTGCAAGGACTTTTGACACCCTAGGCGAAACCTCATTTTGCCACACACATCCTTGGCTCCACCCCTGATTCCACCCCCTTTGTCCTGCCCATGTATACCCCACCTTTTTTAATGAAACACCCATCAAATGCAGCCTCACCAGCGCCAATTAAATGCAGCCTCACCAGTACCCATCAAATGCAGCCTTACCAGTGCCCATCAAATGCAGCCTCACCAGCGTCCATCAATGGAGCTTCACCAGCGCCCATCAAATGCAGCCTCACCAGCGCCCATCAAATGCAGCCTCACCAGCGCCCATCAAATGCAGCCTCACCAGCGCCCATCAATGCAGCCTCACCAGTGCCCATCAAAAGCAGCCTCACCAGCGCCCATCAATGCAGCCTCACCAGTGCCCATCAAAAGCAGCCTCACCAGCGCCCATCAATGCAGCCTCACCAGCGCCCATCAATGCAGCCTCACCAGCGCCCATCAAATGCAGCCTCACCAGCGCCCATCAAATGCAGCCTCACCAGCGCCCATCAAATGCAGCCTCACCAGCGCCCATCAAATGCAGCCTCACCAGCGCCCATCAAATGCAGCCTCACCAGCGCCCATCAAATGCAGCCTCACCAGCGCCCATCAATGCAGCCTCACCAGTGCCCATCAATGTAGCCTACTAGTGCCCATCAATGAATGTTTGCTTGCTTCCATTCATTCGGGAGTCAGGACACAGTCCTCCGCCGCCACTGTGCCTCTGACTCTATGTGCGAACAGAGCGGCGGCTGCCTGCTGATGCTGAGACTTAGTTGCTTGTTGCAGAGAGAAGAGAGTAGGAACACCAGTGGCTGGGCGCCCCTAGGGGGCACTGCGCCCTTTGCGGCTGCCTAGTTTGCCTAGTGGTAGCACTGGCCCTGGGCTTGCCTTACAGTATATAGTGTTCCCTACTTGTATTGCATACCACAAATAGAATGTTTGATAATCTAGGAACACTACATAAATATTTCCAGAACTATAAAGGACCTTCTCCACTGATCACATATAAACCTATAAGAAGACCGTTGCCACTGACCACCAATACACCTATAAAGGAAGGGCCTTCTCCACTGACTACCTAAAAAAAAAAAGAAGACCTTTTCCATTCACCACATATACACCTGTATAAGAAGGACCTTCTCCGCTGACAACATACTGTATACACCTAATATAAGTGGACCTTCTCCACTGACCACCCGTACATCTATAAAGGAAATTCTTTCTCCACCGATCACCTACAGTGGATATAAAATGTCAGGTTTCTGTGATGTAAAAAATGAGACAAAGATAAATAATTTCAGACCTTTTTGCACCTTTAATGTGACCTAAAAACTGTACAACTCAGTTGAAAAACAAACTTTCTTTTAGGGGGGGGGGGGATAAAAATTAAAAAAATAAAATAATGTGCTTGTATATTTGTGCACACCCTTTTATAACTCGGGATGTAGCTGTGTTCAGAATTAAGCAATCACATTCAAACTCATGTTAAATAGGAGTCAGTACAAACCTGGCATCATTTAACCTCCCTGGCGGTATGATTATGTCAGATTTTTTAATCTCAAAGCAGTACATAGTTTTGCATAGAAATTTGGCATTTTATATTGTAGGCCTGTAATTCTTAGGAATAACTCACTTAAATCTGTCCAAACAAGAGTCTAGTAGACATCCCGGGTATGATAAAGTTTGAAACACAAAATCATAAATTATAATATAATAAATAACTAACTATAAATAATTATAAAAATTAATAATAAAATAGTAATACATTTTTTTCAATAATGTAATCAAATCAAAAACACAGAAATTTGACACAGAATTGTCGCTGTCGTCACTTTCAGTGTCTGATGATGAATTTCCCCACAAATCACTATCGCTCAATTCTGCAAGTGTTTCTAATTCACTAGTTTTCTAGCTGGTCGAAAACCGCTTTTGATGTAGAAGAACGCTTTTTGGGTGCCATGGACATTCTCAAGTTTCCAGGCAGAAAGAACGGTATATATAATATAGGTCAGGCAGGGCGCTGGACAAAGCTTTAGGGACAAAAGGGATGTGAAATAATTTGATACAGTAATGCAATCTTACAAATTACAGTGTATTGTATGTGTTACGTTTTGTGTACTTTTTTGAATTTGCTGCCGGGCTCCGCCCCCATGCGTTGCGACGCTCGCAGAGACCGGAGCCCGGAACATTGATGAATCGTGCGGAGGATACAGCGGGGGGACATCGCAGTATCCTGGGGACAAGGTAAGTAACTCACCCCGAGCCACACTCGGGAATACCTCCAGGGAGGTTAAAGTGTCTCTGATTAACCCCAAATAAAGCTCAGCTGTTCTAGTAGGTCTTTCCTGACATTTTCTTAGTCGCATCCTACAGCAAATACCATGGTCCTCAGAGAGCTTCCAAAGCATCAGAGGGATCTCATTGTTAAAAGGTATCAGTCAGGAGAAGGGTACAAAAAAATTTCCAAGGCATTAGATATACCATGGAACAGAGTGAAGACAGTCATCATCAAGTGAAGAAAATATGGCACAACAGTGACATTACCAAGAACGGGACGTCCCTCCAAAATTGATGGAAAGACAAGAAGAAAACTGGTCAGGGAGGCTGCCAAGAGGTCTACAGCAACATTAAAGGAGCTGCAGGAATATCTGGCAAGTGCTGGCTTTGTGGTACATGTCACAACAATTTCCCATATTCTTTATATGTCTGGGCTATGGGGTAGAGTGGCAAGGCGGAAGCCTTTTCTTATGAAGAAAAACATCCAAACCCGGCTAAATTTTTCAAAAACACATCTGAAATCTCCCAAAAGCATGTGGGAAAATGTGTTATGTCTGAAGAAACCAAGGTTGAACTTTTTGGCCATAATTCCAAAAGATATGTTTGGCACAAAAACAACACTGCACCTGACCAAAAGAACACCATACCCACCGTGAAGCATGGTGGTGGCAGGATCATGCTTTGGGGCTGTTTTTCTTCAGCCGAGATTTGATCCATATATTGGCAGGCTGGTTGTACTGAAGTCGATCCATCGATTGACTTTAGTACAACCAGCCTGTTGGATTTTACACATGCGCTTACTGCCGGCGGCTATAGCCGCCAGCAGTAATCATTGTGTTCTGCTGACAGGGAAGCCTCCCAGCCGGCAGAATACAATAGTGCTGCGAAAGGGAGTCCCCCCAACAACACAGTTGGCCATGGCTTGCAGTAGAGAAAATCTAATCATCTATGGCTTGTCCAGGGCTGGTGCAAGGACTTTTGACACCCTAGGCGAAACCTCATTTTGCCACACACATCCTTGGCTCCACCCCTGATTCCACCCCCTTTGTCCTGCCCATGTATACCCCACCTTTTTTAATGAAACACCCATCAAATGCAGCCTCACCAGCGCCCATTAAATGCAGCCTCACCAGTACCCATCAAATGCAGCCTTACCAGTGCCCATCAAATGCAGCCTCACCAGCGTCCATCAATGGAGCTTCACCAGCGCCCATCAAATGCAGCCTCACCAGCGCCCATCAAATGCAGCCTCACCAGCGCCCATCAAATGCAGCCTCACCAGCGCCCATCAATGCAGCCTCACCAGCGCCCATCAATGCAGCCTCACCAGTGCCCATCAAAAGCAGCCTCACCAGCGCCCATCAATGCAGCCTCACCAGCGCCCATCAATGCAGCCTCACCAGCGCCCATCAAATGCAGCCTCACCAGCGCCCATCAAATGCAGCCTCACCAGCGCCCATCAAATGCAGCCTCACCAGCGCCCATCAAATGCAGCCTCACCAGCGCCCATCAAATGCAGCCTCACCAGCGCCCATCAATGCAGCCTCACCAGTGCCCATCAATGTAGCCTACTAGTGCCCATCAATGAATGTTTGCTTGCTTCCATTCATTCGGGAGTCAGGACACAGTCCTCCGCCGCCACTGTGCCTCTGACACTGTGCGAACAGAGCGGCGGCTGCCTGCTGATGCTGAGACTTAGTTGCTTGTTGCAGAGAGAAGAGAGTAGGAACACCAGTGGCTGGGCGCCCCTAGGGGGCAGTGCGCCCTTTGCGGCTGCCTAGTTTGCCTAGTGGTAGCACTGGCCCTGGGCTTGCCTTACAGTATATAGTGTTCCCTACTTGTATTGCATACCACAAATAGAATGTTTGATAATCTAGGAACACTACATAAATATTTCCAGAACTATAAAGGACCTTCTCCACTGATCACATATAAACCTATAAGAAGACCGTTGCCACTGACCACCAATACACCTATAAAGGAAGGGCCTTCTCCACTGACTACCTAAAAAAAAAAAGAAGACCTTTTCCATTCACCACATATACACCTGTATAAGAAGGACCTTCTCCGCTGACAACATACTGTATACACCTAATATAAGTGGACCTTCTCCACTGACCACCCGTACATCTATAAAGGAAATTCTTTCTCCACCGATCACCTACAGTGGATATAAAATGTCAGGTTTCTGTGATGTAAAAAATGAGACAAAGATAAATAATTTCAGACCTTTTTGCACCTTTAATGTGACCTAAAAACTGTACAACTCAGTTGAAAAACAAACTTTCTTTTAGGGGGGGGGGGGGGATAAAAATTAAAAAAATAAAATAATGTGCTTGTATATTTGTGCACACCCTTTTATAACTCGGGATGTAGCTGTGTTCAGAATTAAGCAATCACATTCAAACTCATGTGAAATAGGAGTCAGTACACACCTGGCATCATTTAACCTCCCTGGCGGTATGATTATGTCAGATTTTTTAATCTCAAAGCAGTACATTGTTTTGCATAGAAATTTGGCATTTTATATTGTAGGCCTGTAATTCTTAGGAATAACTCACTTAAATCTGTCCAAACAAGAGTCTAGTAGACATCCCGGGTATGATAAAGTTTGAAACACAAAATCATAAATTATAATATAATAAATAACTATAAATAATTATAAAAATTAATAATAAAATAGTAATACATTTTTTTCAATAATGTAATCAAATCAAAAACACAGAAATTTGACACAGAATTGTCGCTGTCGTCACTTTCAGTGTCTGATGATGAATTTCCCCACAAATCACTATCGCTCAATTCTGCAAGTGTTTCTAATTCACTAGTTTTCTAGCTGGTCGAAAACCGCTTTTGATGTAGAAGAACGCTTTTTGGGTGCCATGGACATTCTCAAGTTTCCAGGCAGAAAGAACGGTATATATAATATAGGTCAGGCAGGGCGCTGGACAAAGCACTAGGGACAGAAGGGATGTGAAATAATTTGATACAGTAATGCAATCTTACAAATTACAGTGTATTGTATGTGTTACGTTTTGTGTACTTTTTTGAATTTGCTGCCGGGCTCCGCCCCCATGCGTTGCGACGCTCGCAGAGAACGGAGCCCGGAACATTGATGAATCGTGCAGCGGATACAGCGGGGGGACATCGCAGTATCCTGGGGACAAGGTAAGTAACTCACCCCGAGCCACACTTGGGAATACCTCCAGGGAGGTTAAAGTGCCTCTGATTAACCCCAAATAAAGTTCAGCTGTTCTAGTAGGTCTTTCCTGACATTTTCTTAGTCGCATCCTACAGCAAATACCATGGTCCACAGAGAGCTTCCAAAGCATCAGAGGGATCTCATTGTTAAAAGGTATCAGTCAGGAGAAGGGTACAAAAGAATTTCCAAGGCATTAGATATACCATGGAACACAGTGAAGACAGTCACCATCAAGTGGAGAAAATATGGCACAACAGTGACATTACCAAGAACTGGATGTTCCTCCAAAATTGATGAAAAGACGAGAAGAAAACTGGTCAGGGAGGCTGCCAAGAGACCTACAGCAACATTAAAGGAGCTGCAGGAATATCTGGCAAGTACTGGCTTTGTGGTACATGTCACAACAATTTCCCATATTCTTTATATGTCTGGGCTATGGGGTAGAGTGGCAAGACAGAAGCCTTTTCTTATGAAGAAAAACATCCAAGCCCGGCTAAATTTTGCAAAAACACATCTGAAGTCTCCCAAAAGCATGTGGGAAAATGTGTTATGTCTGAAGAAACCAAGGTTGAACTTTTTGGCCATAATTCAAAAAGATATGTTTGGCACAAAAACAACACTGCACCTAACCAAAAGATCACCATACCCACCGTGAAGCATGGTGGTGGCAGGATCATGCTTTGGGGCTGTTTTTCTTCAGCTGGAACAGCCGAGATTTGATCCATATATTGGCAGGCTGGTTGTACTAAAGTCGATCCATCGATTGACTTTAGTACAACCAGCCTGTTGGATTTTATGCATGCGCTTACTGCCGGCGGCTATAGCCGTCAGCAGTAATCATTGTGTTCTGCTGACAGGGAAGCCTCTCAGCCGGCAGAATACAATAGTGCTGCGAAAGGGAGTCCCCCCAACAACACAGTTGGCCACAGCTTGCAGTAGAAAAAATCTAATCATCTATGGCTTGCCCAGGGCTGGTGCAAGGATTTTGACACCCTAGGCGAAACCTAATTTTGCCACACACACCCTTGGCTCCACCTCTGACTCCACCCCCTTTGTCCTGCCCATGTATACCCCACCTTTTTAATGAAACGCCCATCAAATGCAGCCAACCAGCGCCCATTAAATGCAGCCTCACCAGTGCCCGTTAAATGCAGCCTCACCAGTGCCCATCAAATGCAGCCTCACCAGTGCCCATCAAATGCAGCCTCACCAGTGCCCATCAATGCAGCCTCACCAGTGCCCATCAAAAGCAGCCTCACCAGTGCCCATCAAAAGCAGCCTCACCAGCGCCCATCAATGCAGCCTCACCAGCGCCCATCAAATGCAGCCTCACCAGCGCCCATCAAATGCAGCCTCACCAGCGCCCATCAAATGCAGCCTCACCAGCGCCCATCAATGCAGCCTCACCAGCGCCCATCAAATGCAGCCTCACCAGCGCCCATCAAATGCAGCCTCAAAAGCGCCCATCAAATGCAGCCTCACCAGCGCCCATCAAATGCAGCCTCACCAGTGCCCATCAATGTAGCCTACTAGTGCCCATCAATGAATGTTTGCTTGCTTCCATTCATTCGGGAGTCAGGACACAGTCCTCCGCCGCCACTGCGCCTCTGACACTATGTGCGAACAGAGCGGCGGCTGCCTGCTGATGCTGAGACTTAGTTGCTTGTTGCAGAGAGAAGAGAGTAGGAACACCAGTGGCTGGGCGCCCCTAGGGGGCAGTGCGCCCTTTGCGGCTGCCTAGTTTGCCTAGTGGTAGCACTGGCCCTGGGCTTGCCTTACAGTATATAGTGTTCCCTACTTGTATTGCATACCACAAATAGAATGTTTGATAATCTAGAAAAAACAAATGAACGTCGCCCACGGGACTTTAAATGAGGTGTAAATGGTGATCAAAGGGTAAACAAGTATAAAAGTACAAATATTTTATTGAAAATAACAGCATAATCCATAATAGAGCATGAGCATGGGTGAACAGGTTCACAAAACAGCAACATTGCAATGTAGTCTTAAAACATAGCCATCATATAATAGTAAAATATATAATACAGGTATGCATAGTACATCTCTAACCCGACGCGTTTCGCGATGCTTTCCTCGCTTCATCAGGGGCTGATGTGCATAACTGCTGTCTGTAAATACAGATAAAGTAATTAGAGTATCGGTTATGATAGGGTAAAAGCAAGAAGCCAGACCTGGTCATCCCATACTTACTTGTAGGACCAAAGCTGCAGACACATAACCCAGGCACGGGCCGGCGGAGGGCATCTCCCCCGGGAGCTGAAGGGGCCGAGGACCCAACCAGAGGACCGAGGCCAGGCGTGGGGGGCAGCATGGCAGAATGAGAGAGAAAGGAGAGCGTGAACCCAAATTGATCCCAAATGCAATGCAGGGCGACACACTGTATAGGGATATAAATAAGATAAAAGAGTTTTTTTTTATTTTTTAGTTTGATAATCTAGGAACACTACATAAATATTTCCAGAACTCCCGTGTCGGGGGCTGAGCCCTGCTGCCACCTAGAGTGTGGTGATTTCATACTGTGACATTGGAAGGAACACTTTCCTATCTAAAATAAATTGTTCTGTACAAGCAAGTGGTAGACTGTACATTATTTTCCCTTTGTTGGTCTTGTTTGGTTAACTACACAGTTTGGATAAGTGTGAATTGATAAGGAGGCAGGAAACCCTGGAGAGCTGATAAACCTTTCTGAGTACTCCATTGACTGACGCAGTTAAAGGTGCACTCCAGTCAAAAGCTGAAAATTGAGCTGTGAGATGCAGATTGTAAGCTGGCCATGGATCGCTTCCTGAACCTGCTGAATTTTAATCCGTCTATGGGAAGGCTGGTTGTACCGAAGTCAATCAATTGACTGACTTCAGAATAACCAGTCTTTTGGATTTCTTTCACACGATTACTACCTACCAGATTACTACCTACCAGATTACTACCTACCAGATTGAGTTCACACTGTAGCGAACACAGACATCTCATACGATTCGCACCCACACTGCGATTTCTGTGCAATGCGAGTTCAGCCATACAGTTCTATGGCTGAACTCGCTTTGGATTCACACAAAAAAGGTGCAGGGACTTTTTTTCCCCCCTGCACTGGAATCTTGGTAATGTCACTGTTGTGCCATATTTTCTCCACTTGATGATTGTCTTCACTGTGTTCCATGGTATATCTAATGTCTTGGAAATTCTTTTGTACCCTTCTCCTGACTGATACCTTTTAACAATGAGATCCCTCTGATGCTTTGGAAGCTCTCTGCGGATCATGGCTTTTGCTGTAGGATACGACTAAGAAAATTGTCAGGAAAGACCTACTAGAACAGCTGAACTTTATTTGGGGTTAATCAGGGGCACTTTAAATGATGGCAGGTGTGTACTGAATCCTATTTAACATGAATTTGAGCCTGGGTTCACACTGCGGCAAACCTTACCGAAATCGCATGTGATTCGCACACGCACTGTGGTGCCGATCTGTCGCAATCGGACCCCATGGGTGTTTTTACCCATGGGGTCCGATTCTTGTCCGAATCCACAGTTCGCACTGCGATCTGGGGGTGTCATTAACATTGGATTGACACCCGCAGCAGTTCACAGAGGGCAGTGTGAACTGCCTGCGGGAGAGATGCGATGCGGGAAGCAATTAAAAAAATGTAAAAGTCCCTAAATCTATCCCACAGTTTGTAGACGCTTTTACTTTTTCTATTACCTTTGCGCAAACCAATCAATATACTCTTTTTGGGATTATATATAAAAAAAGAACATAATAAAGCTCAGTGGTCACAAGACAAAAGGAGGGTCGCCTCTACATGTTTCACCACAATCGTGGCTTCTTTTGGAGCTTTTGTAGGACATTACTACCCTTTAAATGATCACAGTTTCCAACAAATCCTCAGGGCCTGCCAAGAGGTCCAATGAGGTGTCTGTGTGCCAAAAATGAGGGGGGAACAATAACCCTGTAATCGCACCCTGTTAGGCCGCGTACACACGGTCGGACTTTCCGACGCAAAATGTGCAATCGGAGCTCGTTGTCAGAAATTCGGACCGTGTGCAGGCTCCATCGGACGGTTTCCAATGGAATTTCCGTCTCACGAAATTTGAGGTCTGGTTCTCAAATTTTCCGAGAACAAAATCCGTTTGCGTAAATTTCGATCGCGTGTACACAATTCCGACGTACAAAGTGCTACGCATGCTTAGAATCAAGCAGAAGAGGCCGCACTGGCTATTGAACTTCATTTTTCTCAGCTCGCCGTACGTGTTGTACGTCACCGCGTTCTTGACGTTCGGAATTTCCGACAAGATTTGTGTGACCGTGTGTATGTATGCAAGACAAGTTTGAGCCAACATCCATCGGAAAAAAAAACATGGATTTTTTTTGTCGGAATGTCTGAACGTGTGTACGCGGCATTAGAGTGAGAGGTTAACGAATTGATGGACTGATAATAATATCCTCCCAAAGACGCAAACTTCAAAGGGACTGTCCCATCTGAGCACTTCCTTCTTTGAGAGTATCAATGTTCCTTAATTTGGTATCAATATGATACCTTTAAACCAGGGAAGATCAAAATAGTTGGTCTTATCCCAAGGGATTAACCCTTTTTAACTTGGTTTGAAAGTCTTGCAGGTAAAAGGTGATCGGCCACCGTAAATTCATTAACTTCTCACTCTAATGCCCTGTACACACGGTCGGATTTTCTGACGGAAAATGTGTGATAGGACCTTGTTGTCGGAAATTCCGATCGTGTGTACACAAATCCGACGCACAAAGTGCCGCGCATGTTCAGAATAAATAAAGAGATGAAAACTATTGGCCACTGCCCCGTTTGTAGTTCCGACGTACGTGTTTTACGTCACCGCGTTCAGAACGATCGGATTTTCCGACAACTTTGTGTGACCGTGTGTATGCAAGGCAAGTTTGAGCCAACATCCGTCGGAAAAAATCCTTGGATTTTGTTGTCGGAATGTCCGAACAAAGTCCGACCGTGTGTACGGGGCATTACAGGGTGTGATTACAGGGTTATTGTTCCCCCCTCAAATATGTCTGTTTAATAAAATTTATATTTTTGTAATATCAATTTTCATTGATTGTGTTTGCACCTTTAAACTCCAATCCTGTCTTGGTAATTTTTGAATTTTATTTAACCGCTTCAGCCCCGGAAGATTTTACCCCCTTCCTGACCGGAGCACTTTTTGCGATTCGGCACTGTGTCGGTTTAACTGACGATTGCGCGGTCGTGCGACGTTGCACCCAAACAAAATTGCCGTCCTTTTTTTTCCCACAAATAGAGCTTTCTTTTGGTGGTATTTGATCACCTCTGCGGGTTTTTATTTTTTTCTCTATAAACAAAAAAATAGCGACAATTTTGGAAAAAAAAAACGCATTATTTTTTACTTTTTGCTATAATAAATATCCCCCAAAAATATATAAAAAAAATTTTTTTCCCCTCAGTTTAGGCCGATATGTATTCTTCTACATATTTTTGGTAAAAAAAAAAATCGCAATAAGCGTATATTGATTGGTTTGCGCAAAAGTTATAGCGTCTACAAAATAGGGGATAGTTTTATGGCATTTTTATTATTAATTTTTTTTATTAGTATGGCGACGATCAGCGATTTTTATTGGGACTGCGACATTATGGCTGACACATCGGACACTTTTGACACTATTTTGGGACCATTGTCATTTATACAGCGATCAGTGCTATAAAAATGCATTGATTACTGTGTAAATGACACTGGCAGTGAAGGGGTTAACCACTAGGGGGCGATGAAGGGGTTAAGTGTGTCCTGGGGAGTGATTCTAACTGTGGGGGGGATGAGCTTCCACTCACATAGCAGCGATCACTGCTCCCGATGACAGACATGTCACAAGGCAGAACGGGGAAATGCCTTGTTTACATCTCCCGGTTCTGCGACTCCGTGACACGATCGCCGGGACACCGGCGGACATCGAGTCCGCGGGTCCCGTGGGCACGGTCACGCTGTACGCGGCGCGCGCCCACTAGCCTCGCCAATTAAAGGTGACAGACGGGTACGCCCATTTGCCCACCACTACCATTGTGCCGACGTATATCGGCGTGCGGCGGTCGGCAAGTGGTTAAAGGAGGTGGTGCACATAGTGAACTCTCCAACTTCAAATACTAAATTTACCCTTTGCAAAGTGCACAGTCTATTTTCCTTTAATAAACCAACCCTAGTGCTATTCCCGTCTCTGCCTTCTTGTCTCAGTGACAACTACTCCACCCATATCTTGTATGGGTGTCACAGGGACAGGAAGTGAGAGGAAATCTCCCCAACAAGGTCAAAGACAGAAATAAGATTAGGTGATAAGCAGTGTGAGCTGACACTATAGGTAAACACATGGAGACACATTGCAGATGACTATATTGTTCTACAAATCCCTGTACATCGTGGCAGCGCGTTTCATCTCATTATGTAGACAAGCCTCTTGACACGCTCCTCAGAATCTGAATTAGCGCTAATTGCGTGTTTGCTTTTGTCTGTTCCTGGTAGAGCCAAGGCATCCAGTTTTCCATTTTCCTTTCCATTGTATATGTGACTTACGTCATTTTAATCTATGAAATCTGTAAACATTTCCCCCGACAGCCTGAATGATTTAAAACCCGCCACGTGTAATGGTGTTGGATTATTCTCGCTATGATGGGTGTCACGTTGGTTTAAGAGTTACTCTAGGCATCTAGGAAGGGACTAAATCCACTGTTATCCACAGTACCTGAATTCCTGGGGGCATTCTCCAACTTCAAAGAGGGAAAAAAACGCACTCACAAGGAGTGTAGCTCCTCTAATGGGACTTTGGAGAGGGTCACTCACAATGGGAATACAAAAATGGTAGAAAGTTTTCAAATTTATAGTGTTTATTGAAAAAGGTTAAAAAAAAAGGATCACCATGACCTGATAATTATGCATAGATAAAAATGGATGCATACAAATGAAGGAAAATTATAAACATAGGACAATAACCAATTCTATTGAGAAAGTTGATTTACAACAATAGATATATAACCCAGTCAACAATATTCTTCTTATGGAAAAAATATTTCATACTCTAAATAACTCAAAACATACTTTTCTTAAAAAATGGAATCCTTCGTTCACCCATGCAAATCAATTTATAACTTTGGATTAAGTGGTTTTCTGTATCTACTATTTATAAAAAATAATGAAAATTAAAAAAAAAAACACTTGAATTGTATGCACTAAAATATACCACCACTGTTAACATAAATATAATCTCTTGTATGACTATCTACTTTTCTAAGTATTTCTCTTGATATTTGTCAAATTACTCTGTACCATTTTTTTGTACCTAATAAAAAAGTTTGTAAACAAAAAAAAAAGATATATAACCCGACGTTCAAGGTAAAATGGGTTGACCTCTTCTTCAGGGGTGACGAAATTGGTCACAATGAATTTTTACATCTAAAAAGTTATAGAACAGGACTGGAATGAATAAACAGAAACGTTGGGTTTTATATCTATTGTTCTAAATCAACTTTCTCAATAGAATTGGTTATTGTCCTATGTTTATAATTTTCCTTCTTTTGCATCCATTTTTATCTATGCATAATTATGAGGTCATAGTGATCCTTTTTTAACCTTTTTCAATAAACACTATAAATTTTCAAACTTTCTACCATTTTTGTATTCCCATTGTGAGTGACCCTCTCCAAAGTCCCAATAGAGGAGCTACACTCCTTGTGAGTGCGTTTTTTTGTCTCGTACTATGTAGGGATGTGGGCTCACTCCCAATTTAAAACTCATATTGGGACAACACCTCTCACCAACTTCAAAGAGGGGGTTGAACAACACAGAATCATGTGACAAGAGGCTGCAATTCCATGCAAAAGCCCGCAGAAAATGGCAGTTATAGAATACGTATAAAGCATTATATCCAACTAGCAGGATGTTTAAATGAACATGAACGAGCCTTTCCCCACTTCCTGCTCACCCGCCCACCCCAATAGGGGCGCAGTGTAGGCAAAGCGACATACCCGTACACCGCTGCCTACTTACTGACTTAAGTGCGCGTGCATGCGCGCCCCACGCCCGCCACCCATTGTGATGGTTCAGATCGGGAGCCTATCAGCAATCTCCGGCCAATGATTCAGGGCCAGGACCTGCTGATCGGCTGTGTCTAATCACAGCCCAGAGCTCTGTGTTGATAAACAACACAGAGCTCTGTACAGAGGGAGCGATCTGTCAGTTTCTGAAGTTGAGAGATCTAGTAGTAAAAGCAGCAAGCTTTACACATATTATTGCACATTGTTGGGCACACATTTTAACCCTGTGATCGCCCCTGATGTTAACCCCTTCCTAGCCAGTGTCATTAGTACAGTGACAGTGTACAGTATTAGCACTGATCACTGTATTAATGTCACTGGTGATGCCAGTGTCAGTCAGTCAGTTCTCCTCCAGCATCAGTTAGTGTCAGATTGCTTGTCGTACTATCGCAGTCCCATTACAGGTGCATCTAAAAAAAAAATAGAATTTCATCAAAAAAGTTAATTTATTTCAGTAATTCAATTCAAAAAGTAAAACTCATATATTATATAGATTCATTACACACAGAGTGATATATTTCAAGCATTTATTTCTTTTAATTTTGATGATTATGGCTTACAGCTACTGAAAACTCAACATTCAATGTCTCAGAATTTTGTGGAAAAAGATGAATATTGTAGACACACGGGGGTTGATTTACTAAAGGCAAATACACTGAGCACTTTGCAAAGTGCAGTTGCTCCACACCTTGGTAAATGAACAGAAGCTCTGCTGACTTCCATCATCCAATCATGTGCAAGCAAAGATGCTGTTATTTTTATTTTCCATGCATGTGATTGGGTTTTCTTTGCAAAGGGAAGCTTTGGCTAATTTCCTAAGCTCTGGAGAAACTGCCTTTTGCAAAGTACACCATCTATTTGCTTTTAGTAAATCAACCCCATGGCATCAATAAATAAAAACTAAATAAATACAACTTCCAGTATATATATCCCATAGTTTTTAGACGCTATAACTTTAATGCAAACCAATCAATATACACTTATTGTGATTTTTTTTTTCTTTTACCAAAAACATGTAGCAGAATATATTTTGAGAAAACAATTATGCAAATAGATTTTTGATTTTTTTTTTATTGGATATGTTTTATAGCTAAAAGTAAAAAGTGTTTTTTTTTTCAAATTTTTATTTTTTTATATCACAAAAAATAAAAAACCCAGTGGTGATCAAATACCACCAAAAGAAAGCTCTATTTGTGTGAAAAATAGATCTAAATTTAGTTTGGGTACAGCGTTGCATGACCACACAATTAGCAGTTAAAGGGTTTGTAAAGGTGAAAAAAAAAACAAAAACAAACATGTCTATTCTTACTTACTTTGTTCAATGGAATCGCACACATTGGCCGGGAACCTCCTCTTTTCGGTTCCCCCACCGGCGCTCCTTGCCCCTCCTCTCTGTCCAATGCCCCCGTGGGAAGTCGCTTCCCATGGGGGGGGGTACTCGTGTGTGCTCACGCCCGGGTCCCTCTGCTGCGTTCATCGACACAGACAGAGGTACTTGACCCCGCTCTGTCGTCACTGATTTTGATTGACAGCAGTGGGAGGCAATGGCTCACGGTGCCCCAGCAAAGCCAGCAAGACCAAGAAGTGAGGGGAGAAATGATCTGCGGATGTGCATGGCGCTGGATCAAAAGGGGTGTCCCGTAAGTAAAGGGGGGGGGGGGGGCTGAGGGATTGATGCTGACATCTAAACTTTTTTTTACCTTTGGGGGTTGTAAAGGTAAAAGTTTTTTCACCTTAATGCATTCTATGCATAATGACTTACTGCCATTCTCTGCAGAACTCACCTGTGAGCAGTGGCGTCGCTAGGGGGTGCCTATTGGGGCTATAGCCCCGAATCTGGGGCCCATAGCCCCGGAGTCTCTTGCCGCAGGGTTCCTCATCTGCTGTGGGCAGGTGGGCTGCATGAGAGAGGCAGATGAGAGGCCAGAAGCAAGCGAGCGAGCAGCCCTCACGGTCAGGCCTCTTCAATGTGGGAGCGAGGTGCGGCGGGAGCAGAGAGATGACATCATCTCTTTCCGCCCACCACACATCAGCGCTCTTCCGCCCTCACATCGCGGGCCTCTTCAGTGTCGTAGCGATGATGACATCATCTCTCACTGCCTGCCCCGCATCACCGCACTCCTGCCCTCCAATCCACTTCAGTCGGCAAGTGACAATCCACATCTGGTGCCAGGCGACGTGGCAAGTGACAATCTGCAAATGGTGGCAGGTGACGTGGCAAGTGACAATCTCCAAATGGTGGCAGGTGACGTGGCAAGTGACAATCTGCAAATGGTGGCAGGTGATGTGGCAAGTGACAATCTGCAAGTGGTGGCAGGTGATGTGGAAAGTGACAATCCGCATCAGGTGGAAGGTGACGTGGCAAGTGACAATCTGCAAATGGTGGCAGGTGACGTGGCAATTTGTAAATGGTGGCAGGTGATGTGGCAAGTGACAACCCACATCTGGTGGCAGGTGACGTGGCAAGTGACAACCCGCATCTGGTGGCAGGTGACGTGGCAATTTGTAAATGGTGGCAGGTGATGTGGCAAGTGACAACCCACATCTGGTGGCAGGTGATGGTGGCAAGTAACAAGCTGCATCTGGTGGCCAGAGAATGTGGCAAGTGACACGCCCAGGGCTCCCACTGATTCTGCATTATGGTGAGTTGAACCACTTCATTATATATTAGAATGTAACAATAGAAACAATGAGCTTCAATCAGTAGAGATACAAAAAACACAGTCACTTCCAGCGCTAATAGGTCTTCCAAGGTGTGGAGTAACAGATATCAGATAAAATGGTGGTGTGAAAGGTATATATGGTATCCAAAACTGGGTGGATGCTGCCTTCCTCAGATGGGGTAATCCGAAAGGAACGACAAGAAAAACAGAAATGGAAGGCGCGCGCAACTAGTGCATTACCAAAGATAATTTAATATTAAAAATGTTTTATATAAAAGTGGGTACTCACAAAATGCAACCGACAAAAGGCCATAAAAACAATGCATGGACATGCACAGAACACGGGGTACAGATAACGCATTTCGGGGGCGCACCCCCCTTCCTAGCTCTGAGGAAGGGGGTGGGCTCTGGGCCTAGCTCTGAGGAAGAGGGTGCGCCCCCGAAACGCGTTAGCTGTACCCCGTGTTCTGTGCATGTCCATGCATTGTTTTTATGGCCTTTTGTCAGTTGCATTTTGTGAGTACCCACTTTTATATAAAACATTTTTATTATTAAATTCTCTTTGGTAAATGCACTAGTTGTGCGCGCCTTCCATTTCTGTTTTTCTTGTAATGCGCCTCAATCACCCTGACACCATATCAACCATGGTGCCGTGATGATTGAAGCGGCAACACCAGCCATTGCCCAATAAAAATTGCTTACCACCGGTGTTTTTTTTTTTTTTTTCTTTGTTTGAAAAAAGCCTGGACATTCTTTTCTTTTCTTCTGGAATCTGGCTTTAAATATCATTATAGATATTACAATGCTCCAGTACAACAAACACTGACTTACTCATGTTAATCGGGGTAAGACTAATTCAGCGTTTGTGTTAGATATGCCAAATATGCAGGTAGCAAAACCGTGTGTAATCCCGAGAAAATCACAGCGATGATCTGTGCCACGCGGGTGGTCTGTTCTGCATTGTACCGTCATGACTTTGTATTAAATAGAGAGGAGACATCCCTTCCACAGTCACAGGTTTACCTCTACAAATCTTGTGTTTGTTAGAAAACAGTGGAATATATTTAATCCGTATTTCCACTTTACATCAAATTTTTAATCCTGTTTTCAGAACCTTCAGTGTGAAGCTTCCTGTCTTTACTGCACAGAGAGGACAATTATTTATAATGAACCCAAAAGCTGCCAATCTATGTGAATGGAATAGTGAGTGGGGAAAAGAGAGATACACTCACTCACTCACTCTTCTTCTTTGTCATCTTTGTTTTGTCTAAAGTGGGGTACACACTGGTCGAACGTTCGTCCGATTTTTCTCGATGTTTCACAGCAAATCGGAACCGATGAAAGAAAATTTGTACACAAATTCTTACGAATATTCTCCTACGACAAAGGCTTTTTTTTGTTGTTGTTTCTGATCATGCGCAGTCTTTCTTACGGTACACATTAACCACTTCAGCCCCGGAAGAATTGGCTGCTCAATGACCGGGCCATTTTTTGCGATTCGGCACTGCGTCGCTTAACTGTTAACTGACAATTGCGCGGTCGTGCGACGCTAATCCCAAAATTGACGTCTTTTTTCCCCCCCACAAATAGAGCTTTCTTTTGGTGGTATTTGATCACCTCTGCGGTTTTTATTTTTTGCGCTATAAACAAAAAAAGAGCGACAATTTTGAAAAAAACACAATATTTTGTACTTTTTGCTATAATAAATATGCCCCAATTTTTTTTAAAAAAAGCAAATTTTTTCCTCAGTTTAGGCCGATATGTATTCTTCTACATATTTTTGGTAAAAAAAAAATTACAATAAGCGCATATTGATTGGTTTGCGTAAAAGTTATAGCGTCTACAAAATAAGGCATAGATTTATAGCATTTTTTAAAAATTTTTTTACTAGTAATGGCGGTGATCTGCGATTTTTATCGGGACTGCGACATTATGGCGGACACATCGGAGACACTTTTGACAGATTTTTGGGTCGATTGACAATTATACAGCGATCAGTGCTATAAAAATGCACTGATTACTGTATAAATGTCACTGGCAGGGAAGGGGTTAAAAGACGCTAATCCCAAACAAAATTGACGTCTTTTTTCCCCCACAAATAGAGCTTTTTTTTTGGTGGTATTTGATCACCTCTGTGGTTTTTATTTTTTGCTTTATAAACAAAAAAGACCGACAATTTTGAAAAAAAACACAATATTTTGTACTTTTTGCTGTAATAAATAGCCCCAATTTTTTTTAAAAAAGCTCATTTTTTCCTTAGTTTATATGTATTCTTCTACATATTTTTGGTAAAAAAAAATTCACAATAAGCGCATATTGATTGGTTTGCGTAAAAGTTATAGCGTCTACAAAATAAGGCATAGATTTATAGCATTTTTAAAAAATTTTTTTACTAGTAATGGCGGTGATCTGCGATTTTTATCGGGACTGCGACATTATGGCGGACACATCGGAGACACTTTTGACAGATTTTTGGGTCGATTGACAATTATACAGCGATCAGTGCTATAAAAATGCACTGATTACTGTATAAATGTCACTGGCAGGGAAGGGGTTAAAACTAGGGTGCGATAAAGGGGTTAACTGTGTTCCCTAGTGTGTGTTCTAACTGTGGGGGAGGGGACTGACTAGAGGAGATGACAGATTATGGTTCCCAGCTCATAGGAACTTACAATCTCTCCCTCCTCTCCTCATAGAACTGGGATGTGTGTGTTTACACACACACGTCCCTGCTCTGCCTCTCGTGCCCGCGATCGCTAGTGTCCGGCGGTCATCACGACCGCCGGTCACAAGCATCACACCTGCTATCCCGCTTAAAGGGACCGACGTATAGCTACGATGGTTCGTGGGATCGTGCTGACCTGTCGCAGTATACTGACGGCAGCTGGTCGGCAAGTGGTTAAACGAAAATCGTTCGTTCTGTTCCCATAGGAGAAACATTTTGGAGTTTGTCCCTTCAGGAATTTTCATACGAAAATTCAGAATCAGCTGTCGAAAGTTGTGTACACACTATACAAAAATCATAGGAAAATTGGACGAAAATGTTCGCTCGATTTTCTTATAGTGTGTACGAACCTTGATGGCCTGTACACACGATCTGAAAACCGAACGAAAAATACTGCTTTCTACGCGATTGTACAATAATCGGATCGTTAGTACAGAGCTTTCGAGAGCCGATCACGACAAGTCATCCGATATTATTCGATCGGACAAGCACGAAAATTTTCTCGTACGCTGCCAGATCGTATGATTTTTGTTTAGTCAGTACAGTTGTCGTCCGAAAATACAATACAAATACATTACAATACACTTCCTAATTTTGAAACATACTGTGTCTTGTTTTTTTACCTTTCAATGTACTGTTTCTACTTTGGAGTATTGGTTTCCCGCCTCCTAAGACTCAGATCGAGGCGTGGTTCCGTTTCTTTACTACGCGATGACTCAATGCGTCGCCTGTTCCCCTGGGACAACGTCAGTTTATGACGAAACGCGCGTAGGGAGGTTGACGTGCTGACGTCATCGCGCTTTATCTAGTGGACAGGTGTTCTCAAGCCAGCCGGCTGTTTTCTGTGATCGTTATTTCTACACTTCTGTAAGTGCAATTTTATTCATTTTAAATAAATCTTTGTTATGTTTTTACACTATGAAGAGTCTTCTTGCTTTTCTGGGTAACTTCTGATCCACCCCCTAATGGTTGATGCTTGATTCTCCCCGGTCGTTTTGAGTCTTGTTCCAGTTGCCCTTCCTGTGGACATTCAACATCTCCCCGATAGAGGCCCTGGCCGGGTAATTTAACCGCAGGCTTACTAAAGCTTGCCTTTTGGTAAGCGGGCATTCTATGTGGTGGAGGTGCCCTGTCTTCGAGAGGTGTGTTTCACAAGAATTTACACTGATGTGTATTTTATGGACTGTTGATCAATTTTCTTCACTTTACATGTTGTTCTGTGTTGTAGTTCACATACATTCACTGTTAGGATTAGTTTTTTTGCGTTTTTTTATTTGTCTGTTTATTTTATAGAGCGCTGCTACATTGAATTCTACAACACATGACATCACTTCCGATTTTTTTTTTTCTGACGTACGAGAATTTTCGTGACTTTAGTAACCTATTAAGTGAAAAAAGTCAGACGATCTGTCATCCGATTTTCGGATTGTGTGTGTACGGGCCATAAGACTGGCCATACATGTGACAAACTAACCAATAAAATGTCTCCGCAATCCTTTACAGCTGTGGCTAAAAGTTTTGAGAATCACACAAATATTATTTTCACAAAGTCTGCTGCTTCAGTGTTTTTAGATCTTTTTTGTCAGATGTTACTATTGTATACTGATGTATAATTACAAGCATTCTATAAGTGTCAGAGGCTTTTATTGACAATTACATGAAGTTTATGCAAAGAGTCAATATTTGCAGTGTTGATCCTTTTTTTTCAAGACCTCTGCAATTCGCCTCGGCATTCTATCAATCAACTTTGGGCCACATCCTGACTGATGGCCGCCCATTCATGCATAATCAATACTTGGAGTTTTATAATGAGGGAAAGGGAAAAATGGGACTTTGAATGAGGCCGTGGCCTGGTAAGGCCATGCGCCTGCATCCCTATCGATATGCAAGAACAAAACAAAGGGTTGGGACTTTGAACGAAGCACATGATGGCAAAAGAATAACCTAATGAATATAGAATGTTAATTAATTCTTATACAGTGGAACCTTGGTTTACGAGTAACGCAGGTTAACGAGCGTTTTGAAAGACGAGTGACATTTTTTTTTTTTAAATTTCTGACTCGGTTTGCGAGTGTTGTCTTGCAAAACGAGCATAATTCAAGCTACTGGGGAGTGCAGTACCGCATTTGGCCAGAGGTGGGGGGGGGGCGCCGGGGTCACTTCGAACGGTTCAGCGCCGTTCGGAAATTCTCAGAAACACTCAGAAATACTCCGTTCCCGAGTGTTTCCGAGTTCAGCCGAGCTGTCCCCGAGTATTTCCGAGGCTCTCCGGCGCCCCCTTCACCTCTGGCCACGTGCGGTATTGCATGTAATAGAAGTCAATGCGGAACAAATTATCTTCGTTTCCATTGACTTCTATGGGGAAACTCGCTTTGATATGCAAGTGCTTTGGATTACAAGCATTCTCCTGGAACGGATTATGCTCGTAATCCAAGGTTCCACTGTACATTGTTTAATTCATATAAAATAGTGTACAGACATGATCTCGATGTCTAGTTTAAAACAATAACATGATGCTAACGCGGGTAGCAATGGATATCACAAGGTTGCAATTTCATAATTCATCAAAATTAATATATATACATAATTATTATGAGCAATGCCTGTCTGGCCATGGCCTCATGGATCTCTATCAGAATGGGTAAAAACATAAAGTAGATATAAACTCAAAGAATTTTGTTGGGGAACGCGGCATATGTTATCTCTACGCGTTTCATGGCTGTTGGCCAATCTTCAGGAGCAAGCGTGTTATCATATCTGAAATGAAAAAGGAATATATATATATATATATATATATATATATATTCGACCTATATCGTCAAATAAAGGGGTAGAGTGAAGACACTCCCCCCAGGAAAGTGACTTACGTAAGTCTGCACAGTTGGGTGTATAGCGACAACAACCACGAGCCATCCAAAGGCATCATGGCCGGGAACTGTGACGACAGGCTCAGCGGCGGCAGCCAACGCAGACCACACCAACGGAGGATCCGGGCCTGCAGGGCTCTGGTGATAGGATGTAAAGATGAACAACCAGTAGAGCTAACATATGCCGCGTTCCCCACCAAAATTCTTTGAGTTTATATCTACTTTATGATTTTACCCATTCTGATAGGGATCCATGAGGCCATGGCCAGACAGGCATTGCTGATAATAATTATGTGTGTGTGTGTGTATATATATATATATATTAATTTTGATGAATTATGAAATTGTAACCTTTTGATATCCATTGCTACCCGTGTTAGTATCATGTTAATTGTTTTAAACTAGATATCGAGCTCATGTTTGTACACTATTTTATATGAACAAACAATGTATATGAATTCACATCCTATATTCATCAAGTTATTCTTTTGCCATCACATGCTTCATTCAAAGTCCCAACCCTTTGTTTTGTTTTGTTCTCGCAATACTTGGAGTTTGTCAGAATTTGTGGGGGTTTTTTTTGTTCAGCCTCTTGAGGATTGACGACAAGTTCTCAATGGGATTAAGGTCTGGGGAGTTTCGTGCCCACAGACGCAAAATTTCAATGTTTTGTTCCCCAAGCTACTGAGTTATGACTTTTGCCTTATGGCAAGGTGCTCCATCATGTTGGAAAAGGCATTGTTCCTCACCAAACTGTTCTTGGATGGTTGGGAGAAGTTGCTCTCGGGGGATGTTTTTGTACCATTCTTTATTCATGGCTGTGTTCTTAGGCAAAATTGTGAGTGATCCCACTCCTTTAGCTGAGAAGCAACCCCACACATGAATGGTCCCAGGATGTTTTACTCTTGTTACGACACAGGACTGATGATAGCGCTCACCTTTTCTTCTCCAGACAAGGTATTTTCGAGATGCCCCAAACGATCAGAAAGGGGATTCATCAAAGAAAATGACTTTCCCCCAGTCCTCAGCAGTCCAATCCCTGTACCTTTTGCAGAATATCAGTCTGTCCCTGATGTTTTTCCCTGGAGAGAAGTGGCTTCTTTGCTTCCCTTCTTGACACCAGGCCATCCTCCAAAGGTCTTCTCACTGTGCGTGCCAATGTCCTCACACTTGCCTGCTGCCATTCCTGAGCAAGCTCTGCACTGGTGGTGCCTCCGATCCCGCAGCTGAATCAACTGTAGGAGACGGTCCTGGCACTTGCTGGGCACCCTGAAGCCTTCTTCACAACAATTGGACCTCTCTCCTTGAAGTACTTGATGATCCTATAAATGGTTGATTTTGGTGAAATCTTAGTAGCCACAATATCCTTGCCTGTGAATCCCTTTTTGTGCAGAGCAATGATGACTACACGTGTTTCCTTGCAGGTAACCATGGTTAACAGAGGAAGAACAATGATTTCAAGCACCACCCTCCTTTTTAAAGCTTCCAGTTTGTTATTCTAACTATTTCCAGCCTTGTCCTCGTCAACAATGATGCCTATGTTAACGAGAGGATCACTGACATTGATGTCATCTGGTCCATTTGTGGCGGGGCTGAAATACAGGCAGTCCCCGAGTTACAAACCTCTGGCTTGTGAATTACGAACGGGAGTCGGCGTGACGTTCTGCGCATGCGGGCCACTTTTCGATGGCGGGCACATCGGAAAACGACGTTTGCGCAGGCGCAGCTACTTGACAGAACATCGGAGAACAACGTCTCTGCCGTTCTGCGCATGCGCTTCCGACTTACGAACATATCCGACTTAAGAACAAACCGGCAGTCCCTAACCCGTTCCTAACTCAGGGACAGCCTGTACAGTGGAAATGTTTTTTTTGGGGGGATTAAGTTCATTTTCATTGCAAAGAGGGACTTTGCAATTAATTGCAATTCATCTGATCACTCTTTATAACATTATGGAGTAAATGCAAATTGCCACCATAAAAACTGGCAGCAGACTTTGTGAAAATTAATATTTGTTTTATTCTCAAAACTCTTGGCCAGGGCTGTAGATCTTATAAACAAGTCATTTACCTAGGAAAGACGGCTAATAACCACTATGTATTGAAGTCTGATAATATTCACAATCATTAATGGCGGTCGTTGCAACAACAAAAAAAACAAAACAGTAAAGTTAGCCCAATTGTTTTGCATAATGTGAAAGATGAAGTTACGCCGAGTAATTAGATACCTAACATGTCACCACGCTTCAACATTGCACATGCTGGTGGAATGGCGCTAAACTTCGGTACTTAAAAATCTCCATAGGCGGCACTTTAAATTTTTTTACTGGTTACATGTTTTGAGTTACAGAGAAGGTCTAGGTCTAGAATTATTGCTCTCGCTCTAACGTTCGCAGCGATACCTCACATGTGTGGTTTGAACACTGTTTTCATATGTGGGCGGGACTTACGTATGCGTTCACTTCTGCATGCGAGCTCACGGGGACAGGGGCGCTTTAAATTTCTTTTTTTTTCTTTTTTTTTCTTGTTAATTTTACTTTTTCTTTTTTAGTTTGACACTTAAAAAAAAATGTTTTGATCACTTTTATTCCTATTAGAAGGAGTGTAAACATCCCCTGTAATAGGAATATGACATGATCGGACCTCTTTACACTGAGATCCGGGGTCAAAAAGACCCCACACCTCACCTCTGGGCTGGGAAGCCTGAAATGAAAAAAAAAAAAAAAAAAACTATTTCGGCTTCCCAGCCGAGGCAGCGCCGTTTGTTTGAATGCAGAGGCCGGGCGTGACGTCATAACATCGTGCCCGGCCTCCGAACGATCATAGAGACTCCGGCGACCATCTCGTCCACCGGAAATCTCTATGGTAAACATCCGGGGCCGGCGGATCCGTTCTCCGACTCACCGATGGAAGCGGTGAGTCGGTAGAAGCACTGGAGGGTGGTGGGAGGGGGGGAGTCCCCTCTTACCGCCCGTAAGAACGATCAAGCTGTGGAACAGCCGCTTTGATCATCCTTATGGTGTAGGGAATCGCCGGCTGAAAAAGCTGATATCTGAATGATGCCTGTAGCTGCAGGAATCATTCAGATACCCGCTCAAAGTCCAGGATGTCATATGACGGCCGGCGGGCGGGAAGCGGTTAAAGTGGTTGTAAACCCAATGTGAAAAAAAAAAAGAACTAACACCTGCAAGACAAAGGCATAATGAGCTAGTATGCATAGCATACTAGCTCATTATGTAATACTCACCTGAGATCGAAGCCCTCGCTGTGGTGCCCGTACACAGCACCGACCGGCAAAATCACTCCCGGGGGTTACTTTCGGGTATCGCGGCTCCAGCGCTGTGATTGGCCGGAGCCGCGATGACGTCACTCCCGCGCGTGCGAGCAGCCGCCAGTAACAGCACAGTCTAACTAAAACAAGGGCACATACGTGCCATTGCTTCAGTTTGCTTCAGTGCGCATGTGCCCGATGACGTCGGCACATTCAAATACAGGGGATATCTCCTAAACCGTTCAGGTTTAGGAACTATCCAGTGTAGCTACAGCCTTATTATAGGCTTACCTGTAGCAAAAAGTGGTCTGTAAGGGTTTACAACCACTTTAAGGTGCTCAGTAACAGCAGGTATAGGCTGCTTTTACACTGAGGAGTTTTTCAAGCGCTTTTATGTTAAAAAGCGCCTGAAAAGCTCAAGTTAAATGATTCCCTTTAAAATCTATGAATGTGTTCACAGGGGGGCGGTGCACATCCGTTGCGGTGTAAAAAATCCTGCTTGCAGCATCTTTAGAGCCTATTTGGGGAGTTAAAAAAAAAAAACGCTCCTCCCCATTGAAATGAATTGGAACCACATCAAAAACGCCCCTCCCCCCCCCAAAAAAAACATGCTAAGCTTTTGTTGGAGCGGTTTTTAATTTATATATCCTTTAAAAAAAACGCACCGCAAACGCTGAAAAAGCGCAGCAAAGATACTCCATTATAACACAGAGGCGTTTTTGCTGGCAGTTTTGAAGTGAACCAGTGTGAAAGTGCCCATCAAAACAGAAATAGGGAAGCCTCTCATAGTGTATTATTTTTATTAAATCAACTTAAAAATTGTAATGCACTGAAATAAAAAAACTTGAGCTAAAAAAAAAAAAATGCAACTGAAACTGCCACTATGCTCTCCCGCATGCGTTCCAGGAAGCGGAAAGGAACGTCACCGGAAGCCCCACCCTACGTGTTTCGTCATCTGAATGCAAGAAACATAACATTACATTGGTTCACAAATGTATTAGATCTATTGTATAATCTCCTTTAAATCTAGCAACAAGATTTAATGTTGGTGCTTACCTGCTCCAGTCCAGTCCGGTGACTTTGCCTTGACTGAGATGTCATCAGTCTGCTGCAGACGGGAGGAAACATTTCCTCAGTCTTTTCTCCCCCCTGTGATCAGACTGCAACATTGTAACTTTTCACTATGTCACAAAGTAAGAGTCTTCAGTGGGGGCTGATCTGTATCAAACAGCCAAGAACTTCACAGGAACCTGGATTTACACGATTGTGTCATCTCCGAGCCAGCATCTCAGTCCAGTAAGTATATGGTGACCCTGGATGATGCCTAAACAAAGATGGAGAGAAAAGCAGATGAAGGCATTGTCAGGGGGGAGTACTGTGATCCAGGAAGATATAATAAATACCTAGAAGTGTTATCCCCCGTACACACGATTGGACATTCCGACAACAAAATCCTGGATTTATTTCCGACGGATGTTGGCTCAAACTTGTCTTTGCATACACACGGTCACACAAATCTTGTCAGAAATTCCGAACGTCAAGAATGCGGTGACGTACAACACGTATGACGAGCCGAGAAAAATGAAGTTCAATAGCCAGTGCGGCTTTTCTGCTTGATTCCGAGCATGCGTGGAACTTTGTGCGTCGGAATTGTGTACACACGATCGGAATTTCCGTTTTGTTGTCGGAAAATTTGAGAACCAGCTCTCAAATTTTTGTTGTTGGAAATTCCGACAAAAAATGTCCGATGGAGACTACACGCGGTCGGAATTTCTGACAACAAGCTCCCATGGAACATTTGTTGTCTGAAATTCCGATCGTGTGTATGCGGCATTACACTTACATATTCCTTTGGTTGCATGTACTTAGCATGAACAATTATATTTGACATCAGGTCCACTTCAACTGCTAAGAGAAGTCTAAACAACTCAGAAATGTACACAGCTCTTCTAAACAGCACAGTCCTGTCTGGCAGGATAAGAGACCGGACTTCACTTTAGTAACCCTCGTCCAGCCCCCTGCCTGTGAGTGGACAGTGATAAAAAAGGGAATACACTTCATCACTCTGTCACTTCGCTCTTATCTACTATCAACATTTTCCTTGTTACCACATAACCACTGCAGCCACAACTACAGTGCCTTGAAAAAGTATTCATACCCCTTGAAATTGTCCACATTTTGTCATGTTACAACCAAAAACGTAAATGTATTTTATTGGGATTTTATGTGATAGACCAACACAAAGTGGCACATAATTGTGAAGTGGAAGGAAAATGATAAATGGTTTTCAAACTTTTTTACAGATAAATACGTAAAAAGTGCGGTGTACATTTGTATGGCGCCCCCCGGAGTCAATACTTTGTAGAACCTCCTTTCACTGCAATTACAGCTGCAAGTCTTTTTGGGGATGTCTCTACCAGCTTTGCACATCTAGAGAGGGACATTTTTTCTCATTCTTCTTTTGCAAAATATCTCAAGCTCTGTCAGATTGGATGGAGAGCGTCTGTGAACAGCAATTTTCAAGTCTTGCCACAGATTCTCAATTGGATTTAGGTCTGGACTTTGACTGGACCATTCTAACA
This sequence comes from Lithobates clamitans, assembly GCA_037952925.1. Taxonomy (NCBI): domain Eukaryota; kingdom Metazoa; phylum Chordata; class Amphibia; order Anura; family Ranidae; genus Lithobates; species Lithobates clamitans. Next base: position 277,453 of record JBBGZY010001837.1, on the reverse strand, counting down.
CATGAATATGCTTTGATCTAAACCAGGGGTAGGCAACTTCGGCCCTCCAGCTGTGGTGAAACTACCAGTCCCATCATGCCTCTGCCTCTAGGAGTCATGCCTGTGATTGTCAGGGTCTTGCAATGTCTCATGGGACTTGTAGTTTCACCACAGCTGGAGGGCCGAGGTTGCCTACCCCTGATCTAAACCATTCCATTGTAGCCCTGGCTGTATGTTTAGGGTCATCGTAAGCATTTTACAGACTCTAAAAGTTTTTTTCTAAGATTGCCCTGTATTTGGCTCCATCCATCTTCCCATCAGCTCTGACCAGCTTCCCTGTCCCTGCTGAAGAAAAGCATCCCCACAACATGATGCTGCCACCACCATGTTTCACGGTGGGGATGGTGTGTTCAGGGTGATGTGCAGTTTGAGTTTTAAATCACACATAGCGCTTTGCTTTTAGGCCAAAAAGTTCAATTTTGGTCTCAACTGACCAGAGCACCTTCTTCCACGTTTGCTGTGTCCTCCACATGGCTTCTCACAAACTGCAAACGGGACTTATTTTGACTTTCTTTCAACAATGTCTTTCTTCTTGCCACTCTTCCATAAAGGGCAGATTTGTGGAGAACACGACTAATAGTTGTCCTGTGGACAGATTCTCCCACCTGAGCTGTGGATCTCTTGACTGTTTCTCTGATGAATGTTCTCCTTGCCCGGCCGGTCAGTTTAGGTGGACAGCCATGTCTTGGTAGGTTTGCAGTTGTGCCATACTCTTTCCATTTTTGGATGATGGATTGAACAGAGCTCCATGAGACGTTCAAAGCTTGGGATATTTTTTTTATAACCTAACCCTGCTTTAAACTTTTCCACAACTTTATCCCTGACCTGTCTGGTGTGTTCCTTGGTCTTCATGATGCTGTGTGTTTACTACGGTTCTCTAACAAGCTCTGAGGGCTTCACAGAACAGCTGTATTTATACTGAGATTAAATTACACACAGGTGGACTCTATTTACTAATTAAGCGACTTCTGAAGGCAAATGGTTCCACTAGGTACTAGTTAGGGGTATCAGAGTAAAGGGGGCTGAATACAAATGCACACCACACTTTTCACATATTTATTCATAAAAAATTTTGAAAACCATTTATCATTTTCCTTCCACTTCACAATTATGTGTCACTTTGTGTTGGTCTCTCACATAAAATCCCAATAAAATACATTGAAGTTTTTGGTTGTAACATGACAAAATGTGGAAAATTTCAAGGGGTACGAATACTTTTTCAAGTCCCTGTAATTTGCTTCTTTTGTTACTTCTCCCTCTCTCAGTTTGATCTCTGCTGTACACGGGATTGCAAGAGTCTGGTATTAATAAACGTTGTGTCTTTTTCTATCTGCCTAGAGTTCAGTTTTACCTACCTTAGGCTGGATTCACACCTATGCAGTTTTAGTGCTTTTTGCATTTTGCAGATCTGCACTAGTGTCCTTTTAACATGGTTCCCTATGGAACATGTTCTGTAGTGCAAATCTGCAAAATGCAAAAAGCACTAAAAATGCATAGGTGTGAATCCAGCCTTACTCTCGTCGTATCGTATTGTAAAAAAAAAAATGGCGGACTAGTGAACGTATGTTTCTGGAGTTCTGTTCAAAAACGGCACTTCAGAGTGTGTCTGTTAATGGCTGTGATCTGAGCCATCCTCAGTTCACACACACAGTGTACAGAGCCAATCAAAACAGCTCTGTATAATTTGTTTGCTGTGATGACCAATCGCAGAAATGACAAATATAAACAGTATAGTGTTTACATTAGAGAGCCCGCCCCTTCCTGTTACAGCTTATGAAAGGAAGGAGGAACTAATAAATGATTTTTTTTTTCATTTATTAGTTTCAGTTTAGCAGCATTAGATTGTTTTTCACCATTTTTCAGCTTCACCCTGCCTCTGCAGTTAATATTAGCCCCCTCTCCTGCCTTATCCTGCATATCTATACTTTGATCCCTTCATCTATATCCTCATAACATACCAGCATGTTTCTTAAAGTGATATTAAAGGTTTAATTGATTATTTTTTTTTAAATAACAAACATGTGTTATACTTACAGAAAAAAGAAGGGGGTTTTGAGACTTTATATGAGGCAATGAATGGGTAGATTAGAGAGTAGAGTAGATTTGTTATACTTACCTGCTCTGTGCAATGGTTATGCACAGAGCAGCCCCGATACTTCTCTTCTCGGGTTCCCCTATCGGTACTCCTGGCTCCTCCTCTTCCCCGAGAGCCCCCAAAGCGAAAGCCGCTTGCTCTGGGGCACGTGTGCATGCTCGCTCTTCGAGAGAACCAGAGTGGGACCCCAGGAGAGGAGGTTCAAGGGCCCCTCTGTGCAATACCCTTACACAGAGCAGGTAAGTATAATTTTTTTATTTTATTAAAATAAAAAAAAATAAAAAAACAGGCTTTACAACGACTTTAACATTTGGTCAACTGTAAGGCAGCATATAACAACAATGATGCAGCTATATAACATAAGAAGTATAATACAGCATATACAACTGTATAGTAAGGATGAGCCAGCGTTGGACTGTGGCTATCCAGGTAATGGGCAGCACAGTGGTGTAGTGGGTAGCACTCTTGCCTAGCAGTAAAAAGGGTCGCTGGTTCGAATCCCGACCACGACACTACCTGCCTGGAGTTTGCATGTTCTCCCTGTGCCTGTGTGGGTTTCCTCCGGGTACTCCGGTTTCCTCCCACACTCCAAAGACATGCTGGTAGGTTAATTGGCTTCTGTCTAAATTGGCCCCTAGTATGTATGAATGTGAGTTAGGGACCTTAGAAATTTAAGCTCCTTGAGGGTAGGGACTGATGTGAATGTATAATGTATATGTAAAGAGCTGCGTAAATTGACGGCGCTATATAATTACTTTAAATACCGTAATAATAATAATGGCATTTTTGTAACCATTGATAGGGATTACAGAATAATAGCACTAAAATAGGAGTTTTCCTTTAATTCAAGCCAGATTGAACAGCAAAGAAAAAAAAGTGTTCAGTGTCCTAATATAATACGACCTTGTGTCTCTTCAGAAAAGTTGGAGTGATTTGCTGAATTAAGATCTATTCATTCCCCAAGGTCAAGGACGTCAGAATCTTTAATTATGTCTCAGTCTGCAAGCTTATCACCCGCTCCGCAGGGTTTAACCTTGACACATTCCACATTTTCTATTTCAGCACAGCTATTTATGAAATTGACCCTGACTGTGATTTATGATCTACGAGGATGAGCGATTTTTCACCCAAGTTGACCTTTTTTATTTCTTTTTTTTTTCTTTTGTAGTTTTTTTTTTTTGAAAAAGTAATAACTGTTGTTCTTAGTTTAAAGGGCCAGCAGACACATGCTTCTGCTTAGTTTGTGTGGATTGTAGTTTTTATTTAATTTGCTGAAATTACCGTATATACTCGAGTATAAGTCGAATTTTTCAGCACATTTTTTTGTGCTGAAAGTGCCCCCCTCGACTTATACTCGAGTCAAGCACTTTTCTGCAGCAAAAAATTTCATTTTCCGAACCGACTTTGGGGCCGTATCTCAGGGCCACTTGGTGCTAGAAACTCCAAATTTGGTATGCAAACCCAGTGGACCTGGTACCACAATAAAGCTGAAATTCCTAGCACTAAGTGGCCCCGTGATACGGGGCCCCAAAATCGGTTCGGAAAATGTCATTCTCTGCTGCAAAAAAGTGCTTGACATTTTCTGAACTGAATTTGGGGCCCCATATCTCAGGGCCACTTGGTGCTAGGAACCCCAAATTTGGTGTGCAAACCCAGTGGACCTGGTACCATAACATATCCAAAGCTTGGGTTCCTAGCACCAAAAGACCTTGAGATACGGGGCCCCAAAACTGGTTTGGAAAATGTCATTCTCTGCTGCAGAAAAGTGCTTGACATTTTCTGAACTGATTTTTGGGGCCCTGTATCTCGTGGCCACTTAGTGCTAGAAACCCCAGCTTTGGAAATTTCATGGTCCTAGTTCCACTGGGTTTGCACATCAAATTTGGAGTTCTTAGCACTAAGTGGCCCCGAGATAATGTCATTTTGGGACCCTTTGGGTTCAGAGACCCCAAATTTTGGCTGCAGCTAGGGGGCATCTAGGAACCCTTAACTACCGAGTTTGAAGTTCAGGGGACCTATGGCTGCAAATGGGCACAGTGATGCTGCAAATGGGCATTGTTGACCCTCTTTTCCACTTACAGTAGCTGTGCATTTCTCACCCTCGTCTTATACTCGGGTCAATAAGTTTTTCCCATTTTTTTGTGGTAAATTAGGGCCTCGACTTATACTCGGAACGACTTATACTCGAGTATATACGGTAAGTCAATTTCATTTCATTGTAGCATTTGTTAGAAAATAAAAGCAAGTATATTATTGGTTGTTGGAGGTTTTCTGGTTTGAATACAAATAAAATTTCTCTTTAAGGTGGTTGTAAACCTAGTTACACCACTTTTTACCTACAGGTAATCCTATAATAAGCCTTACCAGAGGGTACTGAAAATATCCCCTAAACCTGCACAGTTTAGGAGATATTTACCATAAACGATTGCGCCGACGTCATCGGCGCATGCGCATTGGAGAAAGAGCACAGTCATGCCATTTCTAAAGGGCCTGTGCCATGACCTGCGGCGGCCATGCGCATGTGCGAGAGTGACGTCACGCGGCTCCGGTCAGTCACAGAGCCGGAGTCCACAGTCTCAGAAGGAAGAGGGGTGAAGATGGACGTGGCCACCAGCGGGGACATCGCAGGCTTCGTTTGCAGGTAAGTGCAACATAATAGGCTAGTATGCGATGCATACTAGCCCATTAATGCTTTTACTTTGCAGGGGAAAAAAGAGGAAGTAAAACCCATTAGGGTACTTTTACATGAAGTAGTGGGCGGGTCTTTTTATTCAGAGGGCGGGCTGTTAGTGACCTCAGACACAGCTTTTCTTATCTGTGTACTCCATTCCACACTTTCACTGTCTGCTATTGCAGGGAGTGTGTTGAGTAGTAGACATGTGCACTGCCAAAAAATTTGTTCGTTTTCGTTTCATTCATTTTTTTTTTTTTTCGTTTTTCGGGTCATTCGTTATGATCGCAATTCGTAAATTCATACAGTCACACATTAGTAAATTAGTAAATTTGTATATTCGTAAATTCTTACATTCGTAAATTGGAAAATTCGGAAATTTGGAAATTCGAAAATCTGAAATTGTAACTAACTATTACATTATAGGTATTGTAATTTCCTTTCAAATTTGGCTGTTAGTGAATGTAACGAATACGGATTTATCCGAAGTTATAAATTATCCGAAATAACGAATGCCTCCTCTAAACAAATGGAACGGAACAAATTAATAAAAAAAATAATAATAATACAAATTTTTTATTATTGTTATTTATTATTACTAATTCATTACATTCCACTTGTTTGGATACGGCATTCGTTATTTTGGAGAATTCCTAACTTTGGATACATTTTTATTTGTTACGTTCACTAACAGCTAAATTTGAAAGGAAATTACAATACCTATAATGTAATAGTTAGTAATAGCTAAGTTATTATTAGTTAATTATTATTTCAGATTTCCGAATTTATTAATTTGCGAATGTACGCATTTACGAATGTACGCATTTACAAATGTACGCATTTACGAATGTACGCATTTACAAATGTACGCATTTACGAATGTACGAATTTACTAATTTTCGAATATTCGAAAAAATTAGTTAAACACATTTTCGTTAATTCAGATATTTCCAAATTAACTAATATGTCGAAATTCATTAAAAAACGAATTCGGAACGAAGCAAATTGCACATGTCTATTCGGTAGGCAGGCTGTGGTTGGAAGGGGGTGTGTGCAAAAGGCAGCCTGTGATTTGCAGGATGGAGGGTGTCAGGAAAGGCAGGTTGTGATTGGCAATGAGCATATTGGTAACGGTGGGATGTTTGTAGAGAAAACAGACTACAGAGATACAGATATGCTATGCATGAGCACAGCGTCCTCTCATTTTAAGAAACACTGATGCAAACTGACCATGCCATCATGCATCTGCTTCCATGCTTGGCATAGTCAGATTGCTAAAGAAACATGGCTGTCAGGATCATCGGGTACTTCTGTGCCAAAGAAGAAATAAAAATACAATATAACAGACTATAGTTTCGCACACCAACATAGTATGAAAGACATATAACTTTGATAATAAATACAAGTAAGTAATATACCAAATTAATTTGTCATTCCATGCAGCCAGCTATTGCGGCCAAAGAAATCTGCAAGACCTTTGACGTGAGATCTAGATACATGGCCCGCAAAGTGGGCGCCATGCTCATGAATGTTTTGGTTCTCTATCGCCTGGGGTTTTTTTCCCTCTGTCTTGCGATACTGCGTGGACAGTCTGGGTGAAGCCTTTCAACAGATGTCCAGGATAAAGCCTCGTACACACACTTAGATTTTCGGACGTCTGAACGTCCGTTTTTGTGGCATGCTAGTCTCATGTCAAAAGTGAAGAGGTTACACACAATACGAAAATTTTCGTACATCAGAATACAACGTCAGAACTGACTTAATGTGTTGAATAGTTTTGTATGTATTCTTTTGTTTCTGAGCATGCGTAGTTTTGCTCTTACATTTTTTTTCATACAAACACCGTACTAATGAAACAAAAATTGGACATTGAGTTCACATCCTACAAAAATTTTATAGTCTGCACAACCAGCTTTTGTCTGACGAAAAGTGAAATCGGCTGTCGAAAGCACCGTACTAACGATCCGAAAATCGGCAGACAGCTCATCCGTACAAATTTTTCCATCCGATTTTCGTATCGTTGGTCTTAAAGAAATGCTATGAAGAAGAGCGGATACCCTTTGTGAGGGAGCATCTCTTCGTTGCCCATCTGAACTTCTTCATAAAGGAGGTCAATGGAGGTAAGAGCTTTTGCCCAGCAAAAAGAAAGCAAAGGTCCCTGTGGGGAAATCTCTACCTTCCAGATTTCAGAAGAGTTTCTTTCATCCCTTCCAGACCTCCGCCTCGAAGTCCAAGTCTGACACTCCATTTTGGTGCCAGCCCTGACTTCCAAGCCACCGGCCAAGACCACCTCCAAACCCTCCTCTCAGTGACGGAGCCTTTTCCACCGTCCAATGCCCTCAACAGTTGCGGGATCTTCAGTTCCCTCTCCCTGTTCCCACGATGTAGTGGTTTCATGATTTCTACTCTAAACTTTGTACTGTTCCAAAGGCATTGTTCATCTTATTTTGGGCCTGAAGAGCCTGAACACTTTCCTTCAGGTGCAGAAGTTCCTCATGGAATTAACCAAATCAGTTGTAGCATCTCTTTAGCAGGGGTAGCATCTCTTTAGCAGAATTTCTACCTACATTTATTTTATTTATTTATTTATTTCAGGTGCTTATATAGTGCAGTCAATTTACACATCGCTTTACATATATATACTGTATATTGTACATTCACATCAGTCCCAGCCCTCAAGGAGCTTACAATCTAAGGTCCCTAACTCACATTAATAGACTTACTAGGGCCAATTTAACAGGAGCCAATTAACCTACCAGCATGCCTTTTGGAGTGTGGGAGGAAACCCATGCAGGCACAAGAAGAACATGCAAACTCCTAGCAGGTAGTGCCATGGTTGGGATTCGAACTGATGACCCTAGTGCTGCTAGGCGAAAGTTCTAACCATTTAGCCACTGTTCTAACCATGTTCCCATCTTTCCTTCACACCAAAGATTTCTGCGTTCTGTGGTAGGCGAGTTTCCAGTTTGTTGCTACTGGCCTATCTATGGCTGCAAGGGTCTACACCAAGGTAATAGCTTCTGTCTTGCTCCTTGTTTACTCCTAGGTGTCTACATCGTAAACTATTTGGACAATCTGCTGAAGGACAGTTCTGTTCAGAATCTCTCTGTGATTGCGCAATTGATAGTGCAGACCCTGCAGAGATTCGGCTAGATCAGGGGTCTCCAAACTTTCCTTCCGATATAAGGGGGGCCGGATCGTTGGCATTGGGAGTAGAAAAGGTCCTTTATTTACACTATATTACCAAAAGTATTGGGACACCTGCGTTTACACGCACATGAACATTTATGGCATCCCAGTCTTAGTCCGTTGGGTTCAATATTGTATAGAGATTTCATAATTTACCACGTCACGAATGTTCATTCTCCATTACAAACGCTAGTTTACTAGACCGACCGCTTCCGGCTCGTCCTTGCTTGCGAGCATGCGTGTTTGCACTTTGGACTTTTGTCCGAGGGGCTTGTGTACGCACGATCGGAAAGTCCAACACACATTTGTTGGCGGAAAATTTGAGAACATGCTAGCCAACATTTGTTGGCGAAAAGTCCGACAACAATTGTCCGATGGAGCGTACACACGGTTGGACTTTCCGCCAACAAGCTAACATCCAACATTTCCCGTCGGAAAGTCCGATCGTGTGTACGGGGCATACGTTTTTGTAAGTATATATTCTTAAAGGGGCAGCTTTCTCGCTAAATCACTACCCCAGGCGCCACCACCCGCCACATATTCACCTACATTTTGGGCTTTGCTTGGGTGTTTGGGCAAAACAAATAGTGCAGTAAAGCATTGCGCTGTAAAATGTAATCTTTTTTTACTTAAATTCTACTTTAGTGTAATCTTTGTACTTACTACATATACACTGTAATCTCCTGTCTAAATCATCTTAGCTAAACATGTACTTGAGTGCATAGCAGTGTGCAGAGGGTTAACTGATGATGGAAAACTGGCAAGTCAATAAGCAACAGATGTGTACTCATTTTACTTGGCTATTTATCATGGGGTAACGGGATGGCTGTCAGTAAGGAATACGGAGCATTTACAGGGACAGATAAATAAACTGACTGCAGCAGAAGGCATAGTAAACAGTGGAAGAGGGAAAATCCCCCGAGGGCACGTCAAGGTGTATATGAATATGAGCTTCTAAATGGCAGCAAGCAGTGGAAATGGACAGAGCACAGAAAGATCACTTTCCTAATTCTCAGCCGGCGGGGAGAAACTGTCCACCGAGTGTCAGCTTCTAGTTTAGCAGTGTTTCCTCAAACGGATCATGTGACAGATTGGCGCCATGCCTCGCAGAAGGCTACTCCATTTTGTCCTGCAGCCTTGCAGCGCTGTGCGGTTCTCAGCAGGAAGCATTTGTATTACTACAATTTTTCTGTGAAGGTTCTAATTTATCATTGGTCATGGTATAGCTGGTAGTAGTTAGTCACATTTAACTGAACTTGATCTGTAATGTTGAAGGCGTTTCATCGCTTCTCCAAGCCACTTCTTTGGAACTGACGAAGTGGCTTGGAGAAGCTACAAAATGCCTTTAACATAACAGAACAAGTCCAGTTGAATATGACTAAGTAATATTCGCTATTAAAGTTGTTTATTACTATAACACCCACATACACTTAGCGAAAACTTGATAAGGCACACCTGTCCATTAACCTTATGCTGACTTATACAGTCAACAACAATGCTTAAGCCCTCTATAGATGTTAGAATCCCCCCCCACCCTGCTGAACCAGCAGAGATTCAAACCATCTATGAGCATGCTGATTATACCCAAGTTGATCCATCAATGGACTTGGGTACAATTAGCCTGCCTAAAGATGGTTAGAATCTCTGCCGGTTCAGCAGGGTGGTGGGGGAAATTCTAACCATCTATGGTGGGCTTAAGCATGGCTGTTGACTGTGTGAGTCAGCATAAGGTTAATGGACCTTATCAAGATGTGGCTGAGTGTATGTGGGTGTTTTTGTAATAAACATTCGTAATAGCTAATATTACTTAAGCATATTCAACTGGATTTGACACCCAGGGGTCAGAGGAGCACCAGCAAGGAGCCAAGAGACAGAAGGTCTCACCCAGGGGTCAGAGGTGCCCCAGCCAGGAGCCAAGAGACAGGAGGTCTCACCCAGGGGTCAGAGGTGCCCCAGCCAGGAGCCAAGAGACAGAAGGTCTCACCCAGGGGTCAGAGGCGCCCCAGCCAGCAGACAGGAGGTCTCATCCAGGAATCGGAGGTGTCCCAGACAGCAGACAGGAGGTCTCATCCAGGAATCGGAGATGTCCCAGACAGCAGACAGGAGGTCTCATCCAGGGATTGGAGGTGCCCCAGCAGCTAGGAGGTCTCATTCTGGGAGTCAGGTGGGCTCCTATTGGGTGTCAGGAGAACCCCTATCCAGAGGCCAGGTTTGGGCCATGCGGAAGGGCGCTGCAACTAAGGACACCAAGTAAACGCAGTCAGAGGGACTGGTAAGGAGAGCAGCAGTGCTGCCAACAAGGGAGCCAGGTGGCTCGGTATTTTCGTTGTTCATATTGATGTGGAAGAACCCCTGCATGGGTAACTGATGTCTATGGGAACTTTCCATTTTATGCAATAAAAAATTGGCTACCATGCCCTAAAATACAGTTAGTTGTCATCACCCAGGCAAGCCGGTTCTTCACTGGTCTCTGGGTCCCCGGGCACCGCAATCTTGCTTGTGGGAAGCAAGCTGTGACTTCCTGGTGTTTCAATCCTGACTTCCCAATGGACATGCGCGAGACACGCTGCACTTTCCAGACCATGTGACATGTCCCAGGATGTTTGGGGGGGGAGGGGGTGATGCGTGGGGTTGGGGGTGCAAACTTTTGTTCGCAAAGTGGGAGTGGGTACCTGTTAGAAATAGGTACACTATCCCTGAAAGAAAAAAAGTTCCAAATCAGGGCTGTCTTTACCACTGGGCAAAAGGGACAGCTGCCCTGGGCCCAGTCATTGTTTTGGGGCCCAAAGCAGCTGAGCTGCACTGCACGCAAATAGTTAGTCCTCCCTGGGTCAGCTGATATCCTCCCATGGCTTCCACTACCATTTATATGCTGATGACACCCAAATCTATCTCTCTGCCCCTCAGCTCACCCCATCAATCTCCTGAGGCATCACTGATCTACTAACAGACATATCAGCCTGGATGTCAAACCACTTCCTCAAACTGAATCTATCTAAAACAGCTCTTAATATTTCCTCCCCCACATGCCCCCTCCCCTGACTTCTCTGTCAAGATCAATCAATCAGTCCGTCCCCACATGCCAGGGTTCTAGGGGTAACCTTAGACTCTGAACTGTCCTTTCAGACCCACATACAATCCTTGTCCAAATCATGCCGCCTTAGCCTCCGCAACATCTCTAGAATACGCCCCTTTTTAACTAATGACACCACCAAGCTTCTAATTCATTCCCTGATTATCTCTCGCCTCGAATACTGCAACTCACCCCTCATTGAATTATCTTTACATAGACTATCCCCCCTTCAGTCCATAATGAATGCCGCTGCAAGACTCATCCACCTTACCAACCATTCAATGTCCTCCACCTATCTCTGCCAATCCCTCCACCGGCTTCCACTCACCCAATGAATAAAATTCAAAGTACTAACAATAATTTACAAAGCCATCCACAACTCTGCCCCCAGCTACATCACTAACCTAGTCCCAAAATACCAACCAAACCGCTCTCTTCGGTCCTCCCAAGACCTCCTGCACTCTACTCCCTTGTCACCTCCTCCCATGCTCGCCTCCAGGATTTCTCCAGAGCTTCTCCCATCCTTTGGAACTCCCTACCCCAATCTGTCCGACTGTCCCCTAATCTATCTATCTTTAGACGACCCTTATCTTTAAAGAAGCCTATCCTGCTTCTAACTAACACTGTTTTACTTCCTCCATCAGCTCATCCCCCCACAGCTATTACCTTTTGTATCAATTGACCCTTCCTTTTTAGATTGTAAGCTCTAATGAACAGGGCCCTCTGATTCCTCTTGTACCAAATTGTAATGTAACTGTAATGTCTGCCATCATGTTGTAAAGCGCTGTGCAAACTGTTGGCGCTATATGGAACCTGTATAATAATAATAATAATAAGAAGTGGATTTGGCTATCACTCAGGAGATGAGGACCGAATTGAAGGAGAGTGACTGTCAGTCCCCGGCACAGTCACACCGACGCCTCCTCTCACCATGTCCACCAAGCCGCCGACCATCAGTCCACTGTGCCTGTGCCTGGCGTTTGACATCCTCTGGACGTTATCAAGATGAGACTGCTGGGAAGTGGGGAGGGGTAATTCAGGGGTCTGTGGAGGTAGGAGAGAGGGAGAGAGGTCCTGTTTAATGATGGGGGTAGTATGGGGGAGGGGGGGTCTTGTGTAATGAGGAGGGTAGTATGGGGGAGAGGGGTCGTGTATTGATGGGAGTAGTATAGGGGGGGGGTCCTGCGTAATGATGGGGGTAGTAATGGGAGGGGTTCTATGTAATGATGAAGGAGGAAGGTCCTGTGTAATGTTGGGGGCAGTATGGGGGAGGGGGGTCTTGAGTAGTATGGGGGGGGGGATCCTGTGCGATGAAGGGGGTAGTATTGGGTAGGAAGGGGGGTCTTGTGTAATGAAGGGAGTAGTATGGGGGGTCCTGTGTAATGGTGAGGGTAGTATGGGGGAGGGGGTCCTGTGTACTGAGGGTAGTATGGGGGAGGGATCCTGTATAATGGTGGAGGAAGGAGTCCTGTGTAATGATGGGAGTAGAATGGGGGGGTCTTGTTTAATAATGGGGGTAGTATGGGGGAGGGGGTCCTGTGTAATGGGAGTAGAATGGGGCGGGGGTCTGTGTAATGATGGGGGTAGTATAGGGGGGTGGTTACTGTGTAATGATGGGGGTACTATGGGGATGGGGGCCCTGTGTAATGATGGAGAAGGGGGTCCTGTGTAATGATGGGAATAGTATGGGGAGAGGGGTCCTGTGTAATGATGGGAATAGTATGGGGAGGGGGTCCTGTGTAATAATGGGTTTAGTAGAAGGGAGGGAGGGTCTTGTGTAATGATGGGAGTAGTATGGGGGCCCTGTGTAATAATGGGGGGTTTCTTGAGATAAGTCTACGTGTGTGTTTGTTTTTTGGGATGTTGGAAAGGAGAGTGAAATTGAAATGGGGGGGGGGGGGTCCCAAGAAAATGTTTGCCCCGGGTCCAATCAATATTAAAGACGGCCCTGTTCCTAATGATGACAGGGAAGGGGGGAAGGGGAAGAGGAGGAGTGGAAATCCTCTTTTTAGGTGAAGTTCCCCTTTAAGGTCGTTGTTCAGGCACTTCCTGTCCCCTTCTCTCTTCTCCCAATTGTGTGACGGCCGTATTTCTGTAAGGTGCCGGTATGTCAGACCCGGCTGTCCTTGTATATGTTGTATTTGGGTGGATCTATATTATTGCAGACTTCTCTTCGTAGGACGGCCCGGGCTGTATAACCAAACACTGCAACAATTCAAGGTCTCAGACGGTGACTCATTAGAGCAATTAATATAATTTATTTAATGAAAGCACTAAGGTAAGCCTTGTCCGTGGCATTCCGGTGAAGGCGGAATATAAAGCTGGGATTATAATGTTGGGCAGATCAACACGGAGTAATCAAAGTGTTTATTGATAGAATCCTCCAGCGTACCCGGGGGCCGTGTACACAATCTTCCTGGGGGAACCGTCCCCCCCCCGCTGAATGTTAATAGAACCTTTCAATACTCTGAGTATTTACAACAAATTCCAGAGTTGTCTTACTTTACACTGGAATGTGTTCTGGGATTTTCTTAAAGGGGGACTCCGGGCAGATGCTTTCAGTCTAACGCACCATTAAAATTAAAGCTGCACATATAAAAGAGACAAATAATCTGTAATCAATAATGCTAACCGTGTAAGTACCTGAATGTGACCTGGTATCTGCCTCTTGCAGTCCCTGCACAGCATGGCTCGAGTGTAAGAAGAAGCAGCAGAAGGAGCCAATCAGTTCATTCACTGATAATAAGCATTCTGATAGGAGGAGAGAGCAGAGCGACAGAGAGATAAGCTTTGGTGTGCTGCTTCTCCTTTCACTGTCCAGTCACAGGCTGGGGGCAGGTCCAGGGCAAGCTGGGTTCAGAAGATGTGGGTTGAATGATACAGGCCTCAAACTTGGCAGCAAAAATGTACTGCAGGGGAAATTGTTGGATGGAAGGTGAATTATTTCAGCAAAGGCTGATTTTGTTACTTTATCTTTTTTAATGGGCTACAGCTAAATACACTGATGAAATGGATATGGGAGCCGTTTTACCTGCTATGGGTCAGTCCATTCCGCTGCTGTATGTCACATAGCACAACCCTGTCTGGTAAGGCAGCGCAGGAGACCTGACATTTCTTTTGCTGCATTTATGACACCTACAGGACTTGTCCATTCTCCAGCCTATGACGGGACAATGAAAAGAGAAGCAGAAAACTGATGGGGGTGGGGAGACGACGCCACTACATTCCTTAACCACTTGCTTACTGGGCACTTAAACCCCCCTCCTGCCCACACCAATTTTTAGCTTTCAAGCGCTCTCACACTTTGAATGACAATTGCGCGGTCATGCAACACTGTACCCAAATGAAATTTTTATCATTTTTTTCACACAAATAGAGCTTTCTTTTGGTGGTATTTGATCACCACTTGGGTTTTTACTTTTTGCTAAACAAACAAAAACAGACAGAAATTTGTGAAAAAAACAAACAAACACGTTTCATAGTTTGTTATAAAATTTTGCAAATGGGTAATTTTTCTCCTTCATCGATATTCGCTGATGAGGCTGCACTGATGGGCACTGATAAGATGGCACTGATGGGTGGCACTGATAGATGTCACTGATGGGCACTGATAGATGGCACTGATGGGCACTGGTAGGTGGCACTGATGGACACTAGTAGGTGGCACTGATGGGCACTGATAGGTGGCACTGATGGACACTAGTAGGTGGCACTGATGGGCACTGGTAGGTGGTATTGATAGGCAGCACTGGTTATGAGGCACTGATTGGTGACATTTATAGGTGGCACTGTGGGCACTAATAGGTGACACTATGGACACTGATGGGTGGTACTGTAGGCACTGGTAGGTGGCGCTGGTGGGCACTGGTAGGCGGCACTGTTGTGCACTAGTAGGTGGCACAAGTGGGCACAGAAGCCTCTACAGAGGCTCTCCACGATCGGGACTGATGTTTCTGTCACAGCCGCCGGTGAACGGATTTTTTTTTTTCTCCCCGCGGTACCAGCGTGAGGAGAAAAAATAACCGATTACCGGCGCTGTTTACATCACATGATCAGCTGTCATTGGCTGACAGCTGATCATGTGGTAAGGGGTCGGGATCTATGATCCGCCGAGTCTCATAGACTCGCTGATCACAGAGTGCGCCGCGTGCCATGCAGGGGGCGCGCAGGCCGCTCGAGCACAAAGTACGTCCACGCTGCAGCCATCTTTCGGCTATAGCGCGGACGGGAAGAGGTTAAAGGAGAAGTACGGTCAAATCCTGGTGACACTTCCTTCTCATGATTGCAGTCAGTTCCAGCCGTTGGTCATTTCAGCACCCAGTTCAAGATACAGCCGTTTGTGCAGGTACGTGTGCGTTGGGGGTATTGCATCGGACATTCTCCGGTTCAGGGACGAATCGGGGGCCGAATCTTTGCCCGAATTCGACCCTAAAATGGAGCCAAAGACACACAGCGTTTCTGTGCAGCCGCCCCGAAGATATGTGAACTTGCTCCATAGAGAGCCGGTCACATTCTCCTGCTATGCGAATTGGATGGATGAAAAGCCCACATCCGATTCGCATAGGTGTGAACCCAGCCTAATGCAGAGAAATGCATCAAGGTAAAAAAAATCTTCAGCCATTAGAACCACTTTTATTCTATGCACTGTTGCCCCTCCATGTCCTGACAACTTCTGCCCACAGCTCTGGTCCCTACTAATGTGCCGACTTTGCTGACAGCTCTCCTGCTACATGTCTTTCATTAGACATAGTTTATGTTAAGATGAATGATTGTAGGGAGGTCGCTGGGGATTGGAAGAACCCATCAAAATTTTGCTATAGGCCCCCCATGATCCCTCGTGTCTCATGATTATTTTTGCATCAGATGTTCAGTTCATAAAAAAGTTTCTATCACACTGGTACAGAATCATCTATTTCTGTATATAGTGAAAATGTACGCATTGACTTGCATCTAAACTGCCTTTCCTCTGAAAAACGATCCACGTTCAGATCACTTTTGACAGGCGGTGAGGAGGGGATGTGATGCTTCCTCACTGCCTGCACCAAAGTGCTACAGCTGCATGAATTGCGACAGGAGCGATAGTAGTTTTTGTTACAGGCGGGAACTTAACATTGCAACCGCAGCATGTAAACCTGCGCCTGCTGCCTTTGCAGCTTATGTGGGGACGGTTGGGAGGGGAGTGGGCACTAAAAAGGCAGCTCAACTGCGTATTTTTAACGCTCCCCAGCCGCAAGTCTGAACAAACCCTTAATATGAACCTTTTGGTAACTTTACGAGTATGCATGAATCATTTCCTGATGTGTCACAATATACAGCAACAGTATCATTGCTTAACCACTTCAGCCCTGGAAGGATTCACCCCCTTCCTGACCAGAGCACTTTTTGCGATTCGGCACTGTGTCGCTTTAACTGACAATTGCCCGGTCGTGCGACGTGGCTACCAAACAAAATTGACGTCCTTTTTTTTCCCACAAATAGAGCTTTCTTTTGGCGGTATTTGATCACCTCTGCGGTTTTTATTTTTTGCACTATAAACAAAAAAAGAGCGACAATTTTGAAAAAAACGCATTATTTTTTGCTTTTTGCTATAATAAATATCCCCCAAAAATATATAAAAAAACATTGTTTTTCCTCAGTTTCGGCCGATACGTATTCTTCTACATATTTTTGGTTAAAAAAAATCACAATAAGCGTTTATTGATTGGTTTGCGCAAAAGTTATAGCGTTTACAAAATAGGGGATAGTTTTATGGCATTTTTATTATTTTTTTTTTTTTACTAGTAGTGGCGGCGATCAGCGATTTTTATCGTGACTGCGACATTATGGCGGACACGGACAATTTTGGCGTGATTTTGGGACCATTCACATTTATACAGCGATCAGTGCGATTAAAATCGCATTGATTACTGTGTAAATGTGACTGGCAGTGAAGGGGTTAACACTAGGTGGCGCTGTAGGGGTTAAATGTGTCCTAGGAATGTGTTCTAACTGTAGGGGGGATGGGCTAGCTGTGGCACACACTGATCTCTGCTCCCAATGACAGGGAGCAGAGATTAGTGACAGTGTCATTAGGCAGAACGGGGAGATGCTTGTTTACCTTAGCATCTCCCCGTTCCTCCTCTCTGTGAGACGATCGCGGGCATCCCCGCGGCGATCGAGTCCACGGGACCCGCGACCCGACTCACGGAGCTCCCGGTGGCGTGCACGCAATGGCATGGCGGCAATTTCAAAGGGACTTACAGGTACGCCCTTTTGCCTAGCCGTGCCATTCTGCCGACGTACATCGGCGTGCGCCGGTCGGGAACCGGTTAATGACCAGGCCATTTTTTGCGATACGGCACTGCGTTGCTTTAACTGACAATTGCATGGTCGTGCGACGTTGTACAAAATTGTCATTTTTTTCCCCCCACAAATAGAGCTTTCTTTTGGTGGTATTTGATCACCTCTGCGTTTTTTTTTTGTTTTTTTTTTGCGCTATAAAAAAAAGATCGACAATTTCGAAAAAAAAACTACATTTTTTACTTTCTGCTAATAATTCATATCCAAAACAAAAAAAAAAAGCCTGCTCTCCTCCTTTGTCCTGAAATGCCCCCACCCCCACTGTACAGCCTTTTACTTGAAAGACCAGTGTGCTGCTGTCTCTACTCCCCCAGCTCTCTAAGATCCTTATGCAGCTGAGAACAGAGGGTGTGTTATCACTTATGTATTTATAGTGTTCTTCACAAGGTAAGAGAGGAAAGAAAATGTGTATAGGGGATATTACTGCGCTAACTCAATTAGTGAAGAAAAATGAACAGCTGCTACATAAGAATGTGACAAAAATTCAATGCAAAAGATGAGTGAAAAATGTAGCGCTACAAATATAAAACAATAAACATTGAACAATATATCGAGTATTGTGTGTAAATAAAAAAAACTTTGTGATAAAAATCAATCTCAAATATAATGAATATAAAGCAAAACATGTATATAATGAGTAGAAACACAGGTGAGAAAGTCCCAAAGGTGAAACAATCCTATGGTAAACATATATGGAGTCCACCACAAAAAGTAGTTGTTGCTCAGAAGTGGGGTACAAAGGCCTCAGCAGGCATGCAGAGCATCAGGGATAGTGTGTCCTCCACCTGAGATAAGGGGTATTACACTCTTACCGGAAATAGTGGACTCGAATGTCAGCGACAACGAGTCAATCAAGTGAGGATAGCACGATCAACAGATGTCCAAAACGATCCAGGGAATCCAAAGAGCTCTAAGAATGAATCCAGGGAATCGGGCAGGTAACCGCGAGGCTGGAACTCAGATGTTGGTGGTTTCAGCAGACATCACCAGGTAACCATGAGGCTGGAAGTCAGATGTTAAGCAGCCTGACCAGTAGAAGGACCCTGGTGAGACCAGTAGTGGGACCCTGGTTGGACCAGTAGAAGGACCCTGGTGGTTTCAGCAGACATCACCAGGTAACCGTGAGGCTGGAACTCAGATGTTAAGCAGTAGACCAGTAGAAGGACCCTGGTGAGACCAGTAGAGGGACCCTGGTGAGATCAGTAGAAGGACCCTGGTGGTGTCAGCAGACATCACCAGGTAACCGTGAGGCTGGAACTCAGATGTTAAGCAGCCAGACCAGTAGAAGGACCCTGGTGAGACCAGTAGAAGGACCCTGGTGGTGTCAGCAGACATCACCAGGTAACCGTGAGGCTGGAACTCAGATGTTAAGCAGACAGACCAGTAGAAGGACCCTGGTGAGACCAGTAGAAGTACCCTAGTGATGTCAGCAGACATCACCAGGATCCTTCTACTGGTCTGTCTGCTTAACATCTGAGTTCCAGCCTCACGGTTACCTGGTGATGTCTGCTGACACCACCAGGGTCCTTCTACTGGTCTCACCAGGGTCCTTCTACTGGTCTGGCTGCTTAACATCTGAGTTCCAGCCTCACGGTTACCTGGTGATGTCTGCTGAAACCACCAGGGTCCTTCTACTGGTCCAACCAGGGTCCCTCTACTGGTCTCACCAGGATCCTTCTACCCTGGTGACCCTGGTGAGACCAGTAGAAGTACCCTAGTGATGTCAGCAGACATCACCAGGGTCCTTCTACTGGTCTGGCTATTTAACATCTGAGTTCCAGCCTCACGGTTACCTGCACGATTCCTTGGATTCGTTCTTGGAGCTCTTTGGATTCCCTGGAAAATCTGCTGATCGGGCTATCCTCGCTTGATTGACTCGTTGTCGCTGACATTCGAGTCCACTATTTCCGGTAAGAGTATATACCCCTTATCTCGGGTGGAGGACACACTATCCCTACATGCCTGCTGAGGCCTTTGTACCCCACTTCTGAGCAACAACTTTTTGTGGTGGACTCTATATATGTTTACCATAGGATTGTTTCACCTTCGGGACTTTCTCACCTGTGTTTCTACTCATTACATACATGTTCTGTTATATATTTACTGTAAGGGAGGAAAGAAGACTATCAGTGGGGGTTGGGGGTTTGGAAAAAATAGTTTGTGTCCGGAGTAATTGTATCCCATTCTTGGACCAATTTAAGCTTTTTTGTAGGTAAACAGTCTTCTCATTTTGGGTAGACCAGGCCATTTGTTGACATGAGTTGTCTGTTGAGCATCTTGCAGTGTATCCATTTTTTTTATTCCTTTCCAGGTCCAGGTTGTAAAATTCCCATGTTTACATTCCACACAAACGCAACAAATCTCATGTTAGCGACATAAACATTCTGTAACACGTTACGGACATTCACCCATCTGTCAACCATTTTCATCAACTGACACGGCCACCTTGCACTATTTTATGTTTATGCATTTCCCCCCTCGCACGTAGCCGCTGACGGGATGTACGCGGCGAAGGATACGGCAGATATTCGGAGCCCGGCGATGTTCCAAGACAAAGTGACATTTGTAATGGTGAAAGTCGGCTAAGTGTTCCCAGATTTTATTTGGAGCCCCACATTGTTCATGTTCCTGAGGATATTGACATTTGAAATGAGTCAGGAATGTAAATAGATGGTAAAACAATTTGCTGCGAGGGTCCGCATTGGCGAGTAACAAAAACTTGTCTTATTTGCACCTGTGCGCTGTAGAAGCCGCCATTTTGTGTGGGGAAGCTGCAGTTGTTACTCCATTAGTCAGGTGTTCTTTACTCGTAATGCTGAAGTTTTGTTTGCTTATATTCAATCTTAGGTTCCTCCCCCTTTATCAATATGATAATGATATTTCTTTATCCTACATCACGGGACACAGAGCACCATAATAATGACTATGTGGGTTATACGCTTACCTTCAGGTGATTGGACACTGGCAACCAATAGCAAGACGGTTCCACCCATATAACCCCTCCTATACCGGAAGTACCTCAGTTTTTTCGCCAGTGTCTTGAAGGTGATGGTCATGGCTGTTGAAGCTCTTCAAATTTCTTTAAAAATGTCCCACTGAGGACGTTATAATCGGATCCATTTGGATGGCTTAACAAAGCTAAAGTGGATGGTACCCGAACCTCGGTTCAAGAACGAGGTATTGCTTGTAATGTGTCCTATATAGGCGCTGGACCCTTGTTAAGTTGGTATTCCTGGTCAATCTTGCCCAAGGTAAACCAGAAAGGGTGCTTTACAGGTCCAGGGGTGTGGACCCCAATATATGGGGGACCCGGTCCCTGAAGGTCATTAGAGGCGCTACCCGCCGTGATGGGGGAAGAATGGGCCTGGTAAGACAGGCCCTGCTGCTTGGGATGGTGAGTACTCCCTTTGGGATTTATATATATATATATATATATATATCGATATATATATATATATATATATATATATATATATATATATATATATATATATATATATATTTCCCTTTGAAACTGCTGGTGAACCTTAAGGCCCCTTTCACACTGGGGCGGTAGGGGGCGTCGGCGGTAAAACAGCGCTATTTTACCGCGGTATTTGGCCGCTAGCGGTGCGGTTTTAACCCCCCGCTGGCGGCCGAAAAATGGTTAAATCCACTCGTATAGCGTGGCTATAGCCGCGCTGTCCCATTGATTTCAATGGGCAGGAGCGGTTTAGGAGCGGTGAATACACCACTCCTTCACTGCTCCAAAGATGCGGCTGACAGGAGATTTTTTCTTCTCCTGCCAGCGCACCGCTTCAGTGTGAAAGCCCTCGGGTTTGCAGGCGGTATTTTTAGCGCAATAACACCTGCAAACCGCCCCAGTGTGAAAGGGGCCTAAGCCTGTGTCTGGGATTACAGATGGCCGGTTTTGGGGAGCATTTTTGAGTACTGACGTGCGTGAGTGTGCGCATGCGCGCCCGCCGCGTGCGCACCGCCGGCGTGTGTGTGCACCCCTGTTGTGCGCGTGCGCCGCTGCTGTGTGCATCGCAAATGTGCCGCGTGCGTCAGGACGGTGCATGCGCCGTGCGGTGGGCATGCCGATCGCTGATGCGCGCGCTTACTCTCAGGCAAAAGCTTTATAAGGATGGAGCTCCTGGCGTGCGCGTGGACAGCACAGAACGGTATTTGGGCACGTGAGTCTGGTGGTCTTGGACACAGTGGTGACATATCTTAACTAGGGATGGGCTCAGGCGTATTCGGGATCGTAGTCCCAACCCGCCTGCCCGATCCCGCCAGGAAGCCGACACTGCACACCGCCAATCATAGACAGTGAGACATTTGTGCAGCTGCGGACCAGGAAGTGCCTCACTGCCTATGATTGGCGGTGTGCAGTGACTGCTTCCTGGCGGGATTGCTCAGGTGGGTTGGGACTACGATACGAACTCGCCTGAGCCCATCACTAATCCTAACACCTTGGTGCCTGAGGGTAAAACAAATCTAGATGCCTAAGCACAATTTTGCGACTTTGACATGTGTAAAACCGTACATATCACAGCTACCTTGTTTATCCAGATGGATTTCAGGACAAATTGGGCTTTCATTTGGTGGTACATGGTAATAGATATCTCCTGATTTTTTTTTAGTAAAAAAAATATTAAAAACAATATATTTTTTTTAAATGTACCTGTATATTTCTTGCTACTACCATAACCTATCACCAAATAACAACCCAAATTAAATTCTCCTGCTCCTGACAATTGCAGCAATACCACATATGTCAGTGGTGTCACTAAAGTTGTGTCACCTGGTGCAGTAAAACATGGTGCCCCCCCCCCCCCCCCCCCCAGGGGCACTAAGCACTCCTGTAGCAAATGATGATGTCTGAACAGGGGGGTCCGCACAGCGCTGGTATCATCAGTAAGAAAACTTTATTGGAGACTGCTCAGACAGAACATGGTGCTGCCATGGTGTTATGTCTCAGCATCTCCCATAAAGTTTCTTGTGGATGATACCAGTGCTGTGCGACCCTCTCTTTCAACTGGCATTGAATTGTATTACTCTCATAATAATTATAAGCAGATGTCCAGAGCATCCCCCCCCCTTATATCAAAAATAAAGTGTCTCCCCCCCCCACCATCAGAAGTCAAGAGTCCCCCACCCTCCACAGTGCACCCTCCTTACCTTGTGCTGCTGCAAGGTAGAAGCTGGGGTTGGAAATTGGAAGCAGAAAGTGCAGGGTCTGGAGGAGGACCAGAGAAGGGATGGAGTCAACTGCCGGAGTATGCTAAATGCTGAGACCAGAAGAGACGGAGACAAGGGGGGGCAGCAGCTGCACAGAGATGCGCAGGATCTGTAGGATGAGTTCTGTCCTCCTCTCTGCTGCCAACTGCTGAGATTGGGGTGGAGGGGCAGAGATGAGCCTCTCCGCAGCTGCACGGAGAAGCACAGGATCTGGCAGATCCTCTCTGCTGCCAGCTGCTGATACAAGGTAGGGGGCAGAGACATAGAGGGTGCTGCAGCTGAAGGAGAGGTGCAAGGGCCACATGAAATGTCCTGATCGGTCAGATTGGGGCCTTGTGTTTGACACATGTGCCTTAGAGCAGTGCTCATCAACCCTGTCCTCAGGGCCCACTAACAGGCCAGGTTTGCAAGATAACTGAAATACATGACAGGTAATATCATTTTCTGCTCAGTGATTGCAGTATTCTAGTCTGCATCTCCCCCAAGGTAATACATAAAACCTGGCCTGTTAGTGGGCCCTGAGGACAGGGTTGATGAGCACTGGCGTAGACTGTCTACTGACATGCAGGGAGTGCTGAGTAGACAAAGCTGTAATGAAGAGGACATCCGGGGTCTCCATGAGCTGGTGAAGGGTCCAGCTAAAGTGTTGTGGGGGATTTCTTGTTTCTGCAGCTTTTTTTGCAGTTATTTTCCTTTCTGTGCACATGCTTCATTAAAGGCAGAGCAGTGTAAAAATTAAACTTTTTATAGACTGCTCCTGGCGAATATTAAAAATTAGCAATGTTTAGCTCATAAAATGTGATCTATATAAAGATTGGTTCTTGTGGGGAGTTGACTACCTGCCAATTGGCGGTGCTAAATGAAAGAAAACATTTTTCACTTTCAAGCTGTTGCGAGAGAACCCAGTTCTGTGCCGGGGGGCACTAAGGTGCTGAAGACTTTTCCAACCTTACCAGCAGTACAATGGGTTACTGTTTACCCAGACACTAAAGGAGGTCTCATTGGTGGGTTATGTAAGAGGTTTTCAATGTAAAGATCCTTTGTAATCCTATTTCTGCCTGATAATGAAATTATGGGCCAAAATCAATAATGACATATATGATGCAGCCTGACGCTACCATTAGAGGGTTTATAAACCCCCAAATCTTATTTTTCTATGTTTAACCACTTGCTGACCGCTGCGCACCGATATACATCGGCACAATGGCAGCAGTGGGCAAGTGGGCGTACCTGTACGTCCCCTTTAATCAGCGGGGCTAGCGGGCACCCGCGCCACGTACAGTGTGAAAATGCCCGAGGGACTCGATGTCCGCCGGTCTCCCGGCGATCGTGTCACGAGCCGCAGAACGGGGAGGTGTCTATGTAAACAAGGCATTTCCCCGTTCTGCCTTGTGACATGACAGAGATCACCGCTCCCTGTGATCGGGAGCAGTGATCGCTGTCATGTCATTGGTAGCCCATCCCCCCCCCAGTTAGAATCACTCCCTAGGACACACTTAACCTCTTGATTGCTGCCCCCTAGTGCTTAACCCCTTCCCTGCCAGTGTCATTTACACAGATATCAATGCATTTTTATAGCACTGATCGCTGTATAAATGTGAATGGTCCCAAAATAGTGTCAAAAGTGTCCGATCTGTCCGCCATAATGTCGCAGTCACAATAAAAATCGCAGATCGCTGCCATTACTAATTAAAAAGAAATGAATAATAAAAACGCCATAAAACTATCTCCTATTTTGTATTTTTGTGACGATATAACTTTTGAGAAAACCAATCAATATACGCTTATTGCAATTTTTTTTTTACCAAAAATATGTAGAAGAATACATATCGGCCTAAACTGAGGAAAAAAAAAAAATTTATATATATATTTTTGGGAGATATATATTATAGCAAAAAGGGAAAAAAATTGCGTTTTTTTCAAGATTGTCGCTATTTTTTTGTTTATAGCGCAAAAAAAAAAAAACCGCAGAGGGGATCAAATATCGCCAAAAGAAAGCTCTATTTGTGGGGAAAAAAAAAGGACGTCAATTTTGTTAGGGTGCAACGTCACACGACTGCGCAATTGTCAGTTAAAGCGACGCAGTGCTGAATCGCAAAAAGTCCTCTGGTCAGGAAGGGGGGAAAATCTTCTGGGGCTGAAGCGGTTAACATCATACTTCACTGTATACAGTTTTCTTAAAGTGGTTCTAAAGGCAGAAGGCGTTGTTTATTAATTGAATGCATTCTATGCATTAAGGTAAAAAAAAAAAACGTTCTGCATGCAGCCCCCCCTTCCCAGCGTCACCCTTCTACTTACCTGAGCCTGATCTCGATCCAGTGATGTGCACAAGAGCAGCGTCTCTCTTGGCTCTCTCTCCTCACTGGACACAGAGGTAGCAGGTAGCTTATGCCGCTGTCAATCATAGCTGGTGAGAAGAGAGAGGATGGTGGGGGCGAACTGCACACTGTGTGTCTATGGACACACCGAGCCGACGGCTCAGGGAGGAGCAAGCACATGTGGGGGCACTTGCTCTGGGGGCACTTGGCAGGGGGGAGTTGCAAGGGGAACCCAAGAAGGGGTTAAGGGGGCTAAGCCACTGACTTACAATCAGCAGCAGCGTTGTCAGCCTGCCATGTACACTCCTGACAGCCTACCTGCCAACTATGAGGCAGTGGCTTGGCTCTATCAGTTGTTCACAAGAGAAGGAATATGATCATTTAAAGCGGAGTTCCAACTGTCTAAAAATAATTTTTTTTTGGATGAATATAATTTTTTTAAAACTTTATATCACTCACGTTTTAGGAATCGATGGCCGCTCGATTGCCATTTTCCCATCGTACGATATCTTATATTCTTCTCTCCTGGCCGTTTTCATTTTGCTTGTGGGCATGTGAAGCCCACAAGCATCCTGTTCCGGGATACGGCGCCCATTCTCAGCATGCGCATTGTGTCATTTTGTGTTCTGACAAGAAATGCCCTCTGTCGAATAATGCCCGCCCTGTACTGCGCATGCGCAGCGCTTGCGTGGTATGGAGCCGCCGAACAGTGGAATCCAATGTTCGGCGGCTTTCGGCGGCTCCGTACTGCGCAAGCGTAATACCGGGCGGGCATTATTCGACCGGGGGGCATTTTTCGGCAGGACACCGTCAACTAATCCGGTTGCCATCTCAACGGGTGGCGTCGTGTGATGGCAACGAAGCCCTCTGCGTTTCCCACGGACTCCTGGGAAATGATGACACACATCTCCCAGGAGCAGTAGCGAGCGGAGGCGCTGAGGGAAGTGACGTCAGGAGCCGAGGTGATGAAGGAGGCAGATTTCGATGGACCACATAGCAACAGGCATAAAAAGGTAAGTAAAAAAAAATTTTTCTCCAAATGTTTTTTTTTCTTAATTTATTTCATGCACAATAATGACATTTTTTTTTTTTGGTGGAACTCCACTTTATGTTGTATCTCGGCACTCTGCTCCCCTCACTTTCATGCTCTGCATTTGTATTAGAGATTAGAAGGCTTGCAAGGCTTTCATATCACAGCTGGGAGGAAGGAGAAGGGTAGGCTGAGCCAAGTCACTGCTGGGAGGGTGGAGACATGATGATGAGTCACTGCTGGGAGGGTGGAGACATGATGATGAGTCACTGCTGGGAGGGAGGAGACATGATGATGAGCCACTGCTGGGAGGGTGGAGACATGATGATGAGTCACTGCTGGGAGGGAGGAGACATGATGATGAGTCACTGCTGGGAGGGAGGAGACATGATGATGAGTCACTGCAGGGAGGGAGGAGACATGATGATGAGTCACTGCTGGGAGGGAGGAGACATGGTGATGAGTCACTGCTGGGAGGGAGGAGACATGATGATGAGTCACTGCAGGGAGGGAGGAGACATGATGATGAGTCACTGCTGGGAGGGAGGACACATGATGATGAGTCACTGCTGGGAGGGAGGAGACATGATGATGAGTCACTGCAGGGAGGGAGGAGACATGATGATGAGTCACTGCTGGGAGGGAGGGAGGAGACATGGTGATGAGTCACTGCTGGGAGGGAGGAGACATGATGATGAGTCACTGCTGGGTAGAAGGGAGCCGGGTGAGCTGAGCTGCTGAGTTACTGCTAGGAGGGGAGGCAGGATGAAGCTGTGGTGTCACTGCTGAGAGGTAGGGGAAGCTGAGCTGTTGAATTAGTCCTGGAAGGAAAGAGCTGCTAAATCTTTGCTGGTAGGGTAACCTGAGCTGCTGAGTTACTATGGATGGGGGGGGGGGGGGGAGCAGGGTGAGGGGAGCTGCTGGGTCACTACTGGGAGGGGGCAGGATGAGCTGAACTGTTAAGTCACTGCTAGGGTGGGGACAGGGAAGCTGAGCTTTAATGTTATTGCTGGGAGGAAGAAGCAGGTGTAACTGAGCCACTGCTGGAAGTAGGATCAGGGTAAGAAGAGCTCCTGAGACTCTACTGGGAAAAGAGGCAGGTAAAGCTGAGCTGCTGAGTCACCATTGGGGAGGGGCAAGGGAAGCTGAGCTGCTGAGTCACTGTTGGGAGAGGAAGGAGCAAGGGAAGCTGAGCTGCTGAGTCACTGTTGGGAGAGGAAGGAGCAAGGGAAGCTGAGCTGCTGAGTCACTGTTGTTAGGAAGGAGCAAGGGAAGCTGAGCCACTGAGTCACTGTTGGGAAGAAGGAGCAAGGGAAGCTGAGCCGCTGAGTCACTGCTGGGAGGAAGGAGCAAGGGAAGCTGAGCTGCTGAGTCACTGCTGGGAGGAAGGAGCAAGGGAAGCTGAGCCGCTGAGTCACTGCTGGGAGGAAGGAGCAAGGGAAGCTGAGCTGCTGAGTCACTGCTGGGAGGAAGGAGCAAGGGAAGCTGAGCCGCTGAGTCACTGCTGGGAGGAAGGAGCAAGGGAAGCTGAGCCGCTGAGTCACTGCTGGGAGGAAGAAGCAAGGGAAGCTGAGCTGCTGAGTCTTTGCTGGGAGGGGAAGCTGAGTTGAATCACTCATTGGGAAAGGGCAGGGGGGTCAGGGGAAGCTGAGCTGTTGAGTTAACAAGAGTGAGGGAGGGAGAACAGGATTAGCTCAGTTTGCTGAAAATTAAAGTGCTATAAATTTGAAGGAAGAATTGCTCCACAATGCCTGCAGCTACAGAAGTCAGTGAGGGCTCGTTTTACAGCTCATTTACAGCTATTTAGTAATAAACTTTTTGAACTCCATAGCCTGGAGTGGACGCAGTTGCACTTTAAAGCTAAGGAACATTTTCCATCAATAGACACTCAATAACCCAAACTATATGTAGTAACCTCGCTTAGGACTATAGCTAAACCTTGCTTTTTTCTGAAGGGGGAAATACACTGTATTACCAAAAGTATTGGTACGCCAACCTTTACACGCACATGAACTTTAATGGCATCCCAGTCTTAGTCCGTAAGGTTCAATATTGAGTTGGCCCACCCTTTGCAGCTATAACAGCTTCAACTTTTCTGGGAAGGCTGTCCACAAGGTTTAGGAGTGTGTCTATGGGAATTTTTGACTGATTCTTCCAGAGGTGCATTTGTGAGGTCAGGTACTGATGTGGACGAGAAGGCCTGGCTCACAGTCTCCACTCTAATTCATCCCAAAGGTGTTCCGTTGGGTTGAGGTCAGGACTCTGTGCAGGTCAGTCAAGTTCCTCCACCCCAAACTCGCTCATCCATGTCCTTATGGACCTTGCATTGTGCACTGGTCCAAATCATTTGGTGTTTTTCAGGGGTTGGGCTTGGCCCTTTAGTCCCAGTGAAGGGAACTCTTAAGGCGTCAGCATACCAAGACATTTTGGACAATTTTATGTTCCCAACTTTGTGGGAACAGTGTGGGGATGGCCCCTTCCTTTTCCAACATGACTGCCCACCAGTGCACAAAGCAAGGCCCATAAAGACATGGATGAGCGAGTTTGGGGTGGAGGAACTTGACTGGCCTGCACAGAGTTCTGACCTCAACCCGATAGAACACTTTTGGGATGAATTAGAGCGTAAACCCAATTGCTAAAATCTCACATAAGCTTTCACATGTTATTGCCATGTCAATAGTTTATTTTAAGGCTTTTTAAATCTGCAGCTTTAAGGTGATCCTTCACTGAAAGTCCTTGTTTTTCGGGTACTTCTTGGTGTAGCGTGAAAACTGTTTCCCCCAATTGAGCTCCTGTGTTGTCACCCTGTCCCTGTCACATGTGCGGGGGCTACAAGTGGCCATGTCAACACACATTGTGCAGGGTTGATCCACTATTATTATAAAGACATGGATGAGCGAGTTTGGGGTGGAGGAACTTGACTGGCTTGCACAGAGTCCCGACCTTAACCCGATAGAACACCTTTGGGATGAATTAGAGCGGAGACTGCGAGGCAAGCCTTCTCATCCAACATCAGTGCCTGACCTCACAAATGCTCTTCTGGAAGAATAGTCAAACATTCCCATAGACACACTCCTAAACCTTGTGGACGGCCTTCCCAGAAGAGTTGAAGCTGTTATAGCTGTAAAGGGTGGGCCAACTCAATATTGAACCCTACGGACTAAGACTGGGATGCCATTAAAGTTCATGTTCAGTGCGTGTAAAGGCAGGCGTCCCAATACTTTTGGTAATATAGTGTATGTCAGAAAAATATTTGTGGTAGTTTTCCCCTTTAAAATTTTTTTTTTCCATGATTGTCACAAAGGCAAAGAAGTGGTACCAGAAATGACAATGGAGCTCTGGGGTTTTATTTCATCCCTTAGAAAGTGGAGAAGTTGTTTCATGTCACACTTTTCAAAAGAACATTTGAGTTTTGAACATGAAGAAAGTAGAAAAAAAAAAAAAAAAGTCTCATTCCCAGGCAGATCAGAGGAGCTGCCTCCGTGATTTATATAGACGCTACTTTATACCTCATCAACGCAGCCCAGTTCTTGGCCGCTGACCAGCACGAGGCTGGAGAGACGCAGCCACCGCAGAGAGACGGCTCAAAGGTGGCACAAGTGTCTATTGATTCAAGAGCTCTGTTTGGATTTACAGTCAGATTATTTGAGAAACAGCTGCCATCTGACCGCTCAGAATTATTTCCAGATTTTTACATGTTGAAAGTCGAGTCAGAAACATTTCCTCTTCTTTTTTCTCCTACAAATATAGTTAAAATGAGTAAGTGGATTTGTGGTTTATAACACTGGCACAAGTTTGTGTAACCTGCATCTGAAAACAGCTGTTTTATCTTTCCAAAATATGTATTCATATATGTCAGACTTCATATTCAAAGGGTACTATGTCCATTCATTGGGTAGTACTTCCTGGGTGTGGGCGAGCACGTGACTTACTCACGTTGAAGGTTTTCGTCCAGGATATCCCTGTACTTGGCCGCATTCATCTTTCCCTCGATTGCAACCAGTCGTCCTGTCCCTGCAGCTGAAAAACACCCCCACAGCATGATGCTGCCACCACCATGCTTCACTGTTGGGACTGTATTGGACAGGTGATGAGCAGTGCCTGGTTTTCTCCACACATACCGCTTAGAATTAAGGCCAAAAAGTTCTATCTTGGTCTCATCAGACCAGAGAATCTTATTTCTCACCATCTTGGAGTCCTTCAGGTGTTTTTTTTAGCAAACTCCATGCGAGCTTTCATGTGTCTTGCACTGAGGAGAGGCTTCCGTCGGGCCACTCTGCCATAAAGCCCCGACTGGTGGAGGGCTGCAGTGATGGTTGACTTTCTACAACTTTCTCCCATCTCCCTACTGCATCTCTGGAGCTCAGCCACAGTGATCTTTGGGTTCTTCTTTATCTCTCTCACCAAGGCTTTTCTCCCCGATAGCTCAGTTTGGCCGGATGGCCAGCTCCAGGAAGGGTTCTGGTCATCCCAAACGTCTTCCATTTAAGGATTATGGAGGCCACTGTGCTCTTAGGAACCTTAAGTGCAGCAGAAATTTTTTTGTAACTTTGGCCAGATCTGTGCCTTGCCACAATTCTGTCTCTGAGCTCTTCAGGCAGTTCCTTTGACCTCATGATTCTCATTTGCTCTGACATGCACTGTGAGCTGTAAGGTCTTATATAGACAGGTGTGTGGCCTTCCAAATTACGGTATTTATCGGCGTATAACACGCACTTTTTTCCCCTTAAAATCAGGGGGAAATCGTGGGTGCGTGTTATATCCCCGCTAATTGTGATCTATTGGAGCGATTGCAGCCGACATTCCTATAGCGTGTAGTTTTAAATATGCGCAGCGGAGTTCGGAGGGACTCGGCGGAGCTGAACGAGCGCCGCCGAGATCACAGTGACTGGGCGGAGCAGAGATACACATAGTCAAGTGTTCTCGGCTCTTTCTGGCACTGCTCACAGTCACGCCCAGTCCCGCCATTGGACCTGTGTTATGTCCATCATAGGGCGGGACTGTGAGCGGCGCCGGAAAGAGCCGAGTACACTCGACTATGTGTATCTCGGCAGCGCTCGTTCAGCTCCGCCGAGTCCCTCCTAACTCCGTGGCGCCATATTTAAAACTACATGCTATGTGTATGTCGGTGGCGATCTGTCCAAACATGTAATGGACACTGGGGGCAAGGCTGCACTGACCACTGGGGCAGAGCTGCACTGAAAAGGCTGCACTGGGGCAAAGCTGCACTGACCACTGGGGCAAAGCTGCACTGACAAGGCTGCACTGGGGCAAGGCTGCACTGACCACTGGGGCAAGGCTGCACTGACCACTGGGGCAAGGCTGCACTGACCACTGGGGCAAAGCTGCACTGACAAGGCTGCACTGGGGCAAGGCTGCACTGACCACTGGGGCAAGGCTGCACTGACCACTGGGGCAAGGCTGCACTGACCACTGGGGCAAGGCTGCACTGACCACTGGGGCAAGGCTGCACTGACCACTGGGGCAAAGCTGCACTGACAAGGCTGCACTGACAAGGCTGCACTGACAAGGCTGCACTGGGGCAAGGCTGCACTGACAATTCTGCACTGGGGCAAAGCTGCACTGGCAAGGCTGCAATGGACACTGGGTCAAGGCTGCACTGACACTGAAAAGGCTGCAATGACACTGACAAGGCTGCAGATGGACACTGATGAGGCTTCATTGATAGGCATTTTAATGTAAGTTTTTTCTCCTTAAACTTTACTCCTAAAAGTTTTTTCCTTAAAATTCCCTCCTAAACTTGGGGTGCGTGTTATACGCCGATAAATACGGGTAAGTCCAATTCGTATAATCAAACACAGCTGGACTCAAATGAAGGTGTAGAACCATTTCAAGGATGATCAGAAGAAATGGACAGCACCTGAGTTAAATATATGAGTGTCACAGCAAAGGGTCTGAATACTTAGGACCATGTGATATTTCAGTTTTTCTTTTTTAATAAATCTGCAAAAATGTCAACAATTCTGTGTTTTTCTGTCAATATGGGGTGCTGTGTGTACATTAATGAGGAAAGAAGGAACTTAAATGATTTTAGCAAATGGCTGCAATATAACAAAGAGTGAAAAATTGAAGAGGGTCTGAATACTTTCCGTCCCCACTGTATATATATATATATATATTTATATATATATATATATATATATATATATATATAATGTTTGGGGGTTCTAAGTAATTTTCTAGCAAAAATAATGATTTTAACTTGAAACCAACAAGTGTCAGAAAAAGGTTTAGTCTTTAGGTGGTTAAACCTCATTTACAGACTGAAGTTCATTCCTTTGATCCAAAGTACAAAATGTTACAATGTTTATAGTTAGCTCAGCGGCTGAGGAATGTTGTGAAACTTGGCAGACTGGCTGTTTTTTATTTTATTTTTTTGATCGCGAGAGGGAAAGAATCGCGATCTCAATTCTTAATAATTAATCATGCAGCTCTACTATACATTAATATAAAAAAACTTCTGCCCCCACCCATGCCCCATCTCAATCCAGCGAACTGCATGAGAGCAGTGTCTCTCCTGGGTCACTCTCTTCTCATTGGCTCACACAGCAGTGAGAGCCATTGGTTCCTGCTGCCGTCACTCCTAGCCAGCGAGCCAATGAGAAGAGAGCAGGGGTGAGACAGAGCAGCACTGTGTGTGTTAATTAACACAGAGCGGCTCAGGAGCGAGCTTGCTATTTAGGGCATTCGGCAGGGGGGAGGAGCCAGGACCGCTTGCGGAGGACCCAAAAAGATGAGGATCGGAGCTGCTTTTTTTTTATTACAACCTTTAGAATCACTTTAAAGTGATTACAAAGGCTGTTGTTTTTTCCTATAAAAATAATAAACATGTTATACTTACCTGCTTGTTTGAAGTGAATTTGGACAGAGTAGCCCCGAGCCTCCTCTTCTCAGGTCCCCTCTTCTGTGATCCCGGCCCCAATACATGGTGATCTATGTATATTTCATTATCTCCTTCTATTTTATTTTTGTAATATTAAATTTATACATTTTTATCTTATCTACTCTACTACTTTTTTGCTTGGTGTGACCTTTGCCTTTAAAGTCCTAGAGGAATTTCTTGTTTTTTGTTTCGTTATTTACTAAAACTGGAGAGTGCAAAATCTGGTGCAGCTCTGCAGAGAAACCAATCAGCTTCCAGGTTTTACAACTCTAGTGTATGGAGAGGAACCTGGTGGCACCTGATGTAAGGGAGGGACTGTGATGTGTGAAGGGATTCTGATTGGGACACTAGATGTAAGGGGGTACTCTGATGGGGACACTAGATGTAAAGGGGGTACTCTGATTGAGACACCAGATGTAAGGGGGTACTCTGATGGGGACACCAGATGTAAGAGGGTACTCTGATGGATACACTAGATGTAACGGAGTACTCTGATGGGGACACTAGATGTAAAGGGGAACTCTGATAGGGACACTAGATGTAAGGGGGTACTCTGATGGGGACACTAGATGTAAAGGGGTACTCTGATGGGGACACTAGATGTAAGGGTGGTCTCTGATGGGGACACCAGATGTAAGGGGGGACTCTGATTGGGACACCAGATGTAAGGAGGGACTCTGACGGGGGCACCAGATGTAAGGGGGTACTCTGACAGGGCACCAGATGTAAGGGGGGACTCTGACTGGGACACCAGATGTAAGGAGGGACTCTGTCTGGGACACCAGATGTAAGGGGGGACTCTTGACTGGGGCACCAGATGTAAGGGGGTACTTTGACAGGGCACCAGATGTAAGGGGGGACTCTGACTGGGACACCAGATGTAAGGGGGGACACTGATGGGGACACCAGATGTAAGGGGGGACTCTGAAGGGGACACCAGATGTAAGGGGGAACTCTGAAGGGGACACCAGATGTAAGGGGGGACTCTGACGGGGATACCAGATGTAAGGGAGGGCTCTGATGGGGACAGCAGATGTAAGGGGGACTCTGACGGTGACACTAGATGTAAGGGGGGACTCTGATGGGGACACCAAATGTAAGGGGGGACTCTGACGCGGCCACCAGATGTAAGGGAGGGCTCTGATGGGGACAGCAGATGTAAGGGGGACTCTGACGGTGACACTAGATGTAAGGGGGGACTCTGATGGGGACACCAGATGTAAGGGGGGACTCTAATGGGGACACCTGATGTATAGTGCTTTTATTTTATTTTTCTTGAAATATGTGATTGGCCTACTTTTATATTTTTATTAAAGAGCAATTTGGACCTCGGCTGGATGAAAATTTCAGTGGCATTCTTGCGTTGCAGGAAAGTGCGCAGACTTGTGTGCATCCCTGCAATACACAAACACACACACAGCCCTTTTGCCGGTGTACAGCGGTGCCAATAAGTCTTAATGTCACAACTGCACACCTTGCTTTTGCGTTCATTCACCTGCCTTTTGGTGCAGCGCAATTTATATTAAAAAAAAAAGGTTATACAGGTTTTACATCTATTTGCACTACATTTTGTCTTTCATTTGTTTTGTATACTACTATAGTATATAAAAAAAAGTGCAGCGCACCGCTAAAGTGTTGAGGTTTGGCTTGGGAAAAAAAAGGTGGCAACCCTACACTGGGTGGAAGTTGTTAGTTCCCTATATAAGCTCTAACGAGCGGGGCCCTCTGATCCCTCCTGTATAGATTTGTATTGTAACTGTACTGTCTGCCCTCATGTTGTAAAGCGCTGTGCAAACTGTTGGCGCTATATAAATCCTGTATAATAATAATAATAAAGGTGGTTAATGAGTGTCAGGTGTGCAGGCTAGAGTGGTAATGCTGCAGTGCCAAAAGCTAACCATAGATGGGGCTAGTAAGCAATTCCAGCAACTTAAAAATCTCCTTTACATTCTGGGCGGCCATACGCAACCTGTGACCTAACCCTAGCTGGTCTCATTTGCATATGTATGTCCTTGCAATGGAGACAAGCGCAGGAAAATAAGGTTGGAGGTGAAGCGCTGTGCCTAGCCTACAGGTTGGTGAGAAGGGGACTGGTTCTCCTTTAATATAGGTGGGACAGGCAGACTGCAATCATTTGTTTTGTTGATTTAAACACATTACGGCGGATCACCTTACGTATTGCCCAGGCAGCGATAAAATAAACCATGCAAACAGCAATTCTTTTCTGCTTACAGTAACATTCCACTTAATTGACTGACGCAGACAGTTCTCCATGAGCCTGCCCATACACATACAGTCCTAGAGGATACATTTTTGGTGGTCTGTAGGGGTTTTTTTTCTTTATAATTGCTTCCACCTGAAGAACTGAATTAAAAAAAAAAAAAAAAAAGTTACAGGAAGTCTTTCAAATAATACAGTTCATAATTGGCAGTAATGAAGTGTACAGCTCACGAAATCGCATCGTACTTGACTTACTTGACCACAAGGAAGCCATCCTGAGTATGAATAGGGAGCGGATACATTAGGTTTCCCGTGCCATTCTTTCAGTCTCCAGTTCCTGCATTCACCAGGGACCGCCGTTAATTAACTCGCGTTTTTTGCGTCCGTACCCTTAGAAAAACAAATATATTGAAATTTTTGGCTTTTTCGAAAGGTTTTTCATTCCAAGAACGTATTTTGTTTGGCCATTTGAAGGAATCTTCAAACAGGTTGTTTAATATGTGTTGCGGGTGGTCTGGAGTATGGCGAGTCGTAGTGCCGATTTTTTTATTAAAGCTTCGTACATTCGTAAAAAATTTATAGAGTTCTTTTTAACAAGAATCTGTAGACCTTTTTATGGATGATATCAACACACGCTATATTCTCTGTGGCCTCATTTGAAATCTTTAATGGATATTCAATATTCTCTGTATCTTTATTTGATTCTGTGTATTTTCTGTATGTTTAGTTATCTGGTTCCCACCCACAATCTGTAGATTGACATCCATCAGCAGGATACCCCATGGTTGGGGGCAGCTATGAGATTGTGCCACTTGACAGCTCTCTGTCTTTACTAACACCTAGGAGCCAATCAGCAAGGTTCTTGATTAGCTGTGCCAGTGGTCTCTAAACTGAGGCCAGTTGGTCAGATGTGGCCATTTTCCTGCCTTTATCCAGCTCTTTGGGCTCTCCTTCTACTGATACGATGCACCATTCCTTCACTGGCACCAAAAATGGACCAATATTTATCCCACTGACACCAATAATGGGCCACTAATTATCCCACTGACACCAATAATGGGCCACTATTTATCCTACTGACACCAATAATGGGCCACTATTTATCCTACTGACACCAATAATGGGCCACTATTTATCCTACTGACACCAATAATGGGCCACTATTTATCCTACTGACACCAATAATGGGCCACTATTTATCCCACTGACACTAATAATGGGCCACTATTTATCCTATTGCCACCAATAATGGGTCACTAGTTATCTTACTGATACCAATGATAGGGCACTATTCCTTCAACTGACACCAATGATGGGGCACTATTCCATCCACTGACACCAACAATTGGACACTATTCCTTCCACTTGCATCAACAATGGAGCACTATTCCTTCCACTGACACCAACAATGGAGCACTATTCCTTCCACTTGCATCAACAATGGAGCACTATTCCTTCCACTGACACCAACAATGGAGCACTATTCCTTCCACTGACACCAACGATGGGGCACTATTCCTTCCACTTGCATCAACAATGGAGCACTATTCCTTCTACTGACACCAATGATGAAGCACTATTTTTTCAGCTGACACCAATAATGGGGCACTATTCCTTCCACTAAGACCAATGATGGGGCATTATTCCTTCAACTGACACCAATGATGGGGCACTATTCTTTCAACTGACACCAATAATGGGGCACTATTGTTTCCACTGACACCAATAATGGGGCACTATTCCTTCCACTGACACCAACGATGGGGCACTATTGCTTGCACTGACACCAATAAATGGGGCACTATTTCTCCTTCTACTGACCACAGATGCTATGTAATTTTATTTACCTGCAGTGTTCACCAAACCTGAAACATTGTTTATTCCCACTGATGCTGGGGCAATAATGCTAGAATTAGGTCTCGTCCAGTAGGGATGTAATTTTTGGAAGTCACAATTGATACTGACTAGAAAAATTATTTTAAAAAATGTTTAGAAATTAGTTTTGTTGGCCTATATTAAAAAATCTGAGCGAAATATTGTGCCAATAAAAAAACAAAACTATTTGTGTCCAGGCTATGGAAATCCTGATACTGATTCATTCTTGACAAGCAAAAGAAAAAGCTTTAAACCATTCCTACACTGACCTCTGTTGCTGTAGGCACTGAGGAGTTATTCATTCTAAAGGTTTCAAGCAAAAAATTGCTGCATTGGGGACATGGACAGAAGGGGGAGATAGAGAGCAGCAGGATCAACCAGTTTTTTTACAGAATAAAGGAGTATGAGTATGAACAGCATGTAATACACCATTTATTGATAGTTTTTCTTTTTCATGTGTGTTTAGTGACACGTTAAAATGTTACTACACCCAAAACCGTAAAATCAGTCTGTATATGCAGTAAAGCATGCTTGTTATACTCACTGTGGAACCTAAGGGGTTAATCCTCTACATTGTGGGAAAAGG
This sequence comes from Lithobates clamitans, assembly GCA_037952925.1. Taxonomy (NCBI): domain Eukaryota; kingdom Metazoa; phylum Chordata; class Amphibia; order Anura; family Ranidae; genus Lithobates; species Lithobates clamitans. Next base: position 239,891 of record JBBGZY010001837.1, on the reverse strand, counting down.
CTGTTTGATCCTGTATGCACAGATCCTCCCCTTCTTGCATTGTCCCCATAACATGTCCTGATAAGACAGAGTTACTGGAGTCAATCTGCACATGCTCAGTTTGGTGTTTATTGCTAGAGAGTTTTTTTTTTTCTCGGGAGGGTGCATGTGATCAGCACAGACCCAATCAGCACTCCTCCTACAAGCTTTAACCAGACACTGATAGAAATCACAAGACTGCTATATACTGCTGATGAGAAAAGGTATTTATTAGTTTGTATTTACTAAAATAATTGCATTTCCATGTGCTGTGTACTGTAGGAGACCAGATATAGTGAATTCAGGGTCCTGAGTTTAGTAACACTTTAACTATTCCAGGCATAGCCGGCATTCCAGCAGTGTACATTGAGCTGCGCATGAGCGTACCAGTTTTAGTAAATCTCCTCCGTGGTCTCTTCTGCAATAAAAACCTGCCTGCCCTCAATTTCTTTCTATCTTGGTTCTGCAAATTTCAGGTGTGAATAACATACCTTTTATTCTTATTATTGAAGTGTGATAAAAGCTTTTATTTTTCAGTACAGTGAAACCTTGGATTACGAGCATAATCCGTTCCAGGAGAATGCTTGTAATCCAAAGCACTCGCATATCAAAGCGAGTTTCCCTATAGAAGTCAATGGAAACTAGGGCTGAAACAACTAATCGATTAATCGACAACTAATCGATTATGAAATTAATCGATTACTATTTTCATAATCGATTACTCGGCCAGTAACATAATGGGGTTAAGAAAAACTAAAATGAGCCCTTTATAGTACAAAAAGAGCAAATAATCGCTACTGTAAATGTTACTTCCACAGTTCTACAGTAAAAAAAATGAACCCCTTACAGTAGTGATTATCTGCTTTTCTTTGTACTATAAAGGGCTAATTTTAGTTTTTTTTAACCCCATTATGTTACTAAACGTCTTAGACCTGGTTGCACTACAGTTCATTTACATGATTTCCTATGGGACGCGTTCACATCTATGCTTTTTTTTTAGCCGCTGCATATTTGGAAAGGGTCAGGGACTTTTTTTAACGCAAAACGGTGCTTTTTTGGTTCAATATACTTCAATGGAGAAGCTGCAGAAAAGCATGTAATGCGTTTTTTGCAGAAATTTGTGTTTTTTAATCTGCCCAACAACAAGTTGGCCAAAAAAAATGCAAAAACGCAAATCGCAGCAAAATCACGTGTGCAAAAATCAAAACGCACAGCAAAAAGCACTGCAGAAATAGACCAAAAGCAAACTGCATAGGTGTGTACCGAGCCTTATGCTGGCCACACGGATCAATTTTCAGACGAGAATATTCATACGAAAAATCTTTGTACATTCGCTGAATGAAAGAATTTTTGAAATTTTCACTTGTTTTTAACATTCTGTTTTTAAAATGAAGGAAAACCACATACACCGCCGGAAAATTCTTTTGACCAAGAAGTTTTCCATTATTTCCAAATTGTCACCATGGTTGAAAATGAATATCGATTTGACCCCACTAACGATTAAAAAATCGAACTAACGTTCTTAAAATGCCACTTTTATTTATTTTTTTTGAAGGAAGACATTGTTTGTTTTTTAAATAAAAAAAAAAATTGATCTCTGAGTCTGATATTTACCAGATTCACCCTTTAATAGTATATATCCTCCAATAGCATATACAGTATCTCTCTCCTCTAATGGTATATACAGTACATCTCCTCTAATAGTATATCTCTTCTGTCTGTTATTCTCAGAGTGGATTAGATATTTTGCTCCCTAACCATATAGTTATTTACATTTACCACTGCATAGAGATATTTAACAATAAATTGCCTTTTTTTAAACTTTACATATTAACTAAATTATACACCACACTTTTTTTTTTTTTTAAGCTTATTAAACGATTAATCGATTAATCGAAACAATAATCGGCCAACTAATCGATTATGAAAATAATCGTTAGATGCAGCCCTAATGGAAACGAAGATAATTTGTTCCGCAATGACTTCTATTACATGCAATACCACATGTGGCCAGAGGTGGGGGGGCGCCGGAGAGCCTCGGAAATACTCGGGGACAGCTCGGCTGAACTTGGAAACACTCGGGAACTGAGTATTTCTGAGTGTCCCCGGCGCCCCCACACCTCTGGCCAAATACGATACTGCACACCCAATTAGCTTGAATTCTGCTCGTTCTGCAAGACAACACTCGCAAACCGAATCAGAATTTTTTTTTTAAAAGTTGCTCGTCTTTTAAAACGCTCGTTAACCGCGTTGCTCGTAAACCAAGGTTCCACTGTATTTCCATATTAGTCTTAAATTTTGGGCCACGTGGCTTTGATGATGAAAGCCCGACGTCCGTTTGATCTGTAAGGTGCGTCAAAGTTCAGATGAGAGTCGCGGAGAATATTTGTGAGGAAGATGAAATTCTGTTTAAATTGTTGTGAAAATTGTATCCACATGGACTGATGTTATAGAGGTGCCCCGGCAAAAACCTGCAGCTGATTATTTTCCTAACGATGTAATGGGCGAGAGGTGTCCCAGCAGCTGGCTGCAAACGGTTAAAGGGGAATAAACATACAAGGGCCAACATCTGAGGAGCATATTACGGGATTAAAGGGGCTTTGCTGTTTTGCATATCTTTTGAAACAGGTTATCTTTGTAGTTTTCTTGTGGCTTAAATTAGGTATTTTCTCACTTTATCCAAAACGAAAAAAAAACGTTTGGGGTGGACTCACATTTTATAGAGGATCAGTAACTGATGGAAGTCTGTAATAAAGCGGTAGTAAACCGCAGTTGAATAAAAAAAAAAATCTCCTGCAAAGCAATGTCATAATGTGGTAGTATGCATCGCATCGCATCGCATCGCATCGCATACTAGCACGTTATGGGAGACTTACCTTAGAAGTTACCTTAGATGTTCAACAGATGTTGAAAGCTTCCTCTGGTTGCAGTGGAGAGGCAGGCGGATGACATCTGACTCAGCCAATAAGAGTAAGCTTTGTATTAATTTATAGCAGAGGTCTTCCAACTTTCTAAACAAAAGGTCAGTTTTTACTATCCTTTAGACTTTAGAGAGGCCAGACTGTGGCCAGAGTAGAAAATGTCCTGGTGTCGGTATCAATTCATGAGAAGAATAGTGTCCAATTGTTGGTGTCAGTGGGAGGAATAGTATCCCATCGTTGGTATCAATATAAGGAATAGTGTCCCATCGTTGGTATCAATATAAAGAATAGTGTCCCATCATTGGTATCAATATAAGGAATAGTGTCCCATCGTTGGTATCAATATAAGGAATAGTGTCCCATCATTGTCAGTGGGAGGAATAGTGCCTCATCATTGGTGTCCGTACAAAGAATAGTGACTAATTGTTGGTGTCAGTGGATGAATAGTGTCCCATTGTTGGTGTCATCAGGTGGAATAGTGTCCCATTATTGGTGTCAGTGGGAGGAAAAGTGCCCCGTTGTTGGTATCAATAGAAGGAATAGTGCAACATCGTTGGTGTATGTGGGTGGAATAGTGCCTCATCCTTAGTGTCAGTGGAAGGAGTATTGTCCCATCATTGGTGTCAGTGGGAGGAATAGTGTCCTATCATTTGTGTTAGTGGGAGGAATAGTGCCCCATCATTGATATCAATAGGGGAAATAGTGCCCCATTGTTGGTGTCAGTGAGTGGAATAGTGCCCAATTGTTGGTGTCAGTGGGAGGAATAATGTCCCATCATTGGTGTCAGTGGTGGGAATAGTGCCCCGTCATTGGTGTCAATGGGAGGAAAAGTGACTCATCATTGGTACCAATAGGAGGAATAGTGTCCCATTGTTGGTGTCAGGGGGAGAAATAATGCCCCAGCTTGGCCCAAATGTACTATTTCAGGGGTGTCCAAACTTTTTTTTCAAAGAGGGCCAGATTTGATGAAGTGAACATGCGCGAGGGCCGACCACTTTGCCTGCAAAATGCATTCTTTGAACCATTAAAATTCGGTCTAAGTCTGTTCATCCGAGCACTAATACACGGCCCAACAAGAATTCTCTTGCCTTTGTGGCTGTGTGTGGTGAAGAGATGAGCTCGGACATTATTTGGATATATATATATATCTTTTGTGGCCCCAATGAATCCCCGAGCGCCACTTAGGACTAAGAATGAGCTCGGGCGTGTTATTTGGATATACCGTATTTATCGGCGTATAACACGCACCTTCACTTTAAGAGGGAAGTTTCAGGAAAAAAACGTACATTTTAAAGTGTGAAGCAAAATAACGGTCAGTGATCATCAATGCAGCCTAATCAGTGCCCATCTGTAGCTTCACTATTGCCATGAACGCAGCCTCACCATTGCCATGAATGCAGCCTTACCATTGCCAAGAACGCAGCCTCACCATTGCCATGAACGCAGCCTCACCATTGCCATGAACGCAGTCTTACCATTGCCATGAATGCAGCCTCATCATTGTATGAACGCAGCCTCACCATTGCCATGAACGCAGCCTCACCATTGCCATGAATGCAGCCTTACCATTGCCATGAACGCAGCCTCATCATTGTATGAACGCAGCCTTACCATTGCCATGAACGCAGCCCTACCATTGCCATGAACGCAGCCTCACCATTGCCATGAATGCAACCTCACCATTGCCATGAACGCAGCCCTACCATTGCCATGAACGCAGCCTCACCATTGCCATGAATGCAGCCTCACCATTGCCATGAACGCAGCCTCACCATTGCCATGAATGCAGCCTCACCATTGCCATGAACGCAACCCCACCATTCCCATGAACGCAGCTTCACCATTGCCATGAATGCAACCTCACCATTGCCATGAACGCAACCTCACCATTGTATGAACGCAGCCTTACCATTGCCATGAACGCAGCCTCACCATTGCCATGAACGCAGCCTTACCATTGCCATGAATGCAGCCTCATCATTGCCATGAACGCAACCTCACCATTGTAATGAACGCAACCTCACCATTGCCATGAATGCAACCTCACCATTGCCATGAATGCAGCCTCACATGTGCTATGAATGCAGCCATTGCCATCAGTGCAGCCTTATCGATGCCCATCTGCAGCCTCGGAGGGGACAGGCAGGGGGGCGGGACGAGCACCATCAGATTACATACAGGAGAATCTCCTGTTTACTATGCGGCCTCTTTAATACAAAGTCCCGCCTCCTATGATAGACAGAACAGCCGTCCAATGGCAGCCCAGATACGGGACTTCCTATTACAGATGCCGCCGAGTAAACAGGAGATTCTCCCGTATGTAATCTGATGGCGCTCGTCCCGCCCCCCTCCGAGGCAGCGCTGATAAATACAGTATATATCTTTTGTGGCCCTGGGGGCCACAAAAGATATATATATATATATCCAAATTACCAGGGGGCCACATTAAACGCGGGCCGGACTTTGGACTTGCCTGTACTATTTAAAGGGACATTAAATGTGGAGGTAGGCTTTAACAAACACTTTTACAGACAGAAGAAGGCAGAACAATGAAACAGAAATACAAAAAAAAAAATGTACGTTGTGATATTAGTGAAAATGATATTCGGACCATGCGTTTATTTCTCAGAATCATCTTCAAAGCTGGATTTGCCCTTTAAATCTCTAAAACTCAGCGGTCATCTTGCACATTATAATCACTTCATATAAATTTACACCCAAAAAGGGGATGTTTTCCATGTGGCTTGTTCACACCGTTTTATCTTTTCCGAGATATGAAGAAGTCTGACATATTATGAAGAATGCCACTGACACAGAACCGGTTCACAGAGAAAAGGAGTCAATTCATGCCGAGCAGTTAAATGGGCACAGATTGTCACGGGTTAACAGAAAACACATGTCACCAAAACCTCTTCTGATGCTAGACCACATAAAGACCTAATGCAGACCATGCATGACCAAAGTGCAATCCACAGTGCTCTACAAAAATCAGAATGAGGGATACAAATATAAAGTTTTAAAGAGCTTGGCTTCGCCCATGGATGTCTGAAGATTTATTTTTACATTTGGAGAATAACGAATCGTTGAACTGGATCAGTAATACTACAAGTCTTTGTTACAGTGTACAATATCTAAAGCCAAAGTTTTAGGGAACAGTTGAAACCCTTTCCCATGGGGAAAGGTTTTTTCACTTCCTGTCCTGTAAACACAACAGGAAGAAAGAGAAATATTTTCTTGGGCAGTCACCAATTGGAGATTCTCCCTCTGTTCTTGTTCTGGTGACAACTCAAAATTTTGGATCTTCTCTCCCCTTCAGTCCAGTTGACGATGATCATTAAAACAAATTGAGAGCTTAAAGGAATAAGTAAGGCCAAAGCTCTTTTGGTCATACTTCTCCTGTGGGTCATAGGACTGCACTTGGTTCTGCACTTCTGTGATCCAGATTCAGCTGACATCAGGATAAAGTCCTCTATCAGCCGACAATACTCAGCCGGTCCAGGCTCTGGAGGAATCCTGGCAATAGTGTCTGGATCCACCAAGATGCCTGACTGGCATCTGGCTCAGGCTCTCAGCACAAAGCTAAGAGCCCGAGCCAGCTGCTTCCATCCCCTCCAGTGCCTGGTGCTCCAATGAGCATTGAAGGGGCAGAATAGAGGGCCTATGACTGACAGTCACTGGCTCTCTGCTCACTAAAAACCGAGAACAGAGTGATCAGCAGTCTTTGATTTCTCAGTTCTTGGTCTTAGAGTCGGCAGGGGACTGATGCAGCTTTGGACTGCAATGACTGCACCCATCTAGGTGAGTGTAATTGTTTATTTTGAAATCCCACACTTCTCTTTTAAAAGGGTTGTAAACCCTTAGGCTCGATTCACACTGGGGCAACACGACTTCAGCGCGACTTTGCACGGCGACTTCAACGCGGCTTCGACGCGACTTCAGCGCGACTTCAGCGCGACTTTAGCAAATTACAAGGCGACTTGAAGTCGCCTCCATGACAGGCGACTTCGGCTGTGGCCAATCACAGGGCAATCAGCTCTCTGGGAGGGAGGGGGGAGGGAGAGATTTTCCCTGCAAAGTCGCTTGACTTTACAGAGAGATCCGACTTGGAGGCGACTTCCATTGATTTCTATGGTACAGGTCGTCTACCAAGTCGGATCAAAGTAGTACAGGGAGTACGCTCTGAAGTCGGAGCGACTTCAGTAGTGTCTATTAAGACGCTAGCGTTCACTCCCATTGAATCTATTTCTGGGGCGACTTGGGGCGACTTGAGGGCGTACAAGTCGGATCCCAAGTCGCCCCAGTGTGAACCGACCCTTACATATACCCACTGAAGTGACTGACCTTAGGTAATACAAAGGGATGAAGCAATTCATTCTACATATGTTCTATGGTGCCTTGAAAAATTATTCATACCCCTTGAAATTTTCCACATTTTGTCATGTTACAACCAAAAACTTAAATGTATTTTATTAAGCTTTTATGTGATGTGTGGTGTGCATTTGTATTCAGCCCCCTTCCTCTTTGATACCCTCAACTAAAATCTAGTGAAGCCAATTGCCTTCAGAAGTCACCTAGTAAATCGAGTCCACCTGTGTGTAATTTAATCTCAGTATAAATAAAGCTGTTCTGTGAAGCACTCAGAGGTTTATTAGACAACCTTAGTGAACAAACAGCATCATGAAGGCCAAGAAATACACCAGACGGGTCAGGGATAAAGTTGTGGTGAGGTTTAAAGCACGGTTAGGTTATAAAAAAATATCCCAAGCTTTGAACATCTCACAGAGCTCTGTTCAATCCATCATTCAAAAATGGAAAGAGTATGGCACAACTACAAACCTACCAAGACATGGCCGTCCACCTAAACTGACCGGCTGGGCAAGGAGAGCATTCATCAGAGAAGCAGCCAAGAGGCCCATGGTAACTCTGGAGGAGCTGCAGAGATCCACAGCTCAGGTGGGAGAATCTGTCCACAGGACAACTATTAGTCGTGTTCTCCACAAATCTGACCTTTATGGAAGAGTGACAAGAAGAAAGACATTGGTGAAAGAAAGACATAAGAAGTCCCATTTGCAGTTTGCAAGAAGCCATGTGGGGGACACAGCAAACATGTGGAAGAAGGTGCTCTGGTCAGATGAGGCCAACATTTTTCTTTTTGGCCTAAAAGCAAAACGCTATGTGTGGTGGAAAACACTGCACATCACCCTGAACACACCATCCCCACCGTGAAACATGGTGGTGGCAGCATCATGTTGTGGGGATGCTTTTCTTCAGCAGGGACAGGGAAGCTGGTCAGAGTTGATGGGAAGATGGATGGAGCCAAATACAGGGCAATCTTAGAAGAAAACCTTTTAAGAGTCTGCAAAAGACTTGAGACTGGGGCGGAGGTTCACCTTCCAGCAGGACAACGACCCTAAACATACAGCCAGGGCTACAATGGAATGGTTTAGATGAAAGCATATTCATGTGTTAGAATGGCCCAGTCAAAGTCCAGACCTAAATCCAATTGAGAATCTGTGGCAAGACTTGAAAATTGCTGTTCACAGACGCTCTTCATCCAATCTGATAGAGCTTGCGCTATTTTGCGAAGAAGAATTTGCAAAAAAGTCCCTCTCTAGATGTGCAAAGCTGGTAGAGACATCCCCAAAAAGACTTGCAGCTGAAATTGCAGTGAAAGGCGGTTCTACAAAGTATTGACGCCACACTTTTCACATATTTATTTGTAAAAAAAATTGAAAACCATTTATCATTTTCCTTCCACTTCACAATTATGTGCCACTCTGTGTTGGTCTATCACATAAAATCCCAATAAAATATATTTACGTTTTTGGTTATAACATGACAAAATGTGGACAATTTCAAGGGGTATGAATACTTTTTCAAGGCACTGTATATTGATAAACTGCAAGTCTTATGTAATGCCAGCCATGCCTCATGTTTAGTGATTTGGGACTTTGTTAGGATCCTTTTCATTTTTCGGAACATCTTGAAAATGTAACGGCGTATTCACTTATTCCAGCATATTATTGATATGTTCCAACGAAGGCAAAAAAACAAAACAAAAAAAAAACAAATTTAATTAACATACCTCCTCGTCTGCGCCCTGTAATTGGTTCAGACCGTGACACTGTGTATTTAGCGTGTCATAACGCAAACCTTCACGCCGATCGAGTCGGCGTCCAAACGTTTGACACAAGTTGTATTCTCAAGGCCAGTTTATTTTAGTAAAGGTCCTTTCAGCTGGTGAAAAGCTAGCCCACATAATTCATACGCCTGGCGCGATTAGAAGGCCGTGTCCGTCGCTGTGCCGGAATTGCTTGTGTCGGTTCGTGGGTGGTCAGGCTAATTGGTGACGGCTGAATGTTAGAATCACAATGGCATTCTGTTTCCTCGCCCTGTTCTGTGTGAGTGTAAACTCTTTACACAGCCGTGTGAGTCAATGGGCAAACTATTTATTGTGCGGAGCTGTTTATAATCTTTCCTCTGGCAGACGCTCATACGACTTCACATCGCTGGATTCTATAAATTTCAACTCGAGCGGTTACAGGACTTCTGCTTGGGCCTTAATAAGAGAAACACACAATTTGTTTCCTCATGAGCAGAACACAGAATTGGATTATAAATCATCCTATTTCATTTTTTTTTTTTTTTGTAAAGCCCAACTAAACTGACAGTTTAAATCAGCTAAATACATTCCAGGAGCAACTAAATGAAAGATGTGCAAAGAATTACAGTTCATTTTCTTAAAAATAAAACAGCCACAGCCCAAACGTAGAAAAGCCTGTCCTCTGCCAACATGCTGCAGAAGGACCCGTGCTCTCTTGTGTGTAAGCAGTGGTCTCTCTGCAGGGGACCGACATGCTCCCACTGCATGCTAGACCTCTTCAATCAGCAGGGAGCTTGAGCTTTGCTTGCAGACCAAGTGCATCAAAGCAAAAAGTGCAAAGTCTTTTTCGTCAGAAAGCAGACACAGCCAGAGTAGAAAAGCCTATCCTCTGCCAGCCTGTTGCAGCGAAAGACCCTTTGCTGTTTGTGCGTAAGCAGTGGTCTCTCTGCCTTCTGCTGAATCATAGCTAGAGCTCTCCAATCTGCAGGGAGCAGGTAAATTGCTTATTGAAGACCAAGTGCATCAAAGCAAAAAGTGCAATGTCTAATGCTGCATACACACGGTCGGAGTTTCCATTAAAAAAAGTGTGATGGGAGCTTTTTGGTCGGATATTCCGAACGTGTGTATGCTCCATCCAGCTTTTTCTGTTTGAATTTCCGCCAGCAAAAGATTGAGAGCTGGTTCTCTATTTTTCCGACGGAAAAAGTTCTTGACGGAAATTCCGTTCGTCTGTATGCAATTCCGACACGCAAAATTCCTACGCATGCTCGGAAACAATTTGACGCATGCTCGGAAGCATTGAACTTCATTTTCTCGGCTCGTCGTCATGTTGTATGTCACCGCGTTCTTGGCGTACGAAAGTTGAGCAGAATTCCTGTCGGAAGAACCATCCGAGATTTTTCCGACGGAACTTTCCGCTCGTGTGTACGGGGCATTACAGTTCATTTTCTTCAGAAAGCTGACACAGCCAGAGTAGAAAAGCCTGTCCCCTGCCAGCCTGTTGCAGCCAAAGACCCTTTGCTGTTTGTGTGAGAGCAGTGGTCTCTCTGCAGAGGTGCAACACATCTCTTTTGATTCAGAGCTAGAGCTCTCCAATCGGCAGGAAGCATGAGCTTTGTTTATTGCAGACCGAAGCCATCAAAGCAAAAGTTGCAGAGTTTTTCAGTTCAGTTTCAGTGGCGGTTGGTGCAAGCACAGCGGGAGAGGGACAGCGGGCTGGAAGGCGGCGATCGTCACAAGCACCCCCCCGGCGCTAGACGGACAAGAAGGTGGCAGCGAATCATCACCACCCTCCTCCCACGGGGATGGACCTTACCTTATGAGGCAGGGGAAAGGAAGAGCCGGGACTGTTTTTTTTCTCCTCCCAGCTGAACACTAAGTGTGTCCTGAGACCTGATTGATAGCAAATGTTACACCAGTGCTAAACTGTGGATCATGTGGGGATATAAATGGAATCACAGTTAGTTCAGTGGGAACTGAACCCAGTGCAGCCGGACAATGACCATGACTGGAAGATATGGATGACAGCGATACAAAACAAGAAATGTCAGCGCTCAATGGGTTAAAATGGAAATAAGTCTCTCAGTAGCAGCAATGAAAAAATGTAAACAAGTTTATTGAATGGTATTCATGGGAAAACAAAAATCCACATGCCGGTGCCACAACAGCTTACGGTATCGCTGGGGGACCAAAGAGCAACGAGGAGCTGACTGCATCCACGGATGATGGAACCTGGCAGTGAGGAAGGTGCCAATATCCCTGCTGCACTAAGCCGGACAAAGGACCCGCTCACCAGCGTTCTCTGGGCAGCTTGGTGTGCTGGTGACAAAGGAGGGGGAGGCTGCGATCCGCAGGAAGGTGGAATGCCGTTCTCCATGAATTGGCTAGCCATGCCGGCTGGCGTGCCGACTAGGGATGTGGTGAAACCGTGAACAGATGTCAAGCCACTCTCTCCTGGTGATTTAAAGGGAAGTGTGTGGTTGCTCCTGGATATATGGTGGAAATGCCCTGGTCCAGATCTGGAGTCAGGGAGAGGGGAACCAGACCCGGGTAGGCTCGTGTTGATCACATGCAGCGCCGGTGGAGGCCGTGGTGGCCGGATAGGCTCGGGAACCAACGTGAACCGCAAGCTGCTCAGTTGCCGTGACGACGCATTTTGCGCGCATGTGCTTTTTCAAAGACTTTAAGAAAGCGCATGCGCGCGAAACGCGTTGTCACGGCAACTGGGTAGCTTGCAGTTCACGCTGGTTCCCGAGGCCATCCGGCCACCACGGCCTCGACCGGCGCTGCAGGACATCAGCACGAGCCTACCCGGCTCCGGTTCCCCTCTCCCGGCCTCCAGGTCTGGACCAGGGCCTATAGATCGCCAGGGCAGAGCGGCTTAACATCTGTTTGCAGACCGTGGTTTCACCACATCCCTAGTCAGCACGCCAGCCGGCTTGGCTAGCTAACTCATAAAGAGCCTGCAGTCCACCTTCCCGCAGACTGCAGCCTCCCCCTCTTTCGTCACCAGCACACCAAGCTGCCCAGAGAACGCTGGTGAGCGGGTCCTTTGTTCGGCTTAGTGCAGCAGGGATATTGGCGCCACCCTCACTGCCAGGTTCCATCCATTCGTGGATGCCGTCAGCTCCTCCTTGCTCTGTGGTCCCCCAGCAATACTGTTCGCTCTTTTAATTCATTCAATATCCCTCCTATGATCCATATCACTGCACCGGCATGTGGATTTTTGTTTTCCCATTAATACCATTCAATAAACTTGTTTACATTTTTTCATTGCTGCTACTGAGAGACTTATTTACATTTTAACCCATTGAGCGCTGACATTTCTTGTTTTGTATCGCTGAGACCCGATTGGCCAGGAAGTCCTAAGACTCCCTGGCCAATATGGTATCAGGACCTGCTTCCTGATTGGCCGGGAGGAGAATTGGGAAGACAACAGCAAATATTAATTTGCTCTTGTCACGCAACTGGGTGGGCTCAGGGCGCAGTGCTCTGCGCCCCGAGCCCTCCCTTTGCTGAAGCCAATTAGAGCCTCAGGCTCTAATCATGTGCTTAAAAAAAAAAAAAAAAAGAACCCCATTGGAATCCTTGCGTCCGGCGCCCTGCATGTAGATTAGGGGCTGAACGCATGGATTAGGGGGGTGAGGCCCCTGCACCCCTTATGGACGGGCCGCCACTGTTCAGATTGTTTAGAAAGTACAGCCAGAGTAGAAAAGTCTATTTCCTGCCAGCATGCTGCAAGAAGGACTTTTGCTCTCTGTGTGAAAACAGTGAGACATCTGTCTGCAGGGGTCCAACATGCCTTTGTTGAATCACAGTTAGAGCACTCCAATCAGCAGGTAGGAAAAGCTTTGTGTATTGAAGGCCAGATGCATAAAATGAAAAAGGGCCAAAGTTTTATTTTCTTTAGAAAGCAGACACAGCCAGAGTTGAAAAGCCTATCCCCTGCCTTTTTAAAACAGTGGTCTCTCCGCAGGAGACCAACATGCCTCTGCTGAGTCAAAGCTAGAGCTGTCCAATCAGCAAGGAAGTTTGCTTATTGCAAACTAGGTGCATCAAAGCAAAAGGCCCAAAGTCTTACGATTTGTTTTTTTTTAAAAAAGCAGCCACAGCCTGACTAGAAAAGCCTGTCCTCTGACACATTGCTACAGAAAACGACCTTGCTAATCTTTCCTCTGGCAGACCCTAAACACATCCATAGTCATCAAAGTAAAAGATGTGCAAAGAATTACAACTCATTTTCTTTAACCACTTGCTGACCAGGCCTTTTCTGGAACTTTTGGATTACAAGTTTAAACCAATATTTTTTTGAGAGAAAATTAGTTAGAACCCCCAAACATATATACAGTATCTCACAAAAGTGAGTACACGCCTCACATTTTTGTAAATATTTTCTTCTATCTTTTGATGTGACAACACTGAAGAAATGGCACTTTGCTACAATGTAAAGTAGTGAGTGTACAGCTTGTATAACAGTGTAAATTTGTTGTCCCCTCAAAATAACTCAACACACAGCCATTAATGTCTAAACCGCTGGCAACAAAAGTCAGTACACCCCTAAGTGAAAATGTCCAAATTGGACTCAAAGTGTCAATATTTTTTGTGCCCATAATTATTTTCCAGCACTGCCTTAACCCTCTTGGGCATGGAGGTCACCAGAGCTTCACAGGTTGTCACTGAAGTCCTCTTCCCCTCCTCCATGATGACATCAAAGAGCTGGTGGATGTTAGAGACCTTGCGCTCCTCCACCTTCCGTTTGAGGAATGCTCTACAGATGATCAATAGGGTTTAGGTCTGGAGACATGCTTGGCCAGTCCATCACCTTTACCCTCAGCTTCTTTAGCAAGGCAGTGGTCATCTTGGAGGTGTATTTGGGGTCGTTATGTTAGAATACTGCCCTGCGTCCCAGTCTCCGAAGGGAGGGGATCATGCTCTGCATCAGTATGTCACAGTACATGTTGGCATTCATGGTTCCCTCAATGATCTGTAGCTCCCCAGTGCCGGGCAGGACTCATGCAGCCCCAGACCATGACACTCCCACCACCATGCTTGACTGTAGACAAGACACACTTTGTACTCTTTGTCTTTGTACTCCTCACCTGGTTGCCGCCACACACGCTTGTCACCATCTGAACCAAACAAGTTTATCTTGGTCTCATCAGACCACAGGACATGGTTCCAGTAATCCATGTCCTTAGTCTGCTTGTCTTTAGCAAACTGTTTGCAGGCTTTCTTGTGCATCATCTTTAGAAGAAGCTTCCTTCTGGAATGACAGCCATGCAGACCAATTTGATGCAGTGTGCGGCGTAAGGTCTGAGCACTGACAGGATGACCCCCCACCCCTTCAACTTCTGCAGCAATGCTGGCAGCACTCATATGTCTATTTCCCAAAGACAACCTCTGAATAGGACGCTGAGCACGTGCACTCAACTTTGGTCCACCATGGCGAGGCCTGTTCTGAGTGGAACCTGTCCTGTTAAAACACTGTATGGTCTTGGCCACCGTGCTGCAGCTCAGTTTCAGGGTCTTGGCAATCGTCTTATAGCCTAGGCCATCTTTATGTAGAGCAACAATTCTTTTTTTTACGATCCTCAGAGAGTTCTTTGCCATGAGGTGCCATGTTGAACTTCCAGTGACCAGTATGAGAGAGTGAGAGCGATAACACCAAATTTAACACATCTGCTCCCCATTCACACCTGAGACCTTGTAACACTAACGAGTCACATGACACCGGGAGGGGAAATGGCTAATTGGGCCCAATTTGAACATTTTCTCTTAGGGGTGTACTCACTTTTGTGGCCAGCGGTTTAGACATTAATGGCTGTGTGTTGAGTTATTTTGAGGGGACAGCAAATTTACACTGTTATACAAGCTGTACACTCACTACTTTACATTGTAGACAAGTGTCATTTCTTCAGTGTTGTCACATGAAAAGATAGAAGAAAATATTTACAAAAATGTGAGGGGTGTACTCACTTTTGTGAGATACTGTGTATATATATTTATAATATTATTTTTTAATTTTTTTTTCAGCAGAGACCCTAGAGAATAAAATGTAGATCGTCGTCCATAGGCGATGTTTTACAGGTTACGTGTTTAGAGTTACAGAGAAGGTTTAGTACTAAAATTATTGCTCTTGCTCTAATGATCGCGGCGATAGCTCACATGTGTGGTTTGGACAACGTTTACATATGCGGACGTGACTTACGTATGCGTTTGCTTCTGTGCGTGAGAATGGAGGGATGGCGGCGCCTTAATTTTTTTTTTTTCTTATTTATTTTACTCTTTATTTTTTTATTTTTACACTGTCCCTTAAATTTTTTTTAAATCACTTTTATTCCTATTAAAAGGAATGCAAAGCTAAGCTCCTCGCTAATTGGAGAACTCAAGGCTCTAACTCAGCAGAGGCGTGTTGGACCCCTGCAGAGAGAGCATTGCAGCATGCTGTCAAGTGACAGGCTTTTCTACTGTGCTGTGGCTGCTTTCTAGAAAAAAAAAGGAACACCTTTTGCTTTGATGCATCTGTTATTTATATATAGCTGATTTAAACTGGACTTTACCCACAGTTCTGATATTTGCCGCTATGTGTATTTTTTATGTTTATGCAACATAAAGAGGCATTCAATAAAGTTATGCAAAAATTAATTATCCATATGCTTATTAGAAAAAGAAACTTCAGTTGACCAAAACAGGTTTACTATCCCTTTAACAAGCCGTGTCGGGTTGATTATGATTGCAAACATTGTAAGTTATACATTTTACTAGTACATTTTGTAGCTGAAAAAAAGTTCCTGAAAATGAAGGACTTTCTGAGTGTGAACAGACCCGGAAATGTCTCCACCACCCCATCCCTGCCAGACATCACTTCAAGGACAAAATAATATTTTGCTTTTGTTAAAGTCATTGCCCTTAGACGCCCATCACCTCTCTAGAAGGTCTGGCCCCCATGGAGCACGGGGGGGGGTCAATGGTTATAAAATCATACAAGGTTATTGGGTTGTATGGAGTTCAGAACATTCAAACAATATTTCTTGTGGCTTGGAGCTCAAGAAAGCTTTCGTTTTTTTTTAAAGAAATTCGGGCAAAACACAAAACTTAGTCTATGCCATAATAATAAAAATCTAAGGGGAAAAGTTATTAGCATTTGTTAGGCACCAAAAGGTATATAAAACATGGGGTCTATGTATTGAAAAAAGTAAAGCACTCTTCCTCCTGTAAAATTACACGTACGTTTGTTATGTGTGAGTGCCAAAATTGAATGTTATTCGGATATGTTCTGTCTAGGTCTAGGTTGAATGTGTGAATCAAGAAAGCACTGTTTTATGGCCACTAGATGGAGCTCATGATAATAGGAAATACTTACTGGAATCGTTAGCTCCAACTAGTGGCCATAATGTTTTTTTTTACTTATTCACGTGTAGCGCTCACCCCCACAAGAGCCACTTATTTGTTACAGGTTTCTTTCCAAGATTAGTGCAGCTGCAGCCAGGCACACAGCAACAGTCACACTTTCTTGCTCAATAAACAGTCTAGGGCAGCCTTTGTCAAACTTTTCAACACAAAGGAAC
The DNA here is from genome assembly GCA_037952925.1 of Lithobates clamitans. NCBI lineage: Eukaryota > Metazoa > Chordata > Amphibia > Anura > Ranidae > Lithobates > Lithobates clamitans. The sequence continues at coordinate 223,281 of JBBGZY010001837.1, read as the reverse complement.
ACTTGAAATAACTTTCTAGTCTCTGTGAACATCTGCTAAAAAAGACTATATCTACAACTTTTGATACATTAGTGATGTTCAGTGGGAAGAATGCTCCTTACACTTGTGGCCATTGGGAAGAATTACCCCCTTACAAAAGATTAATGGTGTCAATGGGAACTTATCTGAGAGGCAGAAATTGTTCTTTGCTCAAGGAACCCCTAGCAACACCTGGAGGAACCTTACTGTTCCATGGAACCCTGGTTGAGAAACCCTGATCTAGTCTTACATTTTTTAATTTTTATTGCTGAATAAACTTGGATAGGGCATGGGGAGCTGTGGGATACTACATTAGCACTGAACAGTAACCAGATCCCCAAGTCCCCTTTAGTAAAAGCCCAGCAAATTGCCAAAACTGAGACACCATAGGCTCCATTCACACTTGTACGACTCCAAAGTTGCGCTGACTTTGGAGTGCAACTTTCATGCAACTTGGATAAGAATTTGGCTTTGGCCAGTGATAGTGGACAACTGTTGTATTGTATAACATTCAGGTACGGCTTTCATGCAACTTCTGAGGGTTAACGTTGAAGTCTATATCCTACACTCAGGTCTGCACTCACAATTTCCCTGGAAAATCTGGATATTCCAATATCAGACATTTCACCAGTGAACTATCCAGTCCAGATCATCAGAGAAATCCCTTGATTGGTTCCAGAGATTTTCAGCAAGTAGGCCCCCCCAGCTTTAGCATAGCTGGGACCTCAGTGAGCACAGGTAGAATTTTAGCTGGGCCACCCAGAAGGGCAGTAGTCCTTTCAAGCTGAGAACTTCTCTTGAAAAAGAACCCATCAGCTCCAGGCTATTTATGTACCCCCCAACCACCTCCTGGGCACCCACCCCTAGGAATTGGCCGAGACAACAAAAGTTTTCAGGTTGCTGATTTGTCTTTCCAGCCCACTACATTTTCTAATCCTTCAGAAGGTAGGGGGAAACAAACCTGCAAGCAGTGGAGCTCAGAACAGCCCAAAGCAATCACAAGCTACTCCACTGATTACAAAGGAGCCAAAAACTAAATTTACCTAACTATACTAACAACCTGTCTGGGAGGGTGGTACATCTGCTATTCTTTTGAATGAGGAAATCCAATGGTGCACAAAGGTGGGTATGGGGAGCAGACCGAGGATGGTGCTGGAGGTGAAAAAGGGGGAGGAGACGGAGGACGGTGCTTGAAGGTGGGTATAGGGGCGAAACGGACGACTGTGCTGTAGGTGGTTTTGGAAGGAGACAGAGGACTGTACTGGAGGTGAGTAGAAGGAGGAGACAGAGGGCGGTGCTCGGAGGTGGGTAGGGGAAGGTGACAGAGGATGGATTTTGGAGGTGGGTAGGGGGAGGAGACAGAAGGCGGTGCTCAGAGGTGGGTAGGGGGAGGAGGCCGAGGACGGTGCTTGGAGGTGGGGAGGGGGTGGGGATGGGAATGGAGCTCAAAGGTGGGTATGGGGAGGAGATGGAGGACGGTGCTGGAGGTGAGAATGGGGAGGAGATGGAGAACAATGCTTGAAGGTGGGTATGGGGGGGGAGACGGAGGACTGTGCTGTAGGTGGTTATGGGGAGGAGACAGAGGAATGTACTGGAGGTGGGTAGGGGGAGGAGGCAGAGGGCGGTGCTCGGAGGTGAGTAAGGAGGGGGAGGAGACAGAGGATGGTGCTCGGAGTTGGGTTGGGGAAGGAGACAGAGGATAGTGTTCGAAAGGTGGGTAGGGAGGAGACAGAGGACAGTGCTCGGAAGTGGGTAGGGGGAGGGGGATGGTTCTCAAAAGTGGGTATGGGGAGGAGACCGAGGATGGTGCTGGAGGTGAGTATGAGGAGGAGACAGAGGACGATGTTTGAAGGTGGGTATTGGGGGTGGGAGACGGAGGACTGTGCTGCAGGTGGTTATGGGGAGAGACAAAGGACGGTGCTCGGATGTAGGTAGAAGGAGGAGAGGACAGTGCTTGGAGGTGGGTAGAAGGAGGAGAGGACAGTGCTTGGAGGTGGGTAGAAGGAGGAGACAGAGGACGGTGCACGGAGGTGGGTACAAGAAGGAGACAGAGGATGGTGCACGGAGGTGGGTAGGGGGAGAAGACAGAGGACGATGCACGGAGGTGGGTACAAGGAGGAGACAGAGGATGGTGCACGGAGGTGGGTAGGGGGAGAAGACAGAGGACGGTGCAAGGAGGTGGGTACAAGGAGGAGACAGAGGACGGTGCACGGAGGTGGGTAGGGGGAGAAGACAGAAGACGATGCACGGAGGTGGGTACAAGAATGAGACAAAGGATGTTGCTCAGAGGTGGGTAGGGGAGGAGACAGAGGACTATGCACAGAGGTGGGTAGAAGAAAGAGACAGAGGACGGTGCTCAGAGGTGGGTAGGGGGAGGAGACAGAGGACGGTGCTCGGAGGTGGATAGAAGGAGGAGACAGAGGACGGTGCTCAGAGGTGGGTAGGGGGAGGAGACAGAGGACGGTGCTCGGAGGTGGATAGAAGGAGGAGACAGAGGACGGTGCTCAGAGGTGGGTAGGGGGAGAAGACAGAGGAAACTGTCCTCGGAGGTGGGTAGGGAGCGGAGACACGCTTGACTCAGAATGGAGTAGAGTATCTGCACCTATTCTCTGAGAAGAAAAAAATCCTTGCCTAGCAATATTCATATTTTGCTGGAATTCAGTGAGACTCTTTTTAGAAATACACCCCATGGTGTAGGGGTTGTTTTTTTCACTTAAGCCAATTCCCCTCCCTCCCAAGTTCTGGATTAAATGAGGGGGAGTCAGAGGCTCCGTCTGGTTCTTATTGCTGTTTTTGCCCCATTGCAGAGTTTGCCCTCCCTGGAAAAAAGTAAACCTTCCTAATAGGCACAAAAAGCAGTAAAAGGGCCTATGTTCATGAAAATACAAAAGCAACATGAAGCAGCCTAGCAGTAGGTCACTAGTAGGTCAGAAGGAGGATAGCTGCCTCTGGGACCTTCCAATTGCAAGTTGCAATTGCTGCTCATAGTAAATCACAGGCTTAAATCTGACCTCCAGATTTCCCTTCAGTCTTGCACAGTTGTATCGGCTCTTCTCCTGGACTGAAATAGCTTACTCTGATTTCACTGCACACTGTGAGCTTCTCATAATGTGCATTAGAAGCTACAGCAAGTCAGATAGAGTCCGTCTCATTTCCTATCTAGAGGATGTCCAGCATCATCTAGCTTTTTCTTCCCCAGCCTGACTGTCACTCTGATAAAGCATAATCCAATTTGCTGTATCAGTGAAAATAATTCTACCCGATCTCCTAAAGCAGCCAGATACTTCCTGGATCAGGTAAATTTGCCCGTGCCACAGCCAACCTGCAACCACAGGCAATGCGGGTCAGCATTTTGAGGATTGAAGCAGGTGGTGAGGAGGTGATCCACTGTTGATCAGTTTTCAGAGGGCCGGCAGTCTAGCTGCACATGTGAAGGAGCCTGTAGAAGTTTAGTAACTTGAATAAGTTCCCCATGACTAAGCTTCCGGGGGGGGCGGAGCAAAGCGCGTTGGGGTGTGGCCTGGCGGGAGCCCAGGCTGAGGTTGTCTCTCCTGCTATCGTTCTACTCGTGTGGATGTGTGGCATTGGGGATCCCTTCCCCCCTCTCTCTTGAATTGAGTAGAACTTGGCTATGCCTTTGAGCGGTCAAACTCAATAACTCCAACTTTATCTTGTTGTGTGTTTTCCAGGATGATGTTCGGCTTCAAGAAAATGTGCAAGAAGCGTCCGCCATCATTGTGGCTCTCCTCAAAGACCGGAATCCTGTGCTCACTGGGCAGATATTGGTCGCAGGAAAATAATGTGGAAGAAATATGCAACTGGTGAACTACACTGCAAATGTTCAGCCGCTTCCAGTGACTGTTATTATTAGGGTTGTCCCGATACCGATACTAGTATCGGTGCCGATGCTGAGCATTTGCCCGGGTACCTGTGCTTGGGAAAATGCCCTGATGCTTAATCCGATACCTGGACAGACAGGGGTGATCGGTGCGGCGCTGGGGAGGAGTTACGAATGAACAGAGTCAGTGATCACTGACTCTGTGTATTTTGAAAAGGAAGGAGTCGGTAAATGACATATTTACTGGCTTCTTCCTCCGCTCTCCATCCTGATAGATCGAGGACAGTGTGGCGGTGACCTGAGGAGGATATGGGGGACAGTCAGGGGTGATTGGTGTGGCGCTGAGAAGTTACAATCACTGATTTCCCTGTATAGATTTCAATAAAGCAGCTGACAGCCGCTTCTCCTCCTCTCCCTCCAGAGGCTTTCAGCTGTTTTATTGAAATCTATACAGGGAAATCAGTGATTGTAACTCCTCAGCGCCACACCAATAACCCCTGACTGTCCCCCATATCCTCCTCCAGTCCCCCTCCGCTCCCTCTGTCCTCGATCTATCAGGATGGAGAGCGGAGGAAGGAGCCAGTAAATATGTAATTTACCGGCTCCTTCCTTTTCCAAATGCACAGAGTCAGTGACCACTGACTCTGTTCATTCGTAACTGTCACTGAGCAACATAAACTGTGTTTACGATGCTTCCGTTTATGAATGGAGAGGAGCCGCTGCCTCCTCTCCATTCATCTTCAGTTGCAGATGAGGCTGCAGAGAAAGGGGAATCTGTGTCCTCAGTCCCTTTCCCTGTCTCCAAAGGGAGATGTCAGGGGTTTGTTAAGACCCCTGATATCTCACCAAAGCTACCTGCCAACAGGGCTAATAAAAATAAAAAAAATAAAGAATTGTAATAAATATTGAAAAGGTTAAATTGTAAAAATAATATAAAATAAAAAACACACACTGACACCGTCCACTTCACCCCCACACCCCCCAAAAAGAAAAGCATTATAAAAAAAAAGTTGTAAAAAAAAAAAACAGTCCATGGGTCATCAGTGCTGCATATTAGTGTCACAAAAGAAAGTATCGGTCTTAAAAAAGTGGTATCGGGACAACCCTCGTTATTATAACAGTTTTGTAGCTGCCGCGTTACTGCTTCTACTATTACTGAACCGACTTTCACCAGAAATGATAATGGAGTAAATAAAACCTTACACCGTGTGCCGCTTATAAAAGGAAAGTTGCCATTGCTGCTCATAGTAATGAATCGCAGGCTTAAATTTGACCTCCAGTCTTCCCATCAGTCTTGCACAGTTTTACCGACTCCTCGCCTGGACTAAAATGGCTTACTCTGATTTCACTGCACACTGTGAGCTTCTTGCAATGTGCTTTAGAGGCTGCAGCATGTAAGATAAAGCCCCGCCTCATTTCCTGGCTGCAGGACGTTGAGTAGGGTCGCCACCTTTCCGTGATTCACCCGGACAATCCGGGTTTTTAATCCTTTCAGTCGCGATGCAACCCGGACACATTATTTAGACATGAATGTAGCTCGGAACAGAGCCTGACAGGAGGGGGAGGGGACACTATGCACGCTGCATTACTATTCTCTTAGAATCTAAGGGGTTAATCCTCTGCATTGTGTAAAAAGGCTGTTTGATCCCGTCTTCTCTGATCCTCCCCTTCGTCCTCTGTCTCCAAAAAATAACCTGATATTTGCAGAGCCAGGGGACGGGCTGCACATGCTCAGTTTGGTGTTTATTGCTAGAGAGTTTTTTTTTTTTTTCTTGGGAGCGTACATGTGATCAGCACAGAGCCAATCAGCACTGTCCAGACAGAGGATCAGGGGAGAGGGAAAACTCCTTCTCCAAGCTTTACTAGGAACTGATAGAAGTCACAAGGCTGCTATAGACTAATGATGAGAAAAAGGTATTTATCAGTTTATATTTACTAAAATGATTGCATTTCCAACCCGCTGGGTTGAACGAAAAAAAAACTAGCAGTGTGTACCAGGCTTTAGTGAAAGGAAAGAAGACAACTTTATAAGCACACATTAGACAAGTATTAATACAAAAGATGCACAAAAGAACAACAAGGTCTGTTTATTACATCAGCCCCCCCCCCCATGTTTTTATATATATAATTATTTTTTATTATTATAAAAAATGTTCCACTACTTGCTTCTTTACCCCCTCTCATTAAATACTTAAATACTTACCTGAGCCTTACCTGTGCCCTTTCTGCAGCAGCGCTGCTCTCTCTTCCCCTATTCACAGGATTCACTGAGAGCAGCAGGAGCCATTGGTTCCTGCTGCGGTCAATCAAATCTTCGGGGGCAAGCTGTGCTATGTGTGCCTATGGACGCACACAGCCCAGCTCAGAAGTGCACCGGCAAGAGAGCCCCCTCAGCAGGGCTGCTCTTAGAAATCACGGGGGGCCCCATACAGCCCCCTCTTCCCCCATCCGAAAGTGACTGAGGACATAGATTTATCAGTCCCTTTCTCTGTAGCCTCAGCTTCACAGATAAATGAATAAGTGCTTTGAGGCTTCCTGCTCATTTACAAACTGAAGCATAGTAAACACAGTTTACTATGCTTCGCAGATGAATGTACACAGAAGTTATTGGTAATGATCTCCCATAAGGATGAGCTTGTGTTCGCAACTCCACGTGCCCGCGCCCGCCAGGAAGCTGACACTCTGCAGCGCTAATCACGGGCAGTGAGACATTTCCCGATCCACAGCTGCACAGATCTGGAAATCACTGCCTTACTGGTCTCACTGCCTGTAATTAGCGCTGTGGAGTGTCAGCTTCCTGGCGGGCGCGGGCACTTGGAGCTACGAACACGCCTGAGCTCATCCTTAATCTCTCACTGTGTTCATTCAGGAAAGGAAGGGGCCAGTAAATTGCATATCCCTTCCCCCACTCTCTGTCTTGAAATATCCCCCCTGTGTGCCCACAGCAGCTGCCAGTGGGAGGGACGGGAAGCTGGAAGCGCTGCGGGGCAAAGGGGCACACAGGGGGGCCCCGACAGCACAGGGAAGCATGTGCTAGAACCAATCCCCCTGCAGTGCAGCCAGAGGGGGAAAGAAGAGGAGAAGCCGGCAGCGCTGCAGGGGGAGGCAGAAGAGAATCGATGTCTGCAGTAAGACAGTACAGCCGGACCTCCTGCTCAACAGGTGCCTGGGCCCCCCTTTTGAACTACTGGGGCCTGGGCCCAGTACAGGAGGGCCGGCTGTACTGCCGTATCAGCAGCCCTGCCCCTCAGCGCACAGCTTGCTGAGGGGGCACTTGTAGAAGATGCACTGGCAGGGGATAAGGAGGTAAGCAGGCGCTCTGTGCAATACTATTGCACAGAGCAGGTAAGTATAAGATGTTTTTTTATTTTGGGGGGGGGGGGGATTAGCCGTTATAACCACTTTCGGCATAAAAACTGTTAAATAAAAACACTGTGGGAAAAAAAGTGTAAAGGGGGTTTCACTTTAAGTTAATATATTATTAACCTCCTATTCTTTTCATGTGTTCATTATTGTACCTGTTGAACTGGAAAAATGTAAAATGTTTACTTAATATATTAAATATTTTTTTGTAACACTACTAATCTCAGACACGAATTTTATGGCATGCTGACTACTATTTAAAGCTGATCTGTAGCCGACCCCAATAAAGTTATATTTATATTTCTGATGCCCAGTTGTGAAATGTATTTATTACTTCTGGATTCCCAGACTTGAAATCTCATGTAGTCTCCCCTATATAGACCACGCCGGGCAGCGGAGGAATGTCTATGACCACTATGTGTAGAGGCCCCTGTGTGTTTGAATAGTGCAGTCACTGGCACATTCCAATTTCTCATCCAAAGTGATAACATTTACAGAGCCTGTAGGGGGCAGTACTGAGTGGGCAGAGCATGTTTTACTAATTCTTTCCCTGGATCAGTACCTGTATTACCTCACTGTGATCAGACAGCTTGGCAGGAGCCTGAATAAGGCTAAGTTCACACATGTCCGGTGAATTTCCCCTCAGTTTTCACTGTGAACTTCCAAAGCAGCTGTTCTGCAGTTCAGATTTAGATGCAGTTCAGATGCAAATTTTTGGAGCCAATGGCCACCAGCGTCATTAACATTGACTGGTTGTTAAGGAGCGGCCTGGGAAGCCAGCTGTCGTGTCCTTAACAATGGATGACTCATCAGCTGTCATCGGGGTTCCCCGCTGACAGCTGAATCTAAAAAAAATTTTGCCGACAATAGAAAAAGTTGTTAAAAAAATAGTGCAGGCGTCCCTTCCAATCCATGCCAGGCCTTTTCGGGTCTGGCATAGATTTTGGGGGGGGGGGACCCCATGCCGTTCTTATTTTGGCATTAGTTTTACTTAAAATCCGTATGGATACGGTATGCTATGGTGTGGATTTTAGGTAGAACCCCATGCCAAAATGTTAAAAAAAATGACATTGGGGCCCCCCCAAAATCCATACCAGACCCTTATCCGAGCCTGCAGCCTGGCAGGCTAGATAAGGGGGGGGGGACGAGCGCGCACCCCCCCCATCCTGAACCATACCACCCGCGACATGGGGGGTGGTTTGGGGGCAGGGGGCTGTGCCCTCCCATCCCAAAGCACCTTGTCCCCATGTTGATGGAGACAAGGGCCTCTTCCCCGCAACCCTGGCTGGTGATTGTGGGGGTCTGCTTGTAGGGGGCTTTATCGGAATCTAGAAGCCCCCTTTAACATGGAGGCCCCCAAATCCTGCCCCCTTTATGTGAATATGTATGGGGTACTCATTCACCAAAAAAAAGTGTCAAAAAGAAATAAAAGCAGAGAGACAGTTTTTGACAATTCCTTTATTAAAAAAACAAGAACAATGTCCCCCAATGTAGATCCATCGTCAATCACGCCGTCCGCCTCCACGACGACCTGAAAAATAAAGCTCCGCTTTTCCCGCCTGACAGTTTTTAAATCGCTAAGGGGCGGGGCCACGTCACCTGGTGGCACCGCCCCCTTGTGACTTCACCAACCCAGCATGTGCCGAATGAAGTATAAATGAAGAATTAGGGAGATGACCTGAACGCACACGAGTCCAACTGCAATACATGGCTATTTCTAAATGGCTACAATTCAGCTATTAGCAGTGTAAATAAACCCTACCAATGAAACTATCTTACTTACTCCCCTTTGGTCTTTTAAATATAACATTGAAAACCTTTTGGATCTTACCAGAAATTGCCTCACATATGCCTGATATCTGTAGAACTCCTCCCCGCATTGTTAATGAGATGGGGGGGTGGTGACTTGTAGTCTTGCTCAAGGGTGAAGATGCTCCTCCATACATAAAGTGCAGTCAGTAAGTGTTGTCACCCTAGGTCACGAAGTGTGTTACTGGCAGGATCACTGGGTGAAGTTGAAGAAAGGAAAAAAAAACCTGCTCAAAGAAAACAAATGCAGCCACCACATATACGGACAGGTAAGCTGCAATATATTACATTTTTGTTCCTGCGTTTAGATGATGCTTTACTATAACCTTTAAAATGAAGAGTAACCTAAAGCAACCAATCCAAATCCTATTGTCTTTATCAGCTTATTATTTAATAAAACACATACTGGTTACTTATTTCTGATTGGCTGCTGTTGGCCTGTGTTATTAGATCTTGCCCGTTAATATTTAGATTGCTTGACCCCTGTAACAATTCTTGACATAGTAGGTAAGATCGAATAAAGACAATAGCGCCATCCAGTTCAACCTGTGTAGGTGTACTTGTGTCAGTGTCTATAATTATTTCCCATATCCCTGTATGTTGTGTTCTTTAAGATCATATAAACTAAATTTGTGCGCTAGCATAAATAAATCCTTCTAATGAAAATTTACAACTAAGAAGCTCCTTGGGAGTACTACCCAGGAGCTGTAATAAATTTAAATCCCAGTGCAAAGAGATAACACAATAGAAAATAAAGCATACAAAGATTATGAATTAAAACACATCTCCATGACAAAAATTGTGAATAATTCTGAAAAAACATAAAAGTGAAAGTTCAAAAAGTTGCGATCGGACCCCCAATCGCTAGAAAAACACCACATTCAGTCCATGAAAGACGAGTAGTATAAAGAGGATAAAACGTTCCTTAGGTGTGTCATATCAAGGTAGAGAGGTGAAAAATATAGGGACACTTCCAAGCCACCGATAGTTGCGGGAGAGGAGTAATGGATGTACCCTTACCGCACTTGATGGACCTCCTCTATGGCGAGGTCATACGAACTTGCAGATATAACCCTCTGCAGGGACAGATGGATAACGATGTCCGGGTCTTGTTTGTAAGCGCCTCTCACTCAAAGACTGATTTTTACTGCTTCAGCGTCAGGAGGGAGATCAATGTGTTGTCTGTGACTCTGCGCTGCTTCAGATCCTGATTATCAGCCATAGTGGAAGGATTGCAGCCAACTTAATTCAGCATTATTAAAATCACTGCTTCCGAAAAAAACTGCAGTTTTTAAAACTTTTTTTTTGCATTGATACATGTCCCCTGGGACAGGACCCGGGTCCCCAAACACTTTTTATGACAATAACTTGTATATAAGCCTTTAAAATTAGCACTTTTGATTATTCATGTTCGTGTCCTATAGACTTTAATGGTGTTCACGTGAACAAATGAATTTTTTGCCTTTTCTGCTGCGAACCGAACCGGGGGGGGGTGTTCGGCTCATCCCTACTCCAGATGTGGTCTAACCAAAGTTTTATAAAGTGGTAGGATTATAGTTTTATCCCTGGAGCATATCCCCTTTTTTATGCATGCTAATATTCTGCCGGCTTTGGTAGCTGGAGCTTGACATTGAATGCTATTGCTCAGTCTTCTTCTAGGACCCCCAGATCTTTCTCCATCCTTGATTCCCCCAGCGGTTCTCCCCCCCAGTGATTAGTTTGCATTTATGTTTTTAGCCCCCAAGTGCATTACTTTACATTTCTCCACATTAAACCTAATTTGCCATGTAGTTGCCCACTCCATTATTTTGTTCAGGTCTTTCTGTAAAATTTCTATATCCTGATGTGAAGTTATTGCCCTGCTTAATTTTGTGTCGTCCGCAAAAACTGAGATCGAGCTATTTATCCCATCCTCTATATCATTTATGAATAAATTCAATAGAATTGGTCCCAAGACAGAACCTTGGGGTACCCCATTTACCACTGCAGACCAGTCTGAGTACTCGTTATTTATCACCACCCTTTGGACACGCCCCTGTAACCAGTTTTCTATCCAAGAACAAACCTTATGGTCCATGCCTGCAGACCTCAGCTTGTAGATTAAGCGTTTATGGGGGGACTGTATCAAATGCTTTTGCAAAATCCAGATACACCACATAAAAGCAGTATTCCTAATTCATTTGGTTATACATTTACTGCACAGTCCTTTATATTTTTACCCAGTTATTACAGAATATAGAACCGTGTACATACTGGATAATGTAAATAGGATAAATATCTAGTACAATTTTAACATTTTTTATCATATGCAAGTCAGTGCATTTGCTAATTCTTAACAGGTAGTAAATAAGCTTTAAAACAAGCCCTTGCTAACATTTGTAGCTGCATGTGCTGTGGAGCAAACCATCTTCAAATTTCAACGCAGAGACACTAAAAAAAAAAAAAGTCTCAGCTGCTATAGGCCATGGATATAGGAGATGGTCAGAAAGTGCAGGCATACTGCAGGAGGTGGTCAGAAATTGTAGGCATTGCTACAGAAGATGGTCAGAGACTGTGGGCATAGTATGGGACATGGTCAGAGATTATCGCAATACTACAGGGAATAATAGTCAGGTTGTGGACATACTGCAGAAGATGGTTGGAATCTGTGGGCATAATATAGGAAGTGGTCAGAGACTGTGGACATACTAAGAGAGATGGTCAGAGATTGTGGGTTTACTACAGGAAAATGGTAAGTGACTGTGGGTATACTACAGGAGATGGCAAGAGGTTGTGGAAATACTACAGGAGATGGTCAGAGACTTTACACACTATGGGAGATGGTCAGAGATTGCGGACATACTAATGGAGACAGAGGTTGCAGACATTAAGGAGGAGAAGTTCAGAGGTTGCAGGCATACTACAGGAGACGATCAGAGGTTGCAGGCATACTACAGGAGACGATCAGAGGTTGCAGGCATACTACAGGAGACGATCAGAGGTTGCAGGCATACTACAGGAGAAGTTCAGAGGTTGCAGGCATACTACAGGAGACGATCAGAGGTTGCAGGCATACTACAGGAGACGATCAGAGGTTGCAGGCATACTACAGGAGACGATCAGAGGTTGCAGGCATACTACAGGAGAAGTTCAGAGGTTGCAGGCATACTACAGGAGACGATCAGAGGTTGCAGGCATACTACAGGATAAGTTTAGAGGTTGCAGGCATACTACAGGATAAGTTCAGAGGTTGCAGGCATACTACAGGATAAGATCAGAGGTTGCAGGCATACTACAGGAGAAGTTCAGAGGTTGCAGGCATACTACAGGAGAGGTTCAGAGGTTGCAGGCATACTACAGGAGACGATCAGAGGTTGCAGGCATACTACAGGATAAGTTCAGAGGTTGCAGGCATACTACAGGAGAAGTTCAGAGGTTGCAGGCATACTACAGGAGAAGTTCAGAGGTTGCAGGCATACTACAGGAGAAGTTCAGAAGTTGCAGGCATACTACAGGAGAAGTTCAGAGGTTGCAGGCATACTACAGGAGAAGTTCAGAGGTTGCAGGCAAACTACAGGAGATGGTCAGGGATTGTGGGCATAGTACAAGAGATGGTCAGAGATTATGTAAATAGAGATGCAGTTGAAGACTGGGTATACGTTCCAGAAGATGGTCCGGGACTGTGAACCTGAAGAAGAGACTGAAGCAGGAAGTATGCCCTCTTATATGTTTGTCACTTGTACACTTGTTTGTTTGAATGTGCACTGACTACAGGGTTCATATCCATTGTATCTGCAGGTAGTGTTTAATTGATCTATTTTTAACTCAAATGTTACACAAGGAATCACTAACCATTACAGCCTCTTTACAAGAGGCTTCCACATTTGTGCTCTCTTCAACCCCCTAAAAATTAGCTTTTGTCATATTTGATATTCCCTACAGCACGATTCAATATAAAAGATTAGAGACAAGAAATGCATAAAAAGAGAAAAGCAAATAGAATTTATTAAAAAGGCATAAATTGTGAAAAAAAATAAACCAAACTATTAAACCATGTTTCCTTCACCTGCAAAAGTTCTGGTTCTGACAGTTCAGGCACCACAGTAAGAAGAAGCTGTTCTGGCAGTAGAGGTACCATGGTATAACGGAGCTGTTCTGGCAGTTCAGGTACTACTATGGTATGATGGAGTTGTTCTGGCAGTTCAGGTAACATATTATGTTGGAGTTGTTCTGGCAATTCAGGTACCATGGTATGATGGTGGTGTTCTGGCAGTTTAGGCACTATGGTATGATGGAGCCGCTCTGGCAGTTTAGGCACCATGGTATGTTTAGCTGTTCTGGAAGTTGAGGTACCATGGTATGATGGAGCTGTTCTGGAAGTTCAGGTACCATGGTATGATGGAGCTGTTCTGGCAGTTAAGGTACTACTATGGTATGATGGAGCTGTTCTGGCAGTTAAGGTACTACTATGGTATGATGGAGCTGTTCTGGCAGTTCAGGTAACATATTATGTTGGAGTTGTTCTGGCAATTCAGGTACCATGGTATGATGGTGGTGTTCTGGCAGTTTAGGCACTATGGTATGATGGAGCCGCTCTGGCAGTTTAGGCACCATGGTATGTTTAGCTGTTCTGGAAGTTGAGGTACCATGGTATGATGGAGCTGTTCTGGAAGTTCAGGTACCATGATATGATGGAGTTGTTCTGGCAGTTCAGGTACCATGGTATGATGGAGTTGTTCTGGCAGTTCAGGTACCATGGTATAAGGGAGCTGTTCTGGAAGTTCCGGTACCATGGTATGATGGAGCTGTTCTGGAAGTTCAGGTACCATGGTATGATGGAGCTGTTACGGAAGTTCAGGTACCATGGTATGATGGAGCTGTTACGAAAGTTCAGGTACCATGGTATGATAAATTTGTTCTTTCAGTTCAGAAACCATGGCATGATGATGCTTTTCTGGCATTTCAGGTACCATGGTATGAAGGAGTTGTTCTGGCAGTTCAGGTACCATGGTATGATGGAGTTGTTCTGGCAGTTCAGGTACCATGGTATAATGGAGCTGTTACGGAAGTTCAGGTACCATGGTATGATGGAGCTGTTACGGAAGTTCAGGTACCTGGTATGATGGAGCTGTTACGGAAGTTCAGGTACCATGGTATGATGGAGCTGTTACGGAAGTTCAGGTACCATGGTATGATAAATTTGTTCTTTCAGTTCAGAAACCATGGCATGATGGAGTTTTTCTGGCAGTTCAGGTACCACGGTATAATGGAGCTGTTCTGGCATTTCAGGTACCATGGTATGAAGGAGTTGTTTTGGCAGTTCAGGTACCATGGTATGATGGAGTTGTTCTGGCAGTTCAGGTACCATGGTATAATGGAGCTGTTCTGGTAGTTCAGGTACCATGGTATAATGGAGCTGTTCTGGCATTTCAGGTACCATGGTATAATGGAGCTGTTCTGGCAGTTCAGGTACTGTACCATGGTATAATGGAGCTGTTCTGGCATTTCAGGTACCATGGTATGATGGAGTTGTTCTGGCAGTGCAGGTGCTTTAGTACCTTTCGCAGTTCTCGTAGTGCACCTATGGTACCCACACCAAGAAAGACCTACTTGTAGAACTACTATGGACTTTATAAAATATGTTTTGTGGTCCATAGTTGTCCTATAAGTAGGTTGGTCTTTTTTGGTGTAGGTACTATTTTATACAGGAGGTCTCTGGACCTGCAGGGGTTTAAGACCATTACGAAATTTCGGTACTAATACAATGGGCTAAAGTGTAATCTCCTAGGTCTCACTCTTGATTTTCTTTTTGAGTTGGATTCCAAATTTTGGTTGCTCAGAACCTATAAAAAGGGAATGATAAACAGGACATTTGTTAGTATAGACTAAAAGATTTATATGAGAAAAGGTCTCCTCCCTGGTGGAATATTACTTTTTTATATGGTCCATAGAAGTCCTACAAGTAGGTTGTTCTTCTGTGGTGTTGGTCCTATTTTATATCGAGGGACTCTGGACCTACAGGGGTTTGAGATCATTATTAAAATAAGATATCAATGCATCTGTGATACTACAGCGAACACGTTCTTCAACTTTCTTATTAGTAGGGGGTCACAGACTGGGTTGAGGTGTTCTGAGGCTTTTCCTATATCACAGGTTACATGACGCAGGGCCACAGTCTAAGATCACTTTTCCAAGTCCCACGTCCATCAGGCTGAGACAGTTTTGGCTTCCAGGGCCCTAAGTAAGAATCAAATGTTTGGCTCCTCGACTCCATGTTGGCTACCAGAGCTCGATAATTAACCTTAAAGGGTATGTATATATTTTTCATGTCAATTAGCAGAATATTCGTAATGCAACAACTGCACCCAGAGCCCTCGGTGTGTGTCCGCGCTGCCTGCTGGTGGCCCATCTGGGATTGTCTCATTAGAATGATCTGTTTTATTTAAAAGTCAAGAAATAAATAAAAAAAACAACAAATGTCCTTCTACTCTTCCCATCAACTGCCATGTGTT
Source organism: Lithobates clamitans (assembly GCA_037952925.1). Classification (NCBI taxonomy): domain Eukaryota; kingdom Metazoa; phylum Chordata; class Amphibia; order Anura; family Ranidae; genus Lithobates; species Lithobates clamitans. The sequence continues at coordinate 207,762 of JBBGZY010001837.1, read as the reverse complement.
CTGCAGACGTCTCCCCCTGTCCTCTCCTCCATCATTTTGTGATTATGCTGCTAAACACATGTCTGTGCCTGGGATGAGAAGTGGGTGCAGCAAATGGGGACGGAGATTTATCTCTATTACTGGCAGTGGAGGAGGAAAGTCAAGGAAGGGCCTTGTCTATAATTGATTTGGGAGTGTCGCTTTCTATTTTTTATTTCACCAGATGAAAGTGATCCCGTGTAATTGGCGGTTTAATGTGCGTTTTATGTTACCTTACAGAGTTTTTGGCAGCTAACAGTCGTTTCCTCCAATTGTTCACTGCTGGGTTTTTTTTTTTTTAAGATGCTTCATTTTTGATCCAGCAGGAATGTGTTAGCAACCTGGAAAGTCATGTGTCTTTAAACTCGGGAGAAGCCCCTGACATCATTTAAAATAATGAGATGTCTGCAGTGCACTGAAGAGGAATAGTTGGATGAAGTGTGGAAATACATAGGTTTAAAGCGCCACCTAGTGGTCATCGTCTAAAATGTTCAGTACCGAAAGCAGCGTTACTCGACCAATTTAACTTAAGTGCAGCCACTCTCTACCAGGGCTCCTATTTTATAGTGCCAGCAGAGCTCCAGGGCCAACACCACTTGGCAAAGCCAATGATCTTTCTTATAAGTCTGTAAGGGTGGCATTCTGACCACCACTGTAACGCGGACATTTTTCTCACTGATCACCAATGTAAGGATCATTTTCCAACTGAACCCCCGATGAATAGGTTATAGCAGGAGTTCCGTGAGACCTGAACATTTTTTTTTTAAGGGTTTCAGGCAGGGGTGTCCAAACTCAATTTCATCAAGGGCTGCATCAGAATTATCCAGAGAAGAGTAACGCTGCTCCAGGTGATATCAATCCGATAGATCAGGATGGGCTGGGTGCAAACCACGGCTCGCCACCAAATAGTAGAAAAGAAAGATTCGGCTGCACACCACCAAAACGATCCAACATGAATTTATTGGTACATAAAAGTCATAATGGCTGCCACCAAGACAAGGACACAGGAGAGGTGACGCGTTTCACACTTGACCAGTGCTTCTTCTTTGAAAATTCTTTGAAGAAGCGCTAGTCAAGTGTGAAACGCGTCACCTCTCCTGTGTCCTTGTCTTGGTGGCAGTCATTATGACTTTTATGTACCAATAAATTCATGTGGGATCGTTTGGTGGTGTGCAGCCAAATCTTTCTTTTCTGCATCAGAATTATGGTTGGCCTCAAAAAGGCAAATGTATCTACTCTTTATCATATAAATAGTTGCCTCTGCATTCGATTATTACTGGTTTAAGTAATAACTTAGGACTTAAGCTGTGAAGGACAGGCGCAGACTGGCACAGAGCCACCTCACACTCCTGTAGCCATAGGCGTGCGCAGGGGGTGTGCCAGGTGTGTCTGGGCACACCTTATTCACCATGTGCAGTACTGATTCCCCCAACTGCCCAGGCTTTCCCCCGTGGTACCCCCCCCCCCCTCCTGCCCCACAGTGCTGCTGGCTTCCCACCTCTCCTTTCCCTAGGCTGCTTTGGGGGATGTTTCAGGATGGACAGCAGGGGAAGGGTCTAGTAAATATGGATTTTACTGCCCCCCTTTTCTAAATGAACACAGTGAACATTCTCGCTCACTGTGTTCATTCATAACTGAAGCATAGTAAACCATGTTTAGTGAATGATCAGGAAACCGCTCAGCACAGAGCATTTCCATTTATTCACTGCCTTGTGCAGCTGAGGCTGCAGAGAAAGGCATGTGTGTTTGGGTTTTGGGGTGCACACCCTAATGGAATAGGCTACACACACCTATCCCTGTAGCATATAATTAGTCTGTACAGGAAGGTCGCACAGCGCTGGTATCATCCACAAGAAGCCTTATTGGAGACTGCTCTGACAGAACATGGTGCTGCCATTGTGTTCTGTCTGAGAAGTCTCTAATAAAGTTTCCTGTGGATGATACCAGCGCTGTGCGACCCTCCTTATCAACTGCTACAGAACTGTAGTATTCTGCTAACAGTTATAAGCAGATTTTCAGAGCACCCCACCCTTACATCAGATGTCAAGAATCTGCCCCTCCCCCCCACTATCAGAAGTCAAGAGTCCCCCACCCTCCCTTATATCACAGTGCGCCACCCTTACTTTGTACTGCTGCCGGGAAGAAGCTGGGGGCAGAACTGGAAAGTAGAAAGTGCAAGGTTTTCGAGGACCAGAAGAGGGCTGGAGTCAGCTGGCAGAGTCTGCTGAATGCTAAGACCAGGGGAGGCTAAGACCAAGGGGGTGCTGCAGCTGGAGAGGCGCAGGATCTGTAGGAGGAGTTCTGTCCCCCTCTCTGTTGATGACTGCTGAGTCGGGACGGGGGGTGGGGGGGTGTCAGAGATGAGACTCTCATGGCTTCACAGAGAAGCACAGGATCTGGTGCAAGAGGTATTTCCTCCTCTCTGCTGTCGATTGCTGAGATAAGGTGGGGACGATCCAAAAGGGGGGTTCCGCAGCTGCAGGAGAGGTGAAATGGCCTGGAGGGCTGGATTCGGCCCACGGACCGTGTGTTGGACACATGCTCTAGGGCAGTGATGGCGAACCTTGGCACCCCAGATGTTTTGGAACTACACTTTCCCCGACCACTTCCACTACACTGCAGAGTGCGTGAGCATCATGGGAAATATAGTTCCAAAACATCTGGGGTGCCAAGGTTCGCCATCACTGCTCTAGGGTATAAAGGTTGAGAAAAGCTACTTTAAAGAAAAGGAGAAGAGAATACCTGGTGCCGCGCATCCACAGATTTGTGTGATGATATGAGAGACAACCAGGGGCGGACTGACCATTGAGTGACTCGGGCACTGCCCGAGGGCCCTGGGCCACTAGGGGGCCCCATCAGGGTTGCCAGCCTCAGTAAATCCAGGGACAGTATGTATAAATCTGTGTTTTTTTACATCTGTCTGTGTATACTGTGTGTACATGTATGTGTATACTGTGTGATTGTATACTGTGTGTGTGTATACTGTGTGGCCCCATAATCTCTGATTGCCTGGGGGCCCCATAATCTCCTGTTGCCCGGGGGCCCCATGAGTTATCAGTCCGCCCCTGGAGACAACCTCAGCCTGGGGTCCCGCCAAGCCATGCCCTCAAACGTGTTTCTCTCTGACCCCCCAGAGCTTAAAGTGGACGTAAACCTGATTTTTTTTTTTTTTTAATTTAGGCTTGTACCTTGTACAGTATAGGATTTCATGTCATCTGTGCCCAGTCTTGCCACGAAAAGTTAATCCAGCTCTGAGCAATCCTCTTATCTTTTTTCAGCGAGATAAAAACAGACAGAAATATCAGTCAGTTCTTCCCCCTTGCTGTGAGTAACAGGTGATTTACATATCTCATGCAGGAGCCTTAGAGAGCCATTCTGTGTAATTCTCATCCCCTCCTTCTTTCTTCTCCAGCTCTCCCAGGATTGGCTGCTCCACACCTCAGCATGATTGGGCATGCTGAAGTCATGTGGTGACTTTCCTGAGTTTTGACTGGATGTTAGAGATCATAGCAGAAGTTCAGTACAAGAAATACACAGGAGAAAATTCATGTTGACAAGGGGAGTGTAGAGGTAGGCGGGGAGTCTATTGACATCACGACTCCACTCACCGAGCTCCAGACAACAGACCCCGCCCACAGAATATGCATTTTTCGGGTCTAATAACAGAGGGGAGACATTTGACAGGTAAAGATACATGCAGGAGGCATCTATATCCTTATAGATAACCCCTAGGGCAGAAGTTTAGAGAGGATGAGAGTGGGTTTACATCCACTTTAATCAAAGGAAATTATGAGAAAGGCTACTTTAGAGGAACCTGTGAAATAATTTTCAGGTTTTGGGAATACCTATTAAAACAAATTCCTTGGGAGAAATGCTTCTTGACATGGTGACCACTGCGATGAACTAAAGGAACATTGATGACATGCAGCAAGCTATGTCAAATGTTATTGATCCTGGACCGATCCAAGCACCATCACATAGGAGGTCAACCAGTCACACCTTAAGGAACCTCTTGCAACCTCGGGAGGAACCCTGGTTGAGAATGGCGGACCTATAGGTTTTTTTTTTCATTTTTTTTTTTTTTTTTATGAAGGTTGTCTGAAATAGCAAAGTGCAGTACATGATGAGCCTGACTGATGTGTGCATGTGTTTAAAAATTTGCTTGACTTATGTGCAATCCAGCCTGATTCACTCCCTGGTTATCTCTCACCTCGACTACCACAACTCCCTCCTCATTGGCTCTTTACATAGACTATCCCCCCTTCAATCCATCATGAATGCTGCTGCCAGACTCATCCACCTTACAAACCGATCAGTGTCCGCTACCCCCCTCTGCCAATCCCTCCATTGGCTGCCACTCACCTAACAAATTAAATTCAAAATCTTAACAATAAGTTACAAAGCCATCCACAACTCTGCCAACAGCTACATCACTAGCCTAGTCTCAAAATACCAACCTAATCGTCCTCTCCGTTCCTCCCAAGATCTCCTGTTCTTTAGCTCCCTCATCACCTCCTCCCATGTTTACCTCCAGGACTTCTCCCTAGCCTCTCCCGTCCTCTGGAATACCCTACCACAATCTGTCAGACTATCTCTAAATTTGTCTACTTTTAGGCGATCCCTGAAAACTGTTCTTTTATTTTCTTCATCAGCTCATCCCCCACAGTTATTGCCGTATTTATCGGCGTATAACACACACTTTTTTCCCCTTAAAATCAGGGGAAAATCGTGGGTCCGTGTTATAGGCTGATCCCCGCTAATTTTGATCGATCGGGGCGAATGCCACTGACATACATATAACGTGTAGATTTAAAAATGGCGCAGCGGAGTTCACAGGGATTCGGCGGAGCGGAACGAGCGATCACAGTGACTGGGTGGAGCCGAGATACACATAGCCGAGTGTACTTGGCTCTTCTCGGCGCCGCTCACAGTCACGCCCAGTCCCGCCATTGGACCTGTGTTATGTCCATCGTAAGGCGGGACTGGGCGTGACTGTAACCGGCGCCGAGAAGAGCCGAGTACACTCGGCTATGTGTATCTCGGCTCCGCCCAGTCACTGTGATCTCGGCGTCGCTCGTTCAGCTCCGCCGAGTCCCTGCGAACTCCGCGGCGCCATTTTTAAATCTGTAATGGACACTGAGGGCAAGGCTGAAATGGCAAGGCTGCACTGACCTCTGGGGCAAGGCTGCACTGGGGCAAGGCTGCACTGACAAGGCTGCACTGGGGCAAGGCTGCACTGACAAGGCTGCACTGGGGCAAAGCTGCACTGACAAGGCTGCACTGGGGCAAAGCTGCACTGACAAGGCTGCACTGACAAGGCTGCACTGACAAGGCTGCAATGGACACTGGGGCAAGGCTGCACTGACACTGAAAATGCTGCAATGACAATGACAAGGCTGCAGATGGACACGATAATGCTGCATTGATGGGCATTTTATGTAAGTTTTTTTTCCTTAAACTTCCCTCCTAAAAGTTTTTTTCCTTAAAATTCCCTCCTAAACTTGGGGTGCGTGTTATACGCCGATAAATACGGTACCTTTTCTTTCACTTGACCCTCCCTTCTAGATTGTAAGCTCTAACGAGCAGGGCCCTCTGATTCCTCCTGCATTAAATTGTATTATAACAGTACTGTCTGCCCTACTGTTGTAAAGCGATGCATAAACTGTCACAGCTGATCATGTGGTAAAGAGCCTCCATCAGAGGCTCTTTACCCAAATCGGAGCTGCGGTCTGTCAGACTGACATACCACAACAGCGATCGTCACACTGCCCGCCCCCACGGGCGTGCGCCAGCTTGTTATCCTGATCACGTCATATGACGTCTGGTCAGGATAACACAACCACTTTGCGCACGTCATATTGCTACATGACGGGCAGAAAGTGGTTAAGGGGGAAAATCTTCCGGTTAAAACGCAACATATTAATTATCTACTCGGAATGACATATTTTATACTTTACCTAAAAATTGGGTATTATATTGTGTGCATTAAAACTCATTAAAGCCCCATACACACTATCAGATTTTCTGCTGATTTTTTCCTTCAGATTTACCAAAACCATCCAATATGAGGTCAAACCTTAGGAGTTTGTATGCAGTCAGACAGGCCCTTGCATTAAATGGTTTTGGTAAATCTGAAGACAAAATTCAGCAGAAAATGTTTATGGGGCTTTAAAGTGTATTTTTTCCAAAACAAATTTCATTTGACGCGACATAAAAAATAGCAAAACCCACCAGTTTATTTTCTAGGGCTCTAAGTAAATTTTTATCAAAAAAATACAGATGCCCATCAGTGGCTCCTCATCAGTGTCACCTATCAGTGCAGCCTCATCAGTGTCACCTATCCGTGCCGCCTCATCAGTGTCACCTATCCGTGCCTCCTCATCAGTGTCACCTATCAGTGCCTCCTCATCAGTGTCACCTATCAGTGCAGCCTCATCAGTGTCACCTATCATTGCAGCCTCATCAGTGTCACCTATCATTGCAGCCTCATCAGTGTCACCTATCAGTGCAGCCTCATCAGTGTCACCTATTAGTGCCTCCTCATCAGTGTCACCTATCAGTGCCTCCTCATCAGTGTCACCTATCAGTGCCTCCTCATCAGTGTCACCTATCAGTGCAGCCTCATCAGTGTCACCTATCAGTGCCTCCTCATCAGTGTCACCTATCAGTGCAGCCTCATCAGTGTCACCTATCAGTGCCTCCTCATCAGTGTCACCTATCAGTGCCTCCTCATCAGTGTCACCTATCAGTGCCTCCTCATCAGTGTCACCTATCAGTGCAGCCTCATCAGTGTCACCTATCAGTGCCTCCTCATCAGTGTCACCTATCAGTGCAGCCTCATCAGTGTCACCTATCAGTGCCTCCTCATCAGTGTCACCTATCAGTGCCTCCTCATCAGTGTCACCTATCAGTGCAGCCTCATCAGTGTCACCTATCAGTGCCTCCTCATCAGTGTCACCTATCCGTGCAGCCTCATCAGTGTCACCTATCAGTGCCTCCTCATCAGTGTCACCTATCAGTGCAGCCTCATCAGTGTCACCTATCAGTGCCTCCTCATCAGTGTCACCTATCTGTGCAGCCTAATCAGTGTCACCTATCAGTGCAGCCTCATCAGTGTCACCTATCCGTGCCTCCTCATCAGTGTCACCTATCAGTGCAGCCTCATCAATAAAGGAGAAAAATTACCTGTTTGCAAAATGTTCTAACAAAGTTTGAAAAATGTTTTGTTTTATTTATTTCTAAATTTTCAGTCTTTTTTTGTTTAACAAAAAATTAAAAAAAAACAAAAACAGTTTTGCTCTTATCCTCATGAACTTTGTGAGTTGCCACTAGTTTATTTTTAGATAAAGTCCTTTCCTATATACTTTATTTAGTTGGCGCCCTCTGCTGTTTCCTTTACACATTGCAGAGATCACTTCAGTCTCATTGAGGAGCTGCCACTGCTATTTTTGGACCTATTTTTATTTCTATTTCTATTATATTTCCCACCCCCACAGCACATTCATGTGTATGATTATGTCGTAACTCAGCTGTATGCCTACCTGCGCCATTCTCGATTATTCTTTGTCTTTATAAACTTCACCTGTCTGCTGAAATTCCCCCCCCTGCCCTCTGCTATTTGTCGCGGTGTCTTTAGTGGGGATGGTCATTTGGCTTAAAGTGGTTTTAACCTAAAAAATATTTTATTGCACTTTATTTTCATCTGGTGATCCAGCCAGTAAGCCTTATTTTTAACTTCCTTTAATATGCTAAGTTAATCTTTAAATAAAAATAATATATGCTCGTGGTTTTGCAGGTAAAAACAATGTGCATTTATTTTATTTTTTGCAAGGAGCCTGCAGAGCTTTGCACCTGCGATCAGCAATTCACGGGTGCAATGTCAGGCTCCTGCACAGTCTTCCTCCAGCTTTGTGCCCGTATCTCCATATATTCGTTCTGTTACAAAGCTAGAGGAAGCCTGAATGAACCACAAGTGTGGCGATCAGCGAGCTCGCAGTTCATTGAGTCTACAATGCAGTGGCAGACCGGACTTGTCGTTTATTATTCACAGATCTCTTTGAACGATTGACACGGCTGTGTGGGCGGAGCCCCCGACAGCCACACCAGTTTTAAAAGGTGACAGTGGACGCATCGCCGGTGTTTCTGGGGCTTACCGTTTTTGCTGGTTCGCCCAAGAAATTATCCGGCGGTGCGGCCGGCTGCTCCCATTTTTTGATTGACTCTATGGCCTTGGAGGACCCGAGCAACGTCATGATGTCACAATTTCTGGTCTAGGCTGGAAGTAAATAATTTTTTTTTAAAGGCAAAAGATAAAAAAAAAACAAATTTTTTTTTTTTGATCTTTTGCTTTTAAAGGTAAAAGAAAAGCTTTGGGGTCTTTTTGACCTCAGATCTCTCCATAAAGAGGACCTTTCATCCTTATTTCTATTACAAGGGATGTTTACATTCTTTGTAATAGAAATAAAAGTGGTAAAAAAAAAAAAATTAAAAAGTAAAATAAATAAGATTTATTTTTATTTTTTTTAAAGTGCCTCCATCCCTCGCGCACAGAAGCGAATGCATACGTAAGTCGCACGCGCATATTTAAACGGTGTTTGCACCACACATGTGAGGTATCGCTGCAAACGTTAGAGTGAGAGCAATAATTCTAACACCAGACCTTCTTTGTGTGCTTTCACACTGGGGCGGTGCACTTGCAGGATGGAAAAAAAAGTCCTGTAAGCAGCATCTTTGGGGCGGTACGGGATAACAGCGTATACATCGCTCCTAAACCGCCCCTGCCATTGAAATCATTGGGCAGCGCTACCGAAGCGCCTGCAAAGCGCTTCGGCAGCGGGGCTTTTTGGAAGCTTTTAACCCCTTGTCAACCCCCTTCTTTGGGGTTAAAAGCGCCCCGCTCCCTCCTGCACAGTGCCAGTAAAGCGCTGATAAAACGAACGGCGCTTTACCGCCAGCGCAGGGCGGTCCTCAGTGTGAAAGAGGTCTAATGTCCTGTACACACAACTGGTTTTGCCGTCGGAATAAACTCTGAAGGTTCTTATGACGGAGTTCCGGCAGGAATTCTGCTTAAGAGGTCTTGCCTACACACGGTCACACCAAATTCCGACCGTCCAGAACGCGGTGACGTACAACACGTACGACGGGACTAGAAAACGGAAGCTCAATAGCGAGTAGCCAATAGCTTCCGTCTCGTACTTGCTTCACAGCATGCGTCGTTTTTGGTGCGTCGGAACAGCATACAGACAAGCGGTTTTCCTGATAGGAATTGGTTCCATCAGAAATATTTAGAACATGTTCCATTTCTAAGTCCGTCTGAATTTTCGACAGAAAAAATCCGATGGAGCACACACACGGTCGGAATATACGATGAAAAGCTCCCATCGGACTCTTTCTGAAATTCCGCTCGTGTGTACTCGGCATAAGGCTTAAAAAAATTTGCTATCCTGTTTTTTTTTGATGCAGCCCAATCTTTTATATTTTTCCAAAAATTGAGTATTATAATGTGTCTGCACAAATATTTTTTTTCCCCTAAATGTATGCATTTGATAAATAGCTGCGCATATATTGTGCAACATAGGAAAAGTGCAACTACCACCATTTTATTCTCCAGGGTCTCTGCTTTCAGAAAATGTATACTTTAGGGAGTTTAAAGAAATTTCTAGCAAAATATAACAAGAAAAAAAAAATAACAAGTGTAGACAAGTGTTTTAACATTTCAATCTACTATATGTATCTGCTTCATATCTAGATCTTACTGTCCATGTACTTTATGTTCTTTCCAGCTGCTTTATATATATATCCATTTGCAGACCACAATACGTATATAGACGTTGCAGTGTGCAAGTGATTTACAGGGGTTATGGCTGAAGCTATCGGCCATGATCCTGGTATTTCGGCCAGTGGCTGGTTTTCTAATGAAAGCGGTCAGAGCGGCTCATTAGCCACTGGATTGCTTCTTGAAGCAGGGGACCCCCCACTGATTAATCATTTTCACCGGCGTGCCTGAGAAATGATCGGCCGTGTGGCCGGCTGGTCACAGAGGCCAACAGAGACCAGATGGTCTCTGATCGCCTTGCAACGTCATGATGTCAGTTCTGATCCAGGGGCGGAAGTAAACAATTTTTTTTAAAGCAAAACATTTGACCTTTTGTTTTTAAAGGTAGTGGAGAGATTTGGGGTGTTTTTGACCCCAGATCTCTTCATTAAATTTCTAAATCACTCCATCCCCTCTATTAGAGCCTGGCATACCACACTATGTAAGTCATTTCTAAAAACAAGCGTTGTAAATACCTATTTAGAGCTATCTTCAGGCCGGTCACGTGACTCGCAGATGATTTACAGCTCCAATGGATGGCTTCTGCGGAAGGGCCAAGATCTCCCTCTGACGTCAGCCGGGGAGATCACGTGGCCTCCCACAAAAGCCTTGCCAGCTCTTGTGGCTACCACTGCAGCTCTGCCGGCTTCTCCACCCTTTTCTTCCTCCGGCTGCGCTGAAGGGGGATTGGTGTCTGCTTCCCCCCCCCCCCCGCAGTCCTCCCTGTGTGCCCCCCTCCCCTGCAGCATTGCCCCCTTCCCTCCTCTCCTGCCAGCAGCTGCTTTGGGCACTATGTCCTCTTTACCAGCCCCTTCCTTTCCTGATTGAACACAGTGAGTGATTGTCACTGATCATTCACTATGTCCATTCATCACTGAAGCAAAGTCAACTATGTTTACTTTGCTTCAGTTTGTGAATGAACTAGGAGCCTCAGAGCGCTTCCTATTCATTCACTGTCCAGTGCAGCTAAGGCTGTCTGTTTACACCCCTGTTATTTTACAAGGCTGTTAAAAAAATGTAAAATAGGGGGCCCTGTCAGGTAGTCTGTACGGGGCACCGTGATTTCTAACAGCAGCCCAGGCAAATGTAAACAGTGTTTGCACCACATATGTGAAGTATCACCGCGAGTGTTAGAGCGAGAGCAATAATTCTAACATTAGACCTCCTTTGTAACTCTAAACTGGTAACCTGTAAAAAAAATTTAAAGCGTCCCCTACGGAGATTTTTAGGTATAATAGTTTGTCACCATTCCACGAGCGTGCGCAATTTTAAAGTGTGACATGTTGGGTATCTATTTACTCGGCATAACATCATCTTTCATATTTTACAAAAACATTGGGGTATATATTGTGTTTTATATAATTCTTTTCATTTATTGAAGTGTATTTTTTTTAAATTGCGTTTAAAAAACCGCTGCGGAAATACTGTGTGACATAAATTGCAACAATCACCATTTTATTCCTTAGGGTCTCCACTACAAAAAAATAAATATATATATCTATATATATATCTATCTATATATATATCTATCTATCTATATATATATATATATATAATAGATCTATATATATATATATATATATATATATATATATAGATCTATATATATATATATATATATATATATATATATAGATATATATCTATATATATATAGAGATAGATAGATAGATATATCTATCTATAGATAGATATATATAGAGAGAGAGATCTGTCTGTCTATCTATCTATCTATCTATCTATCTATCTATATATATATATATATATATATATATATATATATATATATATATATATATATATATATATATATATAAAAAGGTTCGGGGGAGGTAGAGGAAATTTAGGAGGTAGAGCAAAAATTACTGATTTAAACTCGAAACGAAACGTGCCAGAAAAGGCTCGGTCTTCATGTGGATATGCAACCTCCTAAAAAGCCTTCTGAAAAACTGCCACAAGGTGGCGCAGTTGCATCTCTGATTTTCTGTGTTTTTTCAGTTGATGAATTTCCTCTTTAGAATAGATTATCATTGTCCCAACGAATGTCACATTCACTTTATTATGTCCTTTCTCTGTGATGCCGCTATTCTCGCCAATGCTTGGTAATGATGATGAAGAGTTATAAAAGCAGCAGATGCAGTTGAGCCACATTAGCAGATATGTGGCTCCATTGCAAAATGAACTGTTACCATGTCTTTTTTAACATGTAAATGCAGCATAAAATGTCATTGTCATCCTTGCTTCCCTATGTGTTGAGATACAGGACTCCGGACCTGCATGCTTGTTTCGGGGCAGTGATACAATGGAACTATGACGGCTCACCTCCACTGATCCCATCAATCCCCCAGCATTGCTACTGATCACAGTAGTCCTATGATTCCTAGGAGTTTTCTGTCTATTGATGGGTCCCCTCACCTCCCCAGTCCATGATGTGCAGGCAGTGAGGAGATGATGTGCTGTAACCTTTAGCAACCAATCAGTGAGCAGTAATGCTGTGCACTAACCTCTTGCAATCAATTATTGAGCGGTAAGGATATGCAATAACCTCTAGGAACATTGGTTCATTGGAGCAGTAATAATGTGCGGTGACCTCATGCAACCAATTAGTGAGTGGTATAGATGTCCGGTAACCTCTAGCAATAACTCAGTGAGCAGTATTGATGTACAGTAATCTCTAGGAACCAATCAGCAAGCAGAAGTCATGTGCTGTAACCTCTAGAAAATAAACAGTGAGCCTTAATGCGTGCTGTAGCCTCTAGCAGCCAGTCAGTGAGCGGTAATGATACACTGTAACCTCTGGCAACCAATCTCAATCACTGCCTGATCCTAACTGATTTTGAGTCTAGCTGCTACTTATTGTATGTCTCAAAGCATGTGGAAAGCGAAATTGCATGGAAGAGGGGGCCCAAGAAAATGTTTGCCCGGGGTCCAGTCAATATTAAAGACGGCCCTGATGACGGGCGCCATATTTCCATTCTGACGGGTTTTCCTTGATTTTATCTTCATAACACATTTTAGTAACCAGATCTTGGTCAGGTAGGCTGTACGGGGGGCCTCTGATATATTTTTCATTCTCTCTGCTGAAGTTCAGTAATAGTAACAATTCTTGTCCCTCCCCCACCCTGTGATTGGACAGTAAAGGAGAAGCATCAGACTGATAAGCTCATCTCTCTGTCACTCTGCTCTCTCCTTTTATCTGCATGTGTAATGCACGGCACTGGCTCCGTGTGCTGCTTCTCCATTTTCCAGTCTGAGCTCTGCTGCTATCAAGACTAATACCAAGTCAGATTCAGGTAAACCAAAGAAACATTGTATGCAAGCCGCTCTGGCTCAGAAAGGGGCGCTAGCCCTAAGTCCACTGCTGTGAGTGCTGGCTGGGGAAGGAGCTCGTCCCGGCTCCAGGCATCAATGTATGTTGAGGTAGATATCCCTGTAGCTGCACATCAAAGCAAACCTGTTAGTAGTGATATATGGCAACCTCAGCCTGGGCTCCCGCCAGGCCACGCCCCCTATGCGTTCCGCTCTGCCCCTCGGAGCTTAATCATGGGGTTCATGATTATGCTCCGAGGGGCGGAGTGAAATGTGTTGGGGGCGTGACCTGGGCGGGAGCCCAGTCAGATTCAGGTACCTGCACGCTTGCATTTAAAAACCACATTTGATTTTGTATTATTGATTATAGAGCTGCAATAAAGTGACACTAAACTTTTGTTTAAAAGTTTTGCCTGACCCCTGCACTCTGCCTTGCACACTCCGGCACTATATTCACTGTATTGTACATTATATACTTTTCATCAAAGGGATCAATGTCTGAACAGTTGCTGCTAGTTAAGCAGTCACTGACTATTTTATTGAAGTTTTTCTATGTCCACTCGGACAAAGTGTTAGCTCTTCTGTCTATTTTCAGTGTACACAAAATCGTATGTAAAAGAAGTGATTTTTTTTAGTTATTTATTTATGTTAATGATTGTGCTGAGGTTTATGTGTGTCTGTGAGACTCTTGCTTGTGGCACAACAATTAACTAGTTACCGACCGCCCACCGCAGTTGTACTGCGGTAAGTTGGCTCCCCTGCGCGAATCGGCATCATTGTACGTCGGGCGTGTAACACAGCGATTTGTGGGCGCGCGCCGGCCATTCATGAGGGGGGAGCCAACCAGCGGGTCCGGCGGACTCGATGTTCGCCGGTCACCCGCGATCGCTACAGAGAGGTAGAATGGGGATCTGTCAGTGTAAACAAACAGATTCCCGTTCTGTCAGGGAAGGAGAGAGAGATCGTCTGTTCCTCCTCCAGTCAGCCCAGCCCCCATACAGTTAGGAACACCTCCCAGGGAACACAGTTAACCCCTTGATCGCCCCCTAGTGTTAACCCCTTCCCTACCAGTGACATTTATACAGTAATCAGTGGCTTTTTTTAGCTCTGATTGTTGTATAAATGTCACTGGTCCCAAAAAAGGGTCCGATCTGTCCGCCGCAATGTCCCGCTAAAAATCGCAGATCACCGCCATTACTAGTAAAAATAATAATAAAAATGCCATAAATATATCCTCTATTTTGTAGACGCTATAACTTTTGCACAAACCAATCAATATACACTTATTGCATTTTGTTTTTTGTTTTTTTTATCAAAAATATGTAGCAGAATACATATTGGCCTAAACTGATGAAGAAATTATTTATTTTTTATTTTTGGAGGGATATTTATTATAGCAAAAAGTAAAAAAAAAATTTTTTTTTTTTCAAAATCTTCCTTTTTCTGTTTAAAGCGCACAAAATAAAAACCGCAGAGGTGATCAAATACCACCAAAAGAAAGCTCTATTTGTGGGGAAGAAAGGACGTCAATTTTGGTTGGGTACAGCGCCGCACGACCGCTCAATTGTCAGTTAAAGTGACGCAGTGCCGTATCCCAAAAAATGGCCTGGTCAGGAAGGGGGCAAATCCTTCCGGGGCTGATGACTTTTTCTTTTTATGTCATTTGTTATGGATTTTATTTCAATTTTTAGCGCAGCTTTTCTATATAATTCTAGAGAAATACTTACATAACGCTTTACAATTTATCTAAACCCATTACCTACATTTTAATCGACTAAATACTACTAAAACTAAAATGGCATTTTAGACAAAAGACTAAAACTAAATCAAAATTTGACGCCAAAATTAACGCTGTGCTGGACCAGCCAGGAAATGGGCTCTATTGTGTTTTTTTAATTCACTGGAGTTCCAATTAATTTTTTATAACTTACATATACGGCGGCAATGCGGCTCTGCTGCGCAGGATAACGTACCTAGTACAAGATTCCGTACTACCGGGTCTGGGGCGAGCATTTGCGCACAGCTGGCAACCCATCCCCGCTGTCATTATACACAATGGGAGCTGATCCACGGGTATCATGGGCTCGATGTCCGCCAGCACCCACTGAGGAGGATTCAGCTGAGAGGCAGATAGGTGGTCTGTCTATGTAAACAAGGCAGGTTCTGTCAGTGGGGAAGGCTTTGATCCTGTGTTCCTGCAAAGCAGTGACTAGGATCCATGTCTCCCCCTAGTAAACGCACCTCCCCCTCACAGTACATGAACACTGGCTAGGCACAGAGTTAACCCTTTTTTCGCCCCTGATATTATCCCCTTCCCAGCCACTGTCATTAGTACAGTGACAGTGCATATTTTTTTAGCACTGATCACTGTATTGGTGTCACTGGTCCCCAAAAAGTGTCAGTTAGTGTCCGATTTTTCCTCTGCAATATTGCAGTCCTGCTATAAGTCGCTGATCGCCGCCATTGCTAGGTAAACAAAAAAAATTATAATAAAAAAATATATATATATATCCCATAGTTTGCAGACACTATAACTTTTGCGCAAACCAATCAATATACGCTTATTGAGATTTTTTTTTACCAAAATATGTAGCAGAATACATATTGGCCTAAGTTTATGAAGAAATTTGATTGTTTACTTTTTTGTTGTGTATGTTTCATAGCAGAAAGTAAAAAAAAAAAAAATATATATATATATATATATATATATATATATATATATATATATATATATATTTTTTTTTTTTTTTTTTTTTTTTTTTTTTCAAAATTGTCCGTCTTGTTTTGTTTATAGCGCAAAAAATAAAAACAGCGGAGGTGATTAAATACCACCAAAAGAAAGCTCTATTTGTGGGAAAAAAAGGACATAAATGTTATTTGGGTACAACGTCACACTACCGCGCAATTGTCAGTGAAAGTAACGCAGTGCCGTCTTCCAAAAAATGACCTGGTCAGGAAGGGGGGGGGTAAACCTTCCGGAGGTCAAGTGGTTAATACATCATGAGATAAATTTTTATTTTATTTTAATGTACAGTGGAACCTTGGTTTACGAGTAACACGGTTAACGAGCGTTTTGAAAGACGAGCAACTTTTTTTTTTTTTTTAAATTCTGACTCGGTTTGCGAGTGTTGTCTTGCAAAACGAGCAGAATTCAAGCGAATGGGGTGTGCAGTACCGCATTTGGCCAGGGGTGCGGGGGGCGCCGGTGACACTCGGAACGGTTCGGAGCCGTTCGGAAATACTCCGTTCCCGAGTGTTTCCGAGGCTTTCCGAGTTCAGCTGAGCTGTCCCCAAATATTTCCAAGGCTCTCCGGCGCCCCCCTGTCTCTGGCCACATACGGTATTGCATGCAATAGAAGTCAATGTGGAACGAATTATCTTAGTTTCCATTGACTTCTATGGGGAAACTCACTTTGATATGCGAGTGCTTTGGATTACAAGCATTCTCCTGGAACGGATTATGCTCGTAATCCAAGGTTCCACTGTACCTAAATTTGACTTGCTATCAGCCTCTTTCAGTCTACTGTACAGCAGAGCTTACACAAGGGGAAGAGAGAAGCGGCACAAGGAACCAATCACAACGTGCTGATAGGAGTAAAGAGCAGAGTGACAGAGAGGTGAGCTCATCAGTCTACAGCTTCTCCTTTTTAGTGTCCAGTCACAGGCTGGGTTAGGTGAAGGGGACCTGTAAGTTTAGGTGAAACTGCAGCAGAGAAAGACCAGGTCCCCTTCCCTGCCAGACATGGCTGCGCTGTGTGGCAGAGCTGTGTAAATCTCAGGACTGGATGGACAGCAATGCAAATCCTTTGGCAGACTTCTGTGTAGCAGTTTGCCCCGCGTTCGGCCTTAATACAGTTGTTTTGCAGGTAGAAGTATATACTAATAACTATTGATGACATCATTTTAATAACAATGTATCATTTATAACGCATTATTATAAGGCGGCGCTACAGACAACTGGCTTCTCTCACACAAACACGTGTTTAGTGTCTGCCTTGTGCAGTCGTAATAATAAGATGACATCATCGCGGCCCCTTTTTGTTTGGGTGTCTCTGAAGCGAAGTGTGTTGCTGTGCTCAGGGGACAGAGGTGTCGCTCCGCAGACCCGCCCCAAATGTGTTGACATGGTGCCGTTTTACACGACCCAGATCACCGCACGGCGATACGGCAGAACGGCGCAGATGTCCCGCCGCAGCGTCTCTCTCACCGTGACGAGGGGCAGATTGTTCTTCCCGGTCTCTGCGGGCTGGATCTGCTTTCTCTTGTCCGTTTTATGGGACAAGCAGTTAAATTGTGCACGGCGGCAGCATGTGTTCAACAGATGTCTGCCAAAAAACGTGCTTAGAATCTGTATCCCGCCTCGTCTTTTACAGAAAAATATAAAGAAAACGGTGAAATGGGAGCGCCCATTTTACGGAAATATTTTCTTGCCTTTATTATATTTTAGAGAGAAAAAAAAAACATTTAAAAAAAAAGTATCTTCATCCAGATATAAAAAAATGGATATGAGTATTTTGTAATGTGTTATCCAGCCAGCAGGTGGAGCTTAAGGCTTCTTTTTCACGTTTTCTATTTTCTTCTTCCTCCCCTGTTGTGAAAAATGGGTTTAAGCTCAGAAGGTCAAACTGAAATATACACCGCCGAGGGAATGAGTCAGAGTGTCAGGACCTGGATCACCTGCTGGTGTCACTGTGCTTCCTAAATTGGGAGGTTGTAGTTCTGATGTCCACCAGCGGGTGTCTCCCAGCAGTTTGCAGTAATCAGTCTCCACCTGATGCTGGCTGCTGGGAGGGTATTTAGTTCCTTCTCTACTAGTGACTCTCGCGTCAGTCTTTTGCTTTGCTGCCAAATACTTCTAGCCATTTATCTTGCTGCTGTTCTCGATCATGCTTTTTGCCTTGTAGCTATACTCTGAACCCTGCTGTCTTGTTCCCGCTTCCCCCTGTTCTTAATCTCAGTTTTGGTCCCCCACTCCCCATATGTTCCCTGCACCTCCAGTTTTACCCTGCTTTTCAGTGTTCCACATTTGTATATATTGTACATAAATAGCACCCTCTAGCTTAGTGTGCTAGTGTTAGTTGTAGTGTAGGTAAATTGTAAGCTTGGCTGAGAGCCAGGCTGGGTTGAATCTGGGTCAGGGTGAGTGACTCGGCAGGCAGTACCTCTGTTACCTCTCCCTGCTTTCTGGAACCTTGGAGAAGCTTCCAGAAGAATGGGAGGGAGGTTAAGAGGAGCTGCCTGGAGGATTGATGAGGGACCCAGACAATCCTCTGCCAAGTGGGCTGGCAGGGGGAGAGCACCTCTTAAATACTCTGGGTCAGGACAGCAGGGGCAGTGGAGTTAGGGTGGAGCTGGAGCTGGAGTGCTGAGGAGGTTGTCGGTTTCCCTTGAGGGTGCCCCCTAGTCTGGGGGGTTGACCTCGGGCCTGGGGCTCGGGTGCCGGAGGTGTCCTTCTACTACACTCAAAGAAGTCCTGTCCAGAGGCACGGGAGCAAGCAAGCGTGAGGACAGCAGGAGCCAGCAAGCACATCCAGGAGGTCTACAGGAGAAGTCAGCCAGGTGGGCTGGTGAGTGTGCAGTCTGGGAGGACTGTGGGATGTAACCAGGAGGGCTAGTAAAAGGGGCAGCTGCAGCCAGGCGGGCTGGCAGAGCTTAAACAGGTGGTGCTGGGACCAGTGACCATGGGAGAAAGTGCAGTGAAAGTACTAGTGGTGTCACCCCATCGTTCTTAAGTATAGGGGTCCGTGGGCCCTGCCTGTAAAGGGCCATTGCTGCAAACTTTTCCTTAAGATGACACCACTTAGGGTCTGCAAGAAAGTTTGTGCAGGAGGCGTGTATATGAACTGTATATAGTTAAAGTGTCCCTGAAGAGTTCTTTGCTGATAAGTCAAGTGGGCATCCCATAAACATCCCATCCCCGCAGTGGCGTAGCGTGGGGGGTGCAGGGGGTGCCGTGGCCCCGGGCGCGACATTTAGGGGGGCGCCAGTATGTGTCACTGGCTGCCTCCTCCTAATATTAAATTCCTGTGTCCCCGGGCTCTGGCCGCCATGTTCAGTGTCCGGCGCCCTGTGATTGGGTGTATGGGGGTCATGTGAGGTGTAGAGTTGGCCTGTCCTCGATCACTCCTGAAGTCCCGCCTCCGCACATGACCCCCATAACGCCCAATCACAGTGCACTGCGCCGGACACTGAATATGGCAGCTACAGCGCGGGGGAGAGAAGCAGTGTGAGCCGCCGAGCCGCTGCTGTCTTCTCCTTCTCCTCCTCCTCCTCCGGACTGATGCAGGCCAGCCAGACACAAAGGTGAGTGAGACTCCCTCGTGAGATTCGTGTTACTGGCCTCGGGGGGGGGGGGGGCCGGGGATAGGAGAGAGAGAAGGTCAGTTAGTGTAGTATGGTGGGTCAGTTAGTGTAGTATGGTGGGTCAGTTAGTGTAGTATGGTGGTCAGTTAGTGTAGTATGGTGGGTCAGTTAGTGTAGTATGGCGGTCAGTTAGTGTAGTATGGTGGGTCAGTTAGTGTAGTATGGTGGGTCGGTTAGTGTAGTATGGTGGGTCAGTTAGCGTAGTATGGTGGGTCAATTAGTGTAGTATGGCGGTCAGTTAGTGTAGTATGGTGGGTCAGTTAGTGTAGTATGGTGGTCA
Source organism: Lithobates clamitans (assembly GCA_037952925.1). Classification (NCBI taxonomy): domain Eukaryota; kingdom Metazoa; phylum Chordata; class Amphibia; order Anura; family Ranidae; genus Lithobates; species Lithobates clamitans. The sequence continues at coordinate 187,978 of JBBGZY010001837.1, read as the reverse complement.
GTTAGTGTAGTATGGTGGGTCAGTTAGTGTAGTATGGTGGGTCAGTTAGTGTAGTATGGCGGTCAGTTAGTGTAGTATGGTGGGTCAGTTAGTGTAGTATGGTGGGTCAGTTAGTGTAGTATGGTGGTCAGTTAGTGTAGTATGGTGGTCAGTTAGTGTAGTATGGTGGGTCAGTTAGTGTAGTATGGCGGTCAGTTAGTGTAGTATGGCGGTCAGTTAGTGTAGTATTGTGGGTCAGTTAGTGTAGTATGGTGGTCAGTTAGTGTAGTATGGTGGTCAGTTAGTGTAGTATGGTGGGTCAGTTAGTGTAGTATGGTGGGTCAGTTAGTGTAGTATGGTGGGTCAGTTAGTGTAGTATGTGGGCAGTTAGTGTAGTATGGTGGTCGGTTAGTGTAGCATGGTGGTCAGTTAATGTAGCATGGTGGGTCAGTTAGCGTAGCATGGTGGGTCAGTTAGCGTAGTATGGTGGGTCAGTTAGCGTAGTATGGTGGGTCAGTTAGTGAAGTGTGGTGGGTCAGTTAGTGAAGTGTGGTGGGTCAGTTAGTGAAGTGTGGTGGGTCAGTTAGTGAAGTGTGGTGGGTCAGTTAGTGAAGTATGGTGGGTCAGTTAGTGAATTATGGTGGGTCAGTTAGTGAAGTATGGTGGGTCAGTTAGTGAAGTATGGTGGTTAGTGTAGTGGACAGTGTAGTATAGTGGACAGTATGGTGGTCATTGTAGTGGACAGTGTAGTGTAGTATGGTGGTCATTGTAGTGGACAGTGTAGTATAGTGGTCAGTGTAGTGTAGTATGGTGGTCAGTATAGTGTAGTGGACAGTATAGTATAGTGGTCAGTGTCGTTTTCAGTGTAGTGGACAATATAGTATAGCAGTCAGTGTAGTATGGTGGTCAGTTAGTGTAGTATGGTGGTCAGTGTAGTTCTCAGTGTAGTGGTCATTATAGTGTAGTGGACAGTATAGTATAGTGGTCAGTGTAGTTCTCAGTATAGTGGACAGTATAGTGGTCTGTCGTGGACAGTGTAGTGTAGTGGTCAGTATAGTGTAGTGGACAGTGTAGTGTAGTGGTCAGTATAGTGTAGTGGACAGTGTAGTGTAGTGGTCAGTATAGTGTAGTGGACAGTATAGTGTAGTGGACAGTATAGTATGGTGGTCAGTGTAGTGGACAGTATAGTGCACAGTGTAGTGGTCAGTAGTGTAGTGGACAGTATAGTGGTCAGTGTAGTTCTCAGTGTAGTGGACAGTATAGTATAGTGGTCAGTGTAGTGTGTAATGGTCAGTAAAGTAATCAGGTTGGTCAGTGTTGAAATCAAGTAGCTTAGTGTAGTGGTCAGTATAGGAATCAGGTAGGTCAGTACTATTGTATTTGAAGGGACTCAGGGAGAGCTAAAAGTCCGCAGGTTAGGGGGCGCAAATTATTTGCCTTGCCCCGGGTGCTTGCAACCCACGCTACGCCACTGCATCCCCGTCCAAGTCTATTAACCCTTAAATATAGTTTGCTAGCTTGTTTGGTCCCAGTTTACTGGTTGTAGCTATGCGGACCTGGCAATCCCTGCTGCTGATTTCTGACTCCCCCCTCCAGTTGGCCCAATCTTAGACTTCAGCAAGGCACAGCCTGCCTGAAAGTGAAATACTTCTGCTGTGTGCTTTCCTTAGCCCATAGTGCTCTAGTATTCCTTTGTCATATATGTAAATGTTAATTTGTCAAAGCAAAGAGTAAAAAGCAAATACAGAAATGGTCCATATAGTAAACTTGGTGCAAAATTGTCAAATTTAAAGTCATTGCAAATGACAGTGGGGTGGAAAAGAAGTTTACCTTCCACACACCGAAAGGCTTATCTACAGTAAGAGTTAATAAAATGTGGACTAACCATTCACAGGAGATAGTTTTAGCTAACTCTGTAGATAGACTGGATGTGTTTCTAAGTGCATACAATATAATTGGATGTTAACCCCTTTTCCCCCTCCAGGCCCCTATAAGGTCTTTATACCTGGGGGGGGGGGGGGCAGGTGGGACTGCCCAATCATGTGACTACTGTGATTGGTGGTCACATGATGGGGAGTTCATCCTGATGGCTCCTGATCATTACTAGAGACAGGAAGCTGTTTTTGACTAGACATGTGCACTGCCGAAAAATTGGTTAGTTTTAGTTTCATCCGTTTTTTTTCCCAAGTTTGAAAATTAGTAAATTCAAAAATTCGGAATTTGTAAATTCGAAGATTCAGGGATACGAAAATTGGGAATTCGAAAATCCGAAAATTTGGAAAATCGAAAATCCGAAAATTTGAAATAATAACTAACTAACTAATAATAACCAACTATTAAATTATAGGTATTGGAATTTCCTTTCAAATTTGGCTGTTAGTGAACGTAACGAATACGGATTTATCTGAAGTTACGAATTATCCGAAAGTACTATTTTGCCGCATCTAAACAAATGGAACAGAACGAATTAATAATAAAAAATGATAATAATAATTAAAAGTAATTTGTTACGTTCCATTCATTTACTTACCGTATATACTCGAGTATAAGTCGAATTTTTCAGCACATTTTTTTGTGTTGAAAGTGCCCCCTCGACTTATACTCGAGTCAAGCACTTTTCTTCAGCAAAAAATTTCATTTTCCGAACCGAATTTGGGGCCCCGTATCTCAGGGACACTTAGGGCTAGGAACCCCAAATTTGGTGTGCAAACCCAGTGGAACTGGTACCATAACATAACCAAAGCTGAAGTTTCTAGCTCTAAGTGACCCCGAGATACGGGGCCCCAAAATCGGTTCGGAAAATGTTATCCTCTGCTGCAGAAAAGTGCTTGACATTTTCTGAACCGAGTTTGGGGCCCCATATCTCAGGGCCATTTGGTGCTAGGAACCCCAAATTTGGTGTGCAACCCCAGTGGTACCACAACATATCCAAAGCTGGGGTTCCTAGCACCAAGTGGCCCTGAGATACGGGGCCCCAAAACCGGTTTGGAAAATGTCATTCTCTGCTGCAGAAAAGTGCTTGACATTTTCTGAACTGATTTTTGGGGCCCTGTATCTCGGGGCTACTTGGGGCTAGAAACCCCAGCTTTGGAAATTTTATGGTGCTAGTTCCACTGGGTTTGCACACCAAATTTGGGGCTCTTAGCACTAAGTGGTCCCGAGATACGGGGCCCCAAATTCGGTCAACTGTGTCCATCTGCAGCAATGTCATTTCGGGACCCTTTGGGTTCAGAGACCCCAAATTTTGGCTGCAGCTAAGGGGCATCTAGGAACCCTTAACTACCGAGTTTGAAGTTCAGGGGACCTATGGCTGCAAATGGGAACAGTGATGCTGCAAATGGGCATTGTTGACCCTCTTTTCCACTTACAGTAGCTGTGCATTTCTCACCCTCGTCTTATACTCGGGTCAATAAGTTTTTCCCATTATTTTGTGGTAAATTAGGGCCTCGACTTATACTCGGAACGACTTATACTCGAGTATATACGGGAATATCATTCGTTGTTTCAGATAATTCGTAAATTCGGATAAATTTGTTACGTTCACTAACAGCCAAATTTGAAAGGAAATTCCAATACCTATCATTTAATAGTTTAGTAATAGTAAAGTTATCATTGGTTAGTTATTATTTCAGATTTTGGAATTTTCGGGTTTTCGAATTTTTGTAGTTTCGTTATTATTTTCGTTCTTTTGAGATTTCGGATTTTCATTCTTATTTTCGGATTTTCGAATTTCCGAAATTTTGAATTTTATATTATTTGAATTTCCAAATATGCGGAAAAATTTGTTAAACGGGTTTTTGTTATATTTTCGAATTAACAAATTTGTCAAAATTCGTTAAAAGACTAATTTGGAACTAAACAAATTGCACATGTCTATTTTTGACAGCTCGGTCGTTGTGCTTTGAGCGCTCAGTGAGCAGGCTTTCAACAAAGGAGCCTTGATCATCAATGGATGCATATGTATCGTGTGGCCATTAAAACCCGCCATCTTTAACCCCTTCACGACCATGTAACCGATATAAGCAGAATTCAGGAAGTGGGCTTTATTCTTGGAGACCGCATTTACTGTACTTGGTGTTGAGTTATTCAGTTTACGGTCAACACAGAGGACAAGGGGGCACTCTTTACGACTGGAGGAAAAGAGATTGTATCTCCAAATACAGAAAGGTTTCTTCACAGTAAGAGCTGTGAAAATGTGGAATAGACCCCCTCCAGAGGTGGTTCTGGCCAGCTCAGTAGATTGCTTTAAGAAAGGCCTGGATACTTTCCTAAATGTACATAATATAACTGGGTACTGACATTTATAGATAAAGTTGATCCAGGGAAAATCCGATTGCCTCTCGGGGGATCAGGAAGGAATTTTTTCCCCTGCAGTAGCAAATTGGAGCATGCTCTGCTGGGGTTTTTTGCCTTCCTCTGGATCAACTGTGGGTATAGTATTGGGTATATTGGATAGTACAATATTTTTTTTTTTTATGGTTGAACTGGATGGACTTGTGTCTTTTTTCAACCTAACTATGTAACTATGTATGTGCTCCTGTGTTTGTGTTGGAAGCGCGCTCAATCACGCGATCCCAGTACTGAGACCATGCTGTTACCGACAGCTCCGGGTCTCATGCTAATGATCGGGAGAACTGGTTGTCGATCACATGATCGCTGTAACAGCCTGTGATTGGCTCTCAGAGTCATCATTCACTTTATAGTCCATCTTGGTGTTGAGCTACTGCTGAATTAAAGCGGAACTAAAGTGATACACCGTGAGCAGACTGACATTTTATTGCAGATACGAAATGAGATAAAACATACCTACCTTCATGCTCGCATCGATCACTGGACTGTAAACTGAGCTGCACATGCACAGCTCAGCCTACAGTGGCCAGGCCGATCTTGTATGTCAGGATGTGACATCATCCCACACTGGCCAATAAAGATGGCCGAAACCCAGCACACAGGGCAAGATGCCGGCCCCGGGGAGTATCCTCCCTTTAGTTCCTCTTTACAGTGGAACCCTGCTTTGTCCTATGCAAATTTCAACTTTCTTAGAAACTCTGGGAACTCCAGCTGCAGATAATAGTGACAGAGCGGCGTAGCAAACCATTCCTCTCCTCTCTCCCGCCACCACATATACTCTGCCCGGTGTCATTTCAGGCACAAACAGGACAGCGGTGTCCTGGTCTGAGAGCTAGCAGCTGGCACCTGTGTGAAAGAAGCCAGTCACTGTTTGCAGGCTTCATTCATAAATACATTGTAACAATATTGTTACAATGTATTTGATTTAGTGCTTATGTGAAGAACACAGTCATTGGATCCACACATTATGTCAGTTCCAGCAGAACCGGCAAGTGTAATCTTGGGGCAATGCTGCCGATTAAAACTCGTTGCTACAGAGAAATGTAACTAGTCGTTGCCTATCATATCCACTTACTGGCCCACCGCAGTACATATACTGTGACGGGGCGGCTCCTACAGTCACAGTGGCATACTCATACGCTGCTGCCTGTTTCCGGCTTTTTTTTGGGCACGAGACCCTGCCTGCCTACTCCCTATTTGACACAGTGGAAGTTTTCAGCAGATCCCGGCCAACGATTCTTGGCTGAGACCTGCTTATCAGCTGTGTCCAATCAGGGCCAGTGCTAGACAATTTTGGCGCCCTAGGCAAGACCAGCTACTTGTGTCGTTGTCCCCCCAAAAAAAAAAAAAAAAAAAAAAATCTAAATGAATTCAATCATTTTAGCACCAGAAATCCAGCAGAACACTAAACTGATGACCTATAGGGGCTTTGCGAGTGTGCGCCCATGAAACGCCGATAAACGCACCCTATATTTTTTCATAGGCAATGCTTTAAAAGCCCCTACAGGACATAAGTTTAGTGTTATGCGGGGGTTCTAAAGCTAGAATTATTGCTCTCATGGCGTGTGCAGTGATACATAACATGTGTAAGACAATTGCGGACGATAAAGCGCATGCTTTTTTGTATGTGTGTGTGTAGGGGGGCTCGAATATGTTTTTTTTTTTTAATGTGTCTCTTTAAATGTTTACCACAGACACTGTACAGAGGATAGCCTGAAACCAGCGGCTGTGACTGTGCCCTAGGTGGCCTTGCGCCCTAGGCAGCTGCCTAGTTCAACTAGTGGTAGCACCGGCCCTGTGTCCAATCACAGCTCAGAACCCTGTGTTAAAAATCAATACAGGGCTCTGTACAAAGGGAATGATCACTTCCTTTCTTTTCCCTTTCTTTGCCCTGCCCTGGGAAAAAGAAACAAATTGATCTGTAGTAAAAAAAAGCAGCACATATTACACACATTACCTTGATGTTAACCCCTTCCCATCCACTGTCATTAGTACAGTGACAGTGTCTAGTATTATCACTGATCACTGTATGAGTGTCACTGGAGATGTCAGCGGCAGTTAGTTCTCCCCCAGTGTCAGATTGCCAGCCGCACTATTGTAGTCCCACTTTAAGTCGCTGATACGCCATTACTAGTATAAAAAATAAAAATAAAAAAATTAATCAAAAATTCCAGTATATAGTTTGTGACGCAAATCAATTAATATACACTTTTTATTGGGATTTTTTTTTTTTACCAAAGACATGTAGCAGAATACATTTTGGCCTAAATTTATGAAGAAATGTGATTTTGTTTTACATTTTTTTATTGAATGTTTTATAGCAGAAAGTAAAAAATATTGTTTTTGGTCTTTTTTGTTTGTTTATCCACTTTACGTTGACCGTACTCTAACTTGTGTTCATGGCTTGAAGGGGTTATACCGGAGGAATTTTAGACCCCCGGTCCCTCCATAAAGAGTACCTGTCACTGCCTATTATGCCCCGTACACACGGTCAGATTTTCCGATGGAAAATGTCCGATCGGAGCGTGTTGTCGGAAATTCCGACTGTGTGTGGGCTCCATCGGACATTTTCCATCGGATTTTCCGACACACAAAGTTTGAGAGCAGGAGATAAAATTTTTCGACAACAAAATCCATTGTCGGAAATTCCGATCGTGTGTACACAAATCCGACGGACAAAGTGCCACGCATGCTCTGAATAAATAAAGAGATGAAAGCTATTGGCCACTGCCCCGTTTATAGTCCCGACGTACGTGTTTTACGTCACCGCGTTCAGAACGATCGGATTTTCCAACAACTTTGTGTGACCGTGTGTATGCAAGACAAGTTTGAGCCAACATCCGTCGGAAAAAATCCTAGGATTTTGTTGTCGGAATGTCCGAACAAAGTCCGATCGTGTGTACGGGGCATTACTGTCACAACTGATGTTTACATTCCTTAGGACAGCAATAAAAGTGATCAGAAGTTTTTTTTTTTTTTTTTTTAAGAGACAATGTAAAAAAAATAAAATAAATAAGAAAAACATATATTTTTTTAAAAGCACCCCCGTCCCCCCCCGTGCTTGCGCAGCAAAGAAACCGCATAGGTAAGTCGCGCCCGCAAATGTAAACGGTGTTTAAATCACACATGAGTGGTATCGCCGCTATTGTCAGAGCGAGAGCAATAATTCCAGGAAAAGACCTCCTCTGTAACTCTAACCTGGTAACCGTTACATTTTTTTTATAGCGATGCCTATGGAAATTTGCTGTCCCCTCAAAATAACTCAACACACAGTCATTAATGTCTAAACCGCTGGCAACAAAAGTGAGTACACCCCTAAGTAAAAATGTCCAAATTGGGCCCAAAGTGTCAATATTTTGTGTGGCCACCATTATTTTCCAGCACTGCCTTAACCCTCTTGGGCACGGAGTTCACCAGATCTTCACAGGTTGTCACTGGAGTCCTCTTCCCCTCCTCCATGATGACATCACAGAGCTGGTGGATGTTAGAGACCTTGCGCTCTTCCACCTTCTGTTTGAGGATGTCCCATAGATGATCAATAGGGTTTAGGTCTGGAGACATGCTTGGCCAGTCCATCACCTTTATCCTCAGCTTCTTTAGCAAGGCAGTGGTTGTCTTGGAGGTGTGTTTGGGGTCGTTATCATGTTGGAATACTGCCCTGCGGCCCAGTCTCTGAAGGGAGGGATCATGCTCTTCTTCAGTATGTCACAGTACATGTTGGCATTCATGGTTCCCTCAATGATCTGTAGCTCCCCAGTGCCGGCAGCACTCATGCAGCCCCAGACCATGACACTCCCACCACCATGCTTGACTGTAGACAAGACACACTTGTCTTTGTACTCCTCACCTGGTTGCCCCCACACACGCTTCTCACCATCTGAACCAAATAATTTATCTTGGTCTCATCAGACCACAGGACATGGTTCCAGTAATTCATGTCCTTAGTCTGCTTGTCTTCAGCAAACTGTTTGCGGGCTTTCTTTTGCATCATCTTTAGAAGAGGCTTCCTTCTGAGATGACAGCCATGCAGACCAATTTGATGCAGTGTGCGGTGAATGGTCTGAGCACTGCCAGGCTGACCCCCCACCCCTTCAACCTCTGCAGCAATGCTGGCAGCACTCATATGTCTATTTCCCAAAGACAACCTCTGGATATCACGCTGAGCACGTGACTTCAACTTCTTTGGTGGACCATGGTGAGGCCTGTTCTGAGTGGAACCTGTCCTGTTTAACGCTGTATGGTCTTGGCCACCGTGCTGCAGCTCAGTTTCAGGGTCTTGGCAATCTTCTTATAGCCTAGGCCATCTTTATGTAGAAAAACAATTATTTTTGTTCAGATCCTCAGAGAGTTCTTTGCCATGTTGAACTTCCAGTGACCAGTATGAGAGAGTGAGAGCGATAACACCAAATTTAACACACCTGCTCCCCATTCACACCTGAGACCTTGTAACACTAATGAGTCACATGACACCGGGGAGGGAAAATGGCTAATTGGGCCCAATGTGGACATTTTCACTTAGGGGTGTACTCACTTTTGTCGCCAGTGGTTTAGACATTAATGGCTGTGTGTTGAGTTATTTTGAGGGGACAGCAAATGTACACTGTTATACAAGCTGTACACTCACTACTTTACATTGTAGCAAAGTGTCATTTCTTCAGTGTTGTCACATGAAAAGATATAAAAAAATGTATACAAAAATGTGAGGGGTGTACTCGCTTTTGTGAGATACTGTATGTATGAATTAGTGAGTTAGTGGACCTTAGATTGTAAGCTCCTTGAGGGCGGGGACTGATGTGAATGTACAATGTGAATTGACGGCGCTATAGAAGTACCTGTAATAAATAAATCTTTTTCTTCAAAGCAGAAATGAGTCGAAATCTGCAGCACGTTTGTTAAAATCCATACAATGTATATTGATCATCACCCAGAGGGGATTGTTTTTTTTCTCAACGAAAGTACAGTTGCCCTTTAGACTGAAATTTCAATTGGTCTTTTAATAAATAAATCAACAACTAAATGAATGAATAAAAAAATAAATACAATATTATTGCAAATGGAGTGCGAGTTATCTAACAAACACAAATAATTCAATAAGTTTAAAATGATAAAAAAAAATCACAATAGTTAAAAAAAAGAAATGATACTGGTGTAGAAGATATTTGATGCCAGATGTATTGTAGAACAGATTATACACTCCTTCTTAAAATGTAATATGTTTACGTTTGGAATTTTTTTTTTTTTTTTTAAATGAATAAAATGTTTATAACATTTTTTTTTAAATAAAACAAAAAATAGTTATATTTAAATTTAAAATAAAAAAAAAAAAATATTTTTTTTAAATTGATGGGAATGACTTGAGGCACAGACACAAAGGGGTTAAAAAACAGGTTTGTCAGGGTTCATGGAAACAATGGTGGAAATGTCGACTCCGTGGAACAGCCATCAAGAAACGTCAACAAGAAAATGGGCATATTTCAGGCCACGCTGTGCATCCTCTCCCAGCCGTGGCGTGTAAGCCGAGGGTACCAGCTGTGTTTCTCATCATCGGAGCCCGGTGCTCAGGGAAATCCAACTTCCTGTTTTCATAGAGACACTCGGCTTGTGGTATTGTCAGCTCACCCGGCTCCGCTCCAAGTCCAAAACAAGTTGTAAAAAAGCTCCCATTTACCAGAAACTGGAACGAAAATAGTCCGCTGGCAGTAAGGTGGTCATTTAAAAGAAATATTTACTTTGTGGGTATTTTAAATTCACTTGTTTATTACTACCAAGTTAAAGTGGCAAGACCGAAAAAAAAAAAAAGACCATTAAAAAAAGGTGACTCCGCACAGAACTAATATTGGATGCCGGAGAGTTCAAGTATAAATAATATAACGTATAAATCGAAAAATATCATTGAAGCCATCAATGTTTGGCTGGACTTTTTTGGTGCTGAAAAAAGATATCTATGAATAAAATTTTTAGTCACATAAAAAATATTAAAACTACAGTAAAAAAATATACATACATAAAAAAAATACATAAGTAATATCTGGTTAAAAAAACAAACAAACAAGTATGCAAAAATTGAACAAAAAGGTCCGGATGGTCGCACTCCAATGAAAACGATTTCTTTATTGTTATAATAAATCCATGCAGCAAGGATAAAACCACTGACGCGTTTCACACCGTTACAGCAGGTGCTAGAAACAAACAAGTATGTACTCTTCACTCCCTTCTTTGCTCTCAGCCTCCTCCAAATCTCCAAATTCCTTTTTTTTTTTTCTGCTGTTGTGATCTGACTTCCTATTAGAGTGTGCTACATTCGTTTTTCATGGTCCCCCTGTATGTAGGAACGTAGCCGCCCTCCCTTTCTCGTTCCTGAGATGGACTAAAGACTATAGGATGTGTAATGTACATAGAGCATTGCATATGACCAGTGCTGGGACAAAGTCATCTAGGGCCCAGGGCAAACTTGTCAAACTGCGCCCCCCCCCCCCAAAAAAAAAAAATGTATAAGCATTATGGGTCAGCAAAAATCATCTCCCAAAAAACTTGGATAATCTGCATGCTTCCCCCCCAGCACAAATGCCCCCCCCCCCCAAAAAAAAATCACCCTCCTAAGCCAAATCCTCCACACCTCAAATTTCCCCTCTGAGTATGCATCCTCTCCCCCTACTCCAAAACTCCTCCCCCTCTCCTATCACAAACCCCCCCCCAAAAAAATTTCCCCTCCTAGCACTAATCACCCCTATTAGCACAAATCCCCCCCCCCCATTTTTTTTTCCTCTCAGTTCAATTTTCCATTCCCCGCTACCATATCACCTTTTCTAGCGCAACCCCCCCCCAAATTTCCCCTCTTAATACAAACCCTCTTCCCCCATCCCCCCTCCCACTCCTAGCACCCCACTCCCGAATTTCCCCACCTATAACAATTCTTATCCCCTGGCACACCCCAAATCCCCCCTCCCAACACAAATTTCCCCCCTCCCACCACCACCAATCTCCTCATAGCCTCCAGCACTTCATAGGATATCACGGTGCCAACTACTACTACTGTGTCCTTGAGACACAGCTGATTACAGATCGTGGTAAAGAGACAATCACAGAAGCTCTTTACCATGTGATCAGCTCTGTCCAATCACAGCTGATAACAGTATAAACAGGATTCGCCGGTTATCTGCATTTATCTCCTCACGCTGACAGCGCGTGAGGAAAGGAGGGCCGATAACCGGCAAATCCACACAGGGGACATCTACATTGATAATTAGTGCCCTGATTATCAGTGCAGCCTCAACAGTGGTTATTAGTAATGCCTATCATTGCCGTATATATGTGCCGTTTATCAGTTCCAGTCAGTGCTGCCTATCATTGGCTATCAGTGCCCATCAGTGCAGCCTCATCAGCGTGCATCAGTGAAGGAGACAAATTACTTATTTACAAAATTTTATAACAGAAAATATTTGTTTTTGTTTTTTTGTTTGTTTAGCAAAAAATAAAAAATAAAACAATTGTGACTAAATACCACCAAAAGAAAGCTCTATCTGTCTCAAAAAAATGATAGAAATGTTGTTTGGGTACAGTGTTGCATGACCGCGTAATTGTCATTCAAAGTGCGACAGCGCTGAAAGCTGAAAATTGGCCTGGGCAGGAAGGGAGTGGAAGTGGCCAGTAAGCAAGTGGTTAAATAGATTTCTGATTAGTCACAAAGGATAAAAATCCACTTTTTGTGCACTAAATGCCTTTGCAAACCCAGATATTACCTCCTAAATGTAGCTGTACATAACCTGTGCAAGGGTGCCGGGCGCATCTCACTACTTGTGCAGAGTGACAGGTCTTATCTTTGCCCCCTCCTCGTTTTCTGTACTGGGCGATGCATGCTGGGCTCCTCCCACCGCCCAGTACAGAAAACGAGGAGTGGGGCGGAGACAAGACCAGTCCCCTGCACAAGGAGAGAGAGCAGAAATGAGGGGTGGGTAGGACCCAGCAGGCTCCACCCACTACAGGCTGCCTGCAGAAAACTACAGGAGGGGGCGGAGACCAGACCAGTCTCCCTGCACAAGGAAAGAGAGCAGCAGTGAGCGGTGGGAGGGACCCAGCAGGCTCCACCCACTACAGGCTGCCTGCAGAAAACTACAGGAGGGGGCGGAGACCAGACCAGTCACCCTGCACAAGGAGAGAGAGCAGCAGTGAGTGGTCTTTATTACAGGAAGCTCCTACACAGAGGGAAAGTCTCAGCCTGGATTACTGCACAGATCTGGAAGAAATACACAAAACACACCGAGATTCAAGAAGAAGACACATGTCGAATGAATTTAGACAATTGTTCTGGAGTTTAGCTTTAATATTTTTCACCTGGGAGTTGTAATTGTAACGCGGTATTCTTGTTGAAGGTTCTCTGGTCGTCCAATGGAAGGTCGGGATGAAGTCATCCTTTGCTACCAAACTTTGGGAAACATATTTGAAAAGGCTGGCGGGATCTTCCTGGTTACCGCAAACAAATAGCAAGTATCAATGAACAAAGGCCAAAGACAATATTATTTCGGAAGCGAGAAGGAAAATCGGCTTCTGCGGATTATTAATAGTTTACATCCAGTGATGTCACCCTTGTTTTTCCCTTTCTTGGGGCTCATAATTGGAACCTCTGAAGACCTCGGTGACCTGAGCTGACATCTTATTATTTCACGGCGTACAAATGGGAATAATGTCTTCCCTTGTACAAACAATGCACGGGGGGGAAGTAGAGCGTGACTTTGTAGGAGAATATAGATCGGGGTTGTGTGCTACAATCTACATAGAATTATTCTCTCTGTTTATTATTTTATATTTTTACTTGTATAGGTTGGAGATGTGTGCTGGAAAGGAGGTGGATCTGAGAAGTGAGGTAGGGTTGCCACCTCATCCTATTAAACCCGAACACATGAATTACACAGGTTCTGAGGCTAATTAAATGCAGACAAGGCACCAAGTGAGTTTAATTACCACCTTAATCAACCACAGAACCTGTGTAATTCATATGTGTCCGGGTTTAAAGGGATGAGGTGGCAACTCTAGAGTGAGTCCTCAGAATGACATCACAGTTGGAGTGGGTTGGTGGTTACTACTTGCCGACCATGTAACTTGGATATACGGCGGCAAGGCTGGCCCTGCTCCACTAGATCACGTTGCCCAGTACGAGATCTGGCACCTCCGGGTAGGGGGCACGCGCTTGTGCACCACCGGCGACCCGGCTGTGATTTTACTCAGCAGGTGCCGGCCGATCGCCCGGAACACACACAGGACAGGGCTCTGCCTATGTTAACAAGGCGGAGCTCTGTCCTGTCCGCGGGGAGGTAATTGAATTTCTGCAAGTGCCCTGCAACCTTGTTCAGTACAGCAAACAATGGGTTAAAGCAGGCAGCATTGTGTTGCTTTCTCACCACCTGCTTTAACCCCTTGGACCCCGCAGAAGCATGCAGTTGAGGGGCACTTGCAGAGTGGCCCCATTTACTTGAATGGCTCGCAATTGGCAAGCGGTAGAAATCCCTTTTGGGCGGGAGCACCCCCCCCCCCCATCATCATTGCCTCTTATTATTGTTCACCTGTGTTATAGGAGGAGTCCTTTTAGTTCTCCCATATAGAGGAGAGTACTGTATGTCTCCCATGGGTCAGAGAAGCAGGATCTCCCATTCTATGGATAGTGTAGGACCCACTGATATTGGGGTACTTTGACGTAGTAGTGGGCTTAGCACTATATGGCCATATGGTGTAACTAAATCCCCATATTTTCTGAATATGCTCAGGTGTTTTTAAAAAGCCTTGCAGCAGTTAAATGTATATTTTTGTATGTGTGCGCTGTAATCTTTTTTTTTTTTTTTCTGTCTGTTTGGTCTTATGGCTGCACCATCTTTAATGCATTTTTTAGGGTGTGCCCCCCAAATCTTTGTTTGCCAAGCGGTAGCACCCATTAAAAGCAACAGGGGGGTTAATTCCTGCTGTTTCATGTGTACACCTGAGCAGCTAAAAGGGGTAGGGATTGGGAGCGGTAAAACTGTGACTCAAGCGCAGGGTTTTACTAACCCCCCCCCCCCAACTTTACGTGTGAACGAGCACTAAGGGTGCCGCTGCTGAATTCAACTAAGTGCTCATTCACAAGTACAGCAGGCACTGCTGCTCCCCTAAAAAGCGACCCGAGTGTGTTTGTGAGGTGGTGAGGAGGTGATATGTTGCCTCCTCACCACCTGATTTAAGCCCATGATTGCTGTGCAATGCACACGATTGCGACACGGTAGTACGGCAATTAGAGGTTTAAATCAGGTGTGAGGAGGTGACACTGGGCGACACTGCGCCCGGGGATCTTTGATCGGACAGCGAGTCTGCCTAATGGCTATCGCCTATAGCTGGGCTCGTGCCTGTAAACTTTTAAAACATAAAGGACTGTGATAATTGTCATATTAAACCATGAAATTAAGTTTTTTTTCTGCAGTTCGTATAAAAAGGAGAGAATAAGGCTCTGACTGGGGCATTGGGGGCATTGGCGGTAAAGCGCCACTATTTTTAGCGGCGCTTTACTGTCATTTTTGTGGCCCTTTTCGGCCCATAGCAGGGCGCTTTAGGCCCCTGCTAACGGCCGAAAAAGGTTTAAATAGGTTAAAAGGGTTTAATGTTCACCGGTGCTTTGCCGGCACTTTGGTGGCGCTGCCCATTGATTTCAATGGGCAGGGGCACTGCAGGAGTGGTGTATACACCGCTCCTACAGCGCCTCAAAGATGCGGCTTGCAGGACTTTTTTTGGATTCCTGCCAGCGCACCGCTCCAGTGTGAAAGCCCTCGGGCTCTCACACTGGAGTGCCAGGAGAGGCGCTTTACAGGCGCTGTTTTTAGCGCTATAGCGCCTGTAAAGCGCCTCATTGTGAAAGCAGCCTAAAGAGAAATTAATAAATATAGAAATAAAAATAAAAATAAAATGAATTGAAAAGGAGGAGAAAATAACAAAATAGGGATAGGACACGGAGGTAGGGGGAATAATAAAGAGAGAGAAAAAGAGTAGGGGAGAGAAGAGAAGGTCCGCTGGGAAAGTATTTGTAAAGAGAAGCAGCTGCGTATCATAGAAGAACCATCTTTAGATGCCCTGGATCAAAGCTAATTTGGGGGTGACCCTATTTGGGGTGAGAACATAGTAGCAAGGGTATCAGAGGAAGAGAAGAGGAGCCAAATAAACCACAAAACCTTATATTTATCAAGGGTGTTATTGTCAAGGGCTAGCATTTCCTCCATTCTCATAATGTCATTCACAGTGGATAATGACAAGGGTGGGGTAGTGGCAGTCTTCCAGTACAATGGGATGAGGCGGATAAACGGAGAAGGCATCGCTTTTTGCGAAGCCATAGAACCGAGGAGCATAGAGTGAAGGACAATCTCAAGAGTCAGTGTTAGAGATTCTTCATAGATAGTACTATATATTTGAAATGCCCGAGTCCAGAACGGGCATATCTTCTCACAAGAATACAATTTTTTACATATGTATATGGTTTTGTCTGGCTCTACCCCACGCACCTCATCTAAAGTCCCACCCTCCCCCCCTCTTTTTTGCAAAAGTAACCAGGGATGGAGACGCAATACTCCCCGTTACGTCTCATTTAAAGTCCCGAATATTCCCTTTTTCTTTGATATCCTCTCACACTCCCCCCAGACATAGAGGTACGTTCCTGGAGTTGCACCACAACGCCAGCAGGAGGCAAGGGTGGATGGAAAAATTCTATGTAATGTTGAGGTGTACCACTGGGATAGGATCTTGAAATTCTTTTCTTGTGAGTAGCAGGAGATGGAAGATTTATGGGTGAAATGAAATGAAGTCTGCCATTCTGCCCTCGAGAAGTCCTTTCCCAAATCTGCAGACCACATTCTAGTATATGGAGGCAAGTCATCATGTGTAAGGGCCGAGTGAAACTGTATAGGCCGACAAGGGGGGGGGGCAGCACGGAAAGAGTCCTCGCTGGCTTGCGCTACACTGTTATGCCCTGGACACACGGTCGGATTCTCCAACGGAAAATGTTCGATGGGAGCTTGTTGACGGAAATTCCGACCGTGTGTAGGCTCCAACGGAAATTTTCCATCGGAATTTCCGTCACACAAAATTTGAGATCTGGATCTCAAATTTTCCGACAACAAAAACCAGTTGTCGTACATTCCGATCGTGTGTACACAATTCCGACGCACAAAGTTCCACGCATGCTCGGAATCAAGCAGAAGAGCCGCACTGGCTATTGAACTTTCTCGGCTCGCCGTACGTGTTGTACGTCACCGCGTTCTAGACGTTCGGAATTTCCGACAAGATTTGTGTGACCGTGTGTATGCAAGACAAGTTTGAGCCAACATCCATCTGAAAAAATTCATGGATTTTGTTGTCGGAATGTCCGATCAATGTCCGACCGTGTGTACAGGGCATAAGTGTAGCACCAATCTTATGGAGTGGACTGGGCTGAGAGGCAAATTAGTCTAGCGCCCCCATAAGGAGGCCGCACTGCTTCCAGTATGCGGGCGGCTGGCATTCCGCAACTGTGGGAGGGGTGGCGCCGCCTCTAATTTTGACTGTCCTATCATCCTGGACCACAGACCTTCCTCACTGTGCTATGTGTTTTTTCCTGCACCATTGGCATTGTTATATCTTCTTAGTCCTCTCCATAAAATTATCAGAAATTTGTCCTTAAAGTAAAACTATAGGCAACACTTTTTTTTTCCATTTTGGATAGAGTAAGGGAGGGTTATAGCCCCTGTCAGTTTATTTTTTACCATCCCTGTACCATTGCAGAGATTGCCCTTCACTTCCTGCCCCATAGCCAAACAGGAAGTGAGAGGAAATCTATGCAAATTAAGGGAATCCATTGCCCCCCCCCCCCCCAGGCCCTCAGAACTAGTGTCCCCACTCGAAAATTTCAAGGCGGGTCTTAAACAGCAAGGGTTGTGGCCTTGACAGAAAGGGGTGGGTCATATTTAAATTAGGGGGTACGTGAGTTTAGTCAGGCCTAGGGCAGCACAAAACCTAAATACAATACTGGGGAGGAGAGTTGATGTCTGGGCATTGTCGAATAGGGAAGTCAGAGGGAAGGATCCAAGGATAGGACCGAGCACATCCCTCTTCAATACTATAGTGTAAGAACATCCATTGTCTGTGGTGAAGAAGAGGTCAAGCGGGAAAGAGCTCCATTGTAACCCCAGAGGTGGGCACACAAGTCACCTTTCCAAAGCTCCAAGGTAGTCCTGTGCCTCCTTGGAGCTTTGGAAGGGTGAGCAGGTCGTAGAAAGACCACAATTCCATATGAATCTGATGGAGAGAGAGCCTAGAGAAACCAAAAAAGTATTTGGGACCAAGAATAGGTAAAGTTTGAAAGAGGTACAGTAATTTGGGTAGGGTATTCATTTTAGGGGTATTAATGCGACCAAACCAGGGCAGAGAGGAGCCCCCCCCCCCCCCAAGGACCCCAGGTCCTTCCGCAAACGAGAAAGGAGGGGGACAAAGTTCCATGAGAATAAATTGGAAAGGTTGGCAGGTATCAAGACGCCTAGGTAAGACGTTGTTCAGTTAGATCTCCACCTCTTTAAAGGTTGCCTACCCCTGCCCTAGATGTTTAACCCCTTCCCAGCCAGTGTCATTAGTACAGTGACAGTGTAAATTTTTAGCACTGATCACTGTATTAGTGTCACTGGTTCCCACAAAGTGTCAGTTAGTGTCCGATTGTTCACTGCAATATCGCAGTCCCGCTATAAGTCGCTGATCACCGCCATTACTAGTATAAAAAAAAAAATTCCAGTATATATCCCACAGTTTGTAGACGTTATAACTTTTGCGCAAACCAATCAATATACACTTATTGGGATTTTTTTTTACCACAAATATGTAGCAGAATACATATTGGTCTAAATGTTTGAAGAAATCAGGTTTTTTAAAAAATTTTATTGGATATGTTTTATAGAAGTAAAAAATATTGTTTTTTTTTTTTTTTTTCAAAACCGTCAGCCTTTTTTTGTTTATAGCGCAAAAAATAAAAAAGGGGAAAAAAGGGCATCAATTTTATTTGGGTACACTAGTACAGTTGCCACTTAAAGTAACATAGTACCGTATCACAAAAAATGGCCTGGTCTTGAAGGGGGGTAAATCTTCCGGAGGTCAAGTGGTTAAAAAGATCTTGTAGCTTAAAGTTACTGTATATTAAAGGCTATATATTTTTTTTCTTAACCGCTTCAATACCAGGCACTTTCACCCTCTTCCTGCCCAGGCCAATTTTCAGCTTTCAGCGCTGTCGCATTTTAAATGACAATTGCGCGGTCATACAACACTGTACCCAGATGAAATTTTTATCATTTTTTCCCCCACAAATAGAGCTTTCTTTCTTTTGGTGGTATTTGTTCACCACTAGGTTATTTAATTTTTGCTAAACAAATAAATAAATACCGAAAATTTTCTTTATTTCTGTTAATAAATTTTATAACTAAGTACGTTTTCTCCTTGATGAGCACTGATGAGGTGGCACTAATGATGAGGCACTAATATGCAGCACTGATGGGCACTGATGGGCACTCAATGGTGGCACTAATAGGTGGCACTGATAGGCGGCACTGATAGATGGCATTGATAGGCAACACTAATAAGGAGGCACTGAGAGGCATTAATGATGGGCACTGATCGGCATCCCTGGTGGACACTGGTTGGCATCCCTGGTGGGCATCCTTGATGGGTCCGCACTGATAATCAATGCGCTGATTATCAGTGCAGACCCCCCTGTCAGGAGAGGCGCTGATCGGCTCTCCTCTACCTGCGCCTGGTTAGCGCGAATAGAGGAAAAGACAATAAACAGCACTTCCTGATTATGATGTGACCAGCTGTGATTGGACACAGCTAAACACATGGTAAAGGGCCTACGTCACAGGCTCTTTATTGGAATCGCACTACCGATCGCCGAGCTGCACGCCTGGGCGGCTTATCCTGCTGGACGTCATATGAGGCCCAGTCAGGATAACATAGCCACCCTGTGGCCATCATTCTGCATACGGCGGGCGGGGAGTGGTTAAAATAAAAAAAGGGGTTATACTTACCTGCTCTGTGCAATAATATTGCACAGAGATGTCCCTTATCTCCTCTTTGGCAGTTTCCCGCTGGCGCTGTCTGCTCCTCTCTGCTCCAGGTGCCTTCTCAACAAGCCAGGTGCTAAGAGCACCCATGCATGCACTCCCAAGCCAGGCTGTGCGCATCCATAGGCACACATGGCTTCAGTAAGCCACTTCCCCGCTCCCTCATTACAGGTGTTTGACTGTAGCCTATGGCTCCACTGCCTTCATTGTCTCCTGTGAGACCAGGAAGTGAGAGGAGCAGTGCTGGAACAATGAGAGGGGTCAGGCAAGGTTTTATTACCATGTTGTTCCAACATGCCACCCCCACCCCGCCCTACAGCGCTGGAGTCTAGACTGTTCTGGTGTAATGAGAGGAGCCAGGTAAGTGTTTAGGGATGGGGGGAAGAACAACAACATGCTAATGGAAACTTTCTGTTTTTATGAAATACCTTTTATACCAATTGGCATCATCTATGTTCTTCTCTATACAACACAGGCAGATCATAACTGGTGGGAGGGGCTGGAAGGGTGCTGTACATTTGGGTGGCAAAAATATGAATGCAATCCACTCACTAGGAGGGAGAACCTCTGGGGGAATCTAGGTTGGAAAAGGACCTGGGGGTCCTAGTGGATAAAAAGAATGGATGGCTGCACACCGTGGTAGTG
The DNA here is from genome assembly GCA_037952925.1 of Lithobates clamitans. Taxonomy (NCBI): domain Eukaryota; kingdom Metazoa; phylum Chordata; class Amphibia; order Anura; family Ranidae; genus Lithobates; species Lithobates clamitans. The sequence goes on along the minus strand of JBBGZY010001837.1, from coordinate 167,921 downwards.
ATGAATCTATTTATTGTAAAATCTGTAGCATGAACAACAAACAGGTACAGGTAGACGCGTTTTACATAGCAATGCTGTGCTTATTCATTACTAGTAATGAATAAGCACAGCGTTGCTGTGTGAAACGTGTTACGGTTGTTCATGTTAATGATTTTACAATAGTGATTCATCACTACCTCGGTGTGCAGCCATCCATTCTTTTTATCCAAATTGCACGGCCGGCGAGTCGAGGCTAGCACCCCTGAGAGGAGTCCATTCCCCAGCCTACCTAGTTCCATCACTCACCTGGAGCGGCATTTTCTTTTCCTATTGCTTGGTCCTAGTAGATGATAGGCTGAGCAATGGCATGCAATGCCAAGCTGCTGCTAACAAAGCCAACAGAATATTGGCATTAAAAAGGGGATCAACTCCAGAGATCCAACAATAATTCTCCCGCTCTACAAGACTCTGGTCCGGCCGCTCCTGGAGTATGCTGTCCAGTTCTGGGCACCAGTCCTCAGGAAGGATGTACTGGAAATGGAGCGAGTACAAAGAAGGGCAACAAAACTAATAAAGGGTCTGAAGGATATTAGTTATGAGGAAAGGTTACAAGCACTGAACTTATTCTCTCTGGAGAAGAGACGCTTGAGAGGGGATATGATTTCAATGTACCAATACCGTACTGGTGACCCCACAATAGAGATAAAGCTTTTCCGCGAATGGGAATTTCATAAGACACGCGGCCATTCACTAAAGTTAGAAGAAAAGAGGTTTAACCTTAAACTACGTAGAGGGTTCTTTACTGTAAGAGCGGCAAGCATGTGGAATTCCCTTCCACAGGCGGTGGTCTCAGCGGGGGGCATCGATAGTTTCAAAAAACGATTAGATAAGCACCTGCACGGCCGCAACATACAGGGATATGCAATGTAATACTGACATATAATCACACACATAGGTTGGACTTGATGGACTTGTGTCTTTTTTTCAACCTCACCTATTATGTAAATCTATGTAATGCCGTGTACACACAGACGGACCTTTCGACCAAACTTGTCTGACGGACTGTGTGTGGGCTTCATCGGACCTGCAGCGGACCTTTTCTGTCAAAAATGTGACGGACTTTAGATTTGGAACATGTTTCAAATCTTTCCGCCGGAACTCCGCCAGACCCAGTTCCTATCGAGAAATCCGCTCGTCCGTATGCTAGTCCGACGGACGAAAACCGATGCTAGGGCAGCTATTGGCTACTGGCTATGAACTTCCTTATTTTAGTCCGGTCATACATCATTACGTACGAATCCGTCGGACTTTGGTTGATCGTGTGTAGGCAAGTCCGTTTGTTAGAAAGTCCGTCGAAAGTCCGTCGTAACTCCATCGAAAGTCCGTCGGAAAGACCGTCGGACCTTTGATGCCGAAAAGTCCGCCCGTGTGTACGCGGCATAACTATGTAAAGTCTTGGTTTCTCAGCAGACTTCAGAGTAAGTTCTTCAAACAACATAAAGAGCCAGCTTTATCCTATCTTATTCTCTAGCTACCAACCCCCTCCACCGCATGATGCACATGCTGGATCTCAGGCATACATAAAGCAAATCAAAAAAGAGCCTACACAGTAGAAAAAAAAAAAGAAAAAACTAAGAGAATATAGTTCTCTTAAGAGGGCTAAGACAGAACACTATGGTGAATACAAACTGGCTTTATTAGTACAAAATTACACAACACACCAATTAACCTAAAATAAAAAGGGGGGGGGGGGGCGCAGATAAGTGGCTAACACAAACCAATTCAAACATGGATTTTTAAAACAGCTTACCTGTAAAATCCTTTTCTTGGAGTACATCACGGGACACAGAGCACCATAGTAATGACTATCTGGGTTATATGCTACCTTTAGGTGATTGGACACTGGCAACCAATAGTAAGAAGGTTCCTCCCATATAACCCCTCCCATACAGGAAGTACCTTTAGTTTTTTACCAGTGTTTAGTTTAGTTTTGTAGCAAGCAATGAATATTCCAGAAAAAGAGGGGAGGGACCTCTGTGTCTGTGTGTGTGTGTGATGTACTCCAAGAAAAGGATTTTACAGGTAAGCTGTTTTAAAAATCCATTTTTCTTTATCGTACATCACGGGACACAGAGCACCATAGTAATGACTATCTGGGATGTCCTAAAGCAATGCCTTTGAGGGGAGGGAACATTCCTAGATCCCCCTTTTTTAGGCTCCAGATTATAAAGCTGCTTTCAGCACGCTCTGGCCAAAAACAATCTCTTTTTGAGACCTAACATCCAGTCGGTAAAACCTGGTGAATGTATGAACCGAAGACCAAGCGGCCGCTTTGCAAACCTGAGCCATAGACACTTGTTGGCACACTGCCCATGACGTACTAACTCCTCTGGTAGAGTGAGCCTTGAGATATCAAGGTGGAACCTTGTGTTTCAACTCATAGGCCTGGATAATGACCTGATGAATCCACCTAGAGATTGTAGAACTAGTTGCTGCCTGTCCTTTTTTAGGACCCTCAGGCAGAACAAAAAGTGAGTCAGACTTCCGAAAAAGGGCTGACATATCTAAGTAAACCTTGACAGCTCTCACCACATCCAGTGAATGGAGCGATCTTTCCTCCGTAGATTTAGGGTTAGGAAAGAAGGAAGGTAAAATGATATCCTGATTCAAGTGAAAACTGGAAACCACTTTGGGTAAAAAATCTGGACGGGGCCGCATTACCACCTTGTCCTGATGAATAAACAGAAAGGGTTTTTCACAAGAAAGGGCGGCCAACTCAGAGACCCTTCTTGCTGAGGTTATAGCCACCAAAAAGACTAATTTCCTAGTTAATAGGATCAAAGGAATACGCTTAATTGGCTCAAAGGGTTGACTCTGTGAATGAATGAATGAATGAATGATTTGTATAGCGCTGCACATGCGAACTGAATCGCCTCGAGGCGCTTGATCTCTCCTGTGTTGTCCAGCTCCTTAGAAGAGGTATGTCTTGACTTTCTTCCTAAAGGCCTGATGGTTTTCTTCCATGCGGATGTGGGTAGGTAGAGCGTTCCATAGCCGTGGTCCTTGGACTGCAAATCTTCTTTCTCCTTTTGTTTTGTAGCGGGTTTTTGGAATAAGGAGGAGGAGAGCTGTAGAGCTGAAAGCACTAAGTTCAAGTCCCACGGGCATAAGGGTGGCTTAATTGGCAGCCTTAAATGTAGTACTCCCTTGACAAAGGTTAGTACTAAAGAATCAGATGTGATTGGCCTCTGGAAAAAAACTGATAAGGCCGAAATTTGTCCCTTAATGGTTCCTAGGGATAAGTTTAAGTCAATTCCTGTTTGCAGAAAGGCAAGGACCCTCCCAATTGTATACTTGCCAGGGTGCCACCTTCTCTTCTCACACCATGAGATGTACGACTTCCAGACTCTATGGTAAATTTTTCTAGACACTGGCTCTCTAGCATTTATCAAAGTAGACAGAACAGAACCTCTGATACCACGGTCTCTTAGTACTCTGGTCTCAATAGCCATGCCATCAAATTCAGCGACCGTAAAGAAGGATGGTATATGGGACCTTGGGACAGCAGGTCTGGGCAGAATGGAAGGCACAATGGGTCCCCTACCACCATCCTCACAATCTGTGAGTACCAAGACCTCCTTGGCCACCGTGGGGCCACCAGAAAAACTGATTTCTGTTCTTCCTGTATCCTGTGTAACAGGTGCGGCAGCATCTGGATCAGAGGAAAAGCGTAAATTAGAGAATACTGATCCCAGGGAACCACCAATGCATCGGTCCCCTCGGCAAGTGGATCCCTGATCCTGGACACAAAGCTGTCCACCTTGGCATTGAACCTGGATGCCAGGAGATCCACCTCTGGCATCCCCCAACGCTGGCATATTTGAAGGAAAACCTTGGGGTGAAGGGACCATTCCCCCGGTAACAATTGCTGACGACTTAGGTAGTCTGCCTGTCAATTGTCAACCCCCGGAATATAGACTGCCGACAAAAACAGCACGTGTCTCTCTGCCAAAGTCAATATGTGATTTATTTCTCTTTGGGCTGCCCATCTCTGGGTACCCCCTTGGTGGTTGATGTATGCCACCATCGTGGAATTGTCAGACTGGACTCTGACCGGAGACCCCCGCAACCTAGGCGTCCAGAATATGAGAGGCAAGCGAGCTGCTTGAATTTCCAGCAGATTGATAGGCAAGGTCTACTCTACCTGGGACCATTTTCCCTGTACGAAGGCCTCTTCCAATACCGCTCCCCAGCCAAGATGACTTGCGTCTGAAGTTACCACCTTCCGGGTTACTGGCGGAAAGGACTTCCCGCTTTTTAAGTTGCTGGTCCTTGACCACCAATAGAGGTCCTGTTTTACCCTTGGGGATAGAGACATTGGATGATCCAAGGCTAGAACAGACTTGTTCCAAGCTTCCAGGATAGTTTTCTGGAACAACCTGGAGTGAAACTGCGCATAAGGAACTGCGCTGAAAGATGACACCATCTTGCCCAGCAGTCTCATCCACAAATCGAATTGAGGGTCTTTCTACCCTTTTGACTTTCCTGACCAGCTCCACTAATAAGCTGACCTTTAAGGGGGTAAAAACACCCTTTCCTGGGTCGTATCCAGGATCAGGCCTAGATATGTCAAGATTTGAACTGGATAAAGGGCCAATTTGTCCATATTCAGAATCCAGCCTAGGCATCTCAGAAAATGAACAGTAGTTGAAACGTTTTCTATCAGGGTGGAATAGGACTGGTCCTTTAACAGAAGGTCGTCTAGATATCATATCACAGATATCTTTTGGGACCTTAGAGAAGCCAATACTGGAGCCAACACTTTTGTGAAGACTCGAGGGGCCGTAGCCAGACCGAATGGAAGTGCTACAAACTGGAAATGACACCCCTCTACTGCGAAGCGTAGAAATCTTTGATGTGGACCGAAAATCAGCACATGCAAGTATGCATCCTAGATGTCTATGGATGCTAAAAAATCCCCTTTTTTTAAGGCTGCGATTACTGAACGAACCGATTTAGAAAGGAATTGAGAGACTTGAGGTCCAGAATGGGTATTACCTCCCCATTCGGCTTCGGGACTGTAAATAGGTTTGAATAAAACCCTTTGAATTTTTCTTTGTGCGGAACCTCGATAATCACCCCTTGCCTTTTTAGCTGTTCTAAGGCTAGGAATAGGCTTTTCTTTTTCTCTGGGTCTGATGGGACTCTTGATACCAGAAACCGATTTGGGGGAAAATCCTGGAATTCTATTTTGTAACCTTGTGTTATAGTGGAAATGACCCATCTGTCCTGCACCAACCTTGCCCAAGCATCTGCGAACCGCCGCAGTCTGCCCCCCACCTGTAATGCCGCGTACACACGAGCGGACTTTACGGCAGACTTTGCCCGGCGGGCGTGATTTCGTCGGACAATTCGATCGTCTGTGGGCTCCAGCGGACTTTGTTTGCTCAAAAGTTGGACGGACTTAGATTTGAAACATGTTTTAAATCTATCTGTCGAACTCGAGTCCGGTCGAAAAGTCCGCTCGTCTGTATGCTAGTTCGACGGACAAAAAGCCACGCTAGGGCAGCTATTGGCTACTGGCTATGAACTTCCTTATTTTAGTCCGGTCGTACGTCATCACGTACAAATTCGACAGACTTTGGTGGATTGTGTGTAGGCAAGTCCGTTCATTCAGAAAGTCCGTCGTAAAGTACGTCGAAAAGTCCGCCGGGCAAAGCCTGCCGTAAAGTCCGACTGTGTGTACGCGGCATAAGAGTGGGGGCGCCCCTTCACAAGGAGGACTTGGAATTGGCCTTGTTCGGCTTCTGAGTCCAAGGTCTCTTTTGACCTTGAGGTTTCTTAAAGGCAGGTGGTTAAGGCCGTCAATACTTCTGGGGAGAAGAGGCGCCTGGCCCAGGAGTGTTAGGAATTGTAAAGGAGGGCTGCTTATTCCTTCTCTTAACAGGAAGCAAGGAGCTCTTTCCACCTGAGATTTTTTGGATATACTTATCCAGATCTTCTCCAAACAAACGTTCCCCATGAAAGGGAAAAGCCGCGAGCAGCCTTTTGCATGCCATCTTGGCTGACCAGTTCTTTAGCCACAAGACTCTGCGCATATGTACTGAGAGTAGCGCAAAGCGAGACATCTGCTGGATTGAGTCCTTTAATGCGTCTACTGCAAAACATAAAGCGCAAGGAAGTTCTGACAATTCATCAGAATATTCCTCCTGAACAGGCAAGTTCCTGACCAATCTTTTAAAACGGTCCTTCAGGGATTGGCAGATCCCAATAGCCGCAACAGCCGTTTGTACTGCTGACCCAGCCAGCGCAAAGGAGGCCTTTAGTAAGGATTCCAGCTTTTTATCCGCTGGATCTTTAAACCCTTGGGCATTATCCACTGGGAAGGTTAAGCTTTTATTTACTGAAGAAATAGCAGTATCCACTAAAGGCGTATCCCACCTTTTTTTGAATTTTTCCTCCATAGGGTACAAAAAAAGAAAACCTCTTTGGAGGTAAGTATATTCTGTCCAGGTGGTCCCAGTCAGCGTAAATCAGCTGCTCCAATAATGGATGCACAGGAAACGCCCGGGAACCTTGCTGAGGTCTCAAGGTTTCCCAATGTAAAACAGGAAAGTTCTGGCCCTTGTACAGGGGGTAACTTAAATCCTGCTCTCACCATTTCAGCTAAAGACTGGATAAACATTTTTTGGGATTGCGAAGCCGACAATGGTTCTTCAGAACCTGAGTCCCCCGCTGAGGAATCTTCAGCCTCTGCTTCTTTATCCCCTATGGCCACCTCCTCAAAATCCTCTGCCCATTCCGGATCCAAATCACAAGAACCCAATTGGCTAAGGGAGTCCTGGTGCTCAAGTGACTCAGCACTGGGACCAGGCTCAGGAGAGGGAGATCTATGCCGTTTCTTCCCTCCCTGTGTTACTGAGGCAATCATACCCGCTATTTTGCCTTCAAGGCCAGCGAGGGCTGACGTTAAGTCATCCTTAGTAACATAAGCCGATGCAGGGATAATGGTGGTGGCCACTACGCCTGACAAATGCAATGGCTTAACCAGGCCAAATGCCGCAGGTCTTTCAGGGGAGATAGGTGCTGCAGTAGCCTGAGGTTGATCTCCTGTTTTTGAAGGAGTAATTTTAACCCCTGGACTAGCCCTGTTCTCCATGACTCGTTTTCTGGAAGACATTGCTTACAAGGTTTTGAGTAAAACTCACTATGCTATATGGCTGTATCAGCAAAAGCCAAAACTATAGCCTCCTTTAAAGAGTTGCAAATGCCCGACTCACGTGCCCAGCTCTGTGTACCACTGCAACAGGCTCCCGGCTCACCTGAGCCAATATAACAAGCACTGCCACACGCAGGAGCCCGACTTCCCTCTATATGCGTGGGCCGTCACGTGACAAACGCACGCCCGGGACCTTACTGCCCATGCGCACGGCCGCGGGGAACACGCGGCAAGCAGCTACGCCGCGCGCGCACAGCACCCACATCCCGCACACACTAGAGCGTCCACAGGTGGGAGTAGACGCAGCGCCCAGATCCAATGCACACACACGCGACCCGTTCGCGCGGTCCCCGTGCGGGAACTCCTGCCTGAGTGCATCTTGCGGCCTACCTGGAACTATCACAGTGGGCAGGAAAGACACGATAATCTGGCCATAACATTACTTAGCATTAATGTAATAAATGGGGCCTCCAAAGGAAGCACTCACCGATCCTCGCAGCAGGGCCTGAGATAGGCCCAATCTTCCCCCATCACCGCGGGTAGCGCCACTGAGGACCTTCAGGGACCAGGTCCCCTTTTGCTTAGGGTCCACACCCCTGGACCTGTAAAAGCACCCTTTAGGTTTCCTTGGGCAAGTAAAAGACCAGGAATACCATATCACAAGGGTCCAGCTCCATAAGGACACGTTACAGGCAAAACCCTGTTCTTGAACCAGGGCTCGGGTACCATCCACTTTAGCATTATTTGCCATCCGAATGGATCCGATTATAACATCCTCACTTGGACATTATTTGAAGAAAGAGCTTCCACAGCCGTGACCATCACCTTCAAGACACTTGCAAAAAACTAAATGTACTTCCTGTATGGGAGGGGTTATATGGGAGGAACCTTCTTACTATTGGTTGCCAGTGTCCAATCACCTAAAGGTAGCATATAACCCAGATAGTCATTACTATGGTGCTCTGTGTCCCGTGATGTACGATAAAGAAATAAAGACAACGTTGTCAATAAGTTAAAAACATGGGGAGCCAAGGGCTACACTTCACACATGCACACCACAGACACCACTTGCAAACGCTAATACTAAAGTAGCATGGCTAGTTGAAGATAGAAAGTAGACTTAGAAATTCTTGATCAGAACACATACTGTAGATTATATGATAAAGACTCCTAGTAGTAATAGTACTTCAGTCATCAGCCATAGAGAGTGGTATAACGAATGGATGGGTGAGGGACTTGAGTGTGCTGATCGGAATTAATAGCTGTAGCAGTTCCACGGGGTCAATCTAGTGTAGAGACACAGACCCTCAATAGTTAACAGACAGAGTTGCAGCAAATGTGATAAACAAATAGGGTTCAATGTTCATAAATTTCTGGATAGATACACAAAGGCAGTGGCAATTAAATGAATCCTCATACAAGTGTCAAAGGGGGAGTGCTAAAACCAAATAGAGCGCATCCATAGGTATGCAGATGCTGAGTGGAATATTGATACTCTCACCAACTGTGCGGTATCCCTCGTTCTCCTGTAGCGTAACTCAACCCCAGAGACCTTTTGGCTAAGAGCGCCGCTCCTGTATTAGCCAGTAGCTGTGTTTCTGCCGAAGGGGGGAATCCCTCGTTGCCTTCCGTATGTTTCCACGTATATCCCACAGTAAGTGTAAGCTACAGTAACATTATCTATGCAGGAGCAAAATCTTGCAATAACTTGCCCAGGTTCCCCTTTAGCATTTAGTGCCTTGTAGCCTTCCTAGAGGTCTGAAGGAAATGGGCTTGTGAAACACTTTTTATCATTTATTAACACTAAATCGTACAAATATACTTACAAGCACAGGAGAGTGAGCCAGCACATCGACATAAATTTCCACTGACTGACATAAAATAAACACTTGAAGGGTATAAAATCCAAACATACGCCTCAAGTAACCATGAACAACAATTTACAGCTTGTGTAATAATGGCCAATGCGTTTCTGGGCTCCTGCCTCCTTTCCTCCAGACCTCAATACCCTTCAATTGTTTATTTACTGTTGGTCATTGGAAGTTTATGGATTATTTTCTTGTGTTTGTGAGTATATTTTTATGGTTTACTGCTAATAAATGGTAAAACATGGATCATGAGGCCAGTGCACCCTCTTTATAGCTTGTGTAGTATGATGAAGGGCCTTGTTCTTCGTCCCAGTGGTTGGTTTTGTGTATTTCCACAGGAAGCCAGTGTGTCTCCATGCCCCATGATATTATTGTTAGTTCCTGCTATGGGCCATAGAAACAGATCTCGTCTTGCTATGGGCCATGGACACAGGTCTCTTCCTGCTATGGACCATGGACACAGGTTTTCCCCTGCTATGGGCCATGGACACAGGTCTCCACCTGCTATGGGCCATGGAAACAGGTCTCTTCCTGCAATGCGCTATGGACACAAGTCTCTTCCTGCTATGGACCATGGACGCAGGTTTTCCCCTGCTATGGGCCATGGACACAGGTCTCCACCTGCTATGAGCCATGGAAACAGGTCTCTTCCTGCAATGCGCTATGGACACAGGTCTCTTCCTGCTATGGACCATGGACACAGATTTTCTCCTGGTATGGGACATGGACACAGGACTCCTCCTACTATGTACCATGGAAACAGGTCTCTCCTTGCTATGGGCCATGGAAACAGGTCTCTTCCTGCAATGCACCATGGACACAGGTCTCTTCCTGCTATGGACCATGGACACAGGTTTTCTCCTACTATGGGCCCTGCAAATAGGTTTCTTACTGCTATGGGCCATGGAAACAGGTCTCCACCTGCTATGGGCCATGGAAATAGGTCTCTTCCTGCTATGGACCATGGACACAGGTCTCCTCCCACTATGTACCATGGAAATAGGTCTCTCCCTGCTGTGGGCCATGGAAACAGGTCTCTTCCTGCAATGCACCATGGACACAGGTCTCTTCCTGCTATGAACCATGGACACAGGTTTTCTCCTGCTATGGGCCATGGAAACAGGTCTCTTCCTGCAATGCGCCATGGACACAGGTCTCTTCCTGCTATGGACCTTGGAAACAGGTCTCTACCTGTTATGGCCCATGGACACAGGTTTCTTCCTGCTATGGGCCATGGAAACAGGTCTCCACCTGCTATGGGCCATGGAAATAGGTCTCTTCCTGCTATGGACCATGGACACAGGTCTCCTCCCACTATGTACCATGGAAATAGGTCTCTCCCTGCTGTGGGCCATGGAAACAGGTCTCTTCCTGCAATGCACCATGGACACAGGTCTCTTCCTGCTATGAACCATGGACACAGGTTTTCTCCTGCTATGGGCCATGGAAACAGGTCTCTTCCTGCAATGCGCCATGGACACAGGTCTCTTCCTGCTATGGACCTTGGAAACAGGTCTCTACCTGTTATGGCCCATGGACACAGGTTTCTTCCTGCTATGGGCCATGGACACAGGTCTCCTCCTGCTATGTGCCATGGACACAGGTCTCTTCCTGCTATGGGCCATGGACACAGGTCACTTCCTACTATGGGCCATGGACACAGTTTTTTTCCAGGTATGGGATGTAGCGAAGTGCTGGCTATATCGCTTTTTGCTATCGTGGGACATTCCTTAACAAAGATTGCAATGAGCCTTGTTCCCTATAGTGCCCAGCATGGGAATTATGTCATTTCCTGATTGCAGAGAGACAGACCACTACTGAATAAAGAGGATCTTGGGATATGTAGTCCAGAGGGCTGGGATTTCACTGGTCCTGCTGCTGCTGCAAACCTTTAAGTTCTAGCTGGCCGGAGAGAGGAGGAATTCTGGGTGAGGAGATAAGTAGAATGGTCTGGGGAGGGGCTCGCTTTCTTGGGACACTGGCCTACAGCTGCAGAGCAGAGACCTGGTGCATGAGAGCTGGCGCCACGGCCTGGACAGCACAGAGTGCTTTCCATGACTGAGCCTAATCCTTGGAGGCAGACCCTCATCTACCCAGCTTCCATCGGCAGTGTGGTGATCTGGGGCCACCTTCATCTACTCCGACGCAGACACCGCTAAACCCCTGGGTCGTCGGGTGACCAGTCAGCATATCTCATCTGACTGCAGGTCTTACAAGAGCCTGTTCTGGACGTCCTCTCCCGAAGAGCTTTGATATCTCCAAGAGTGGTGAGCAGGCAAAAGCCCACCATTAACATTAGAGTCAGAGACACTGCATGCAGAGACACTGCATTTAACCTTTCCTTCCCAAACCGAAGGCTTACCCTGAGAGACACCTTGTTTGTTACATCCACTGTTGCTGGTGGCCAGTGCACAGCAATATCTTGGGCCCCTTCATAGCTATCAGAAGATCTTGGACACCTCACATCAAGGACTCCTCCCCCCACAAATTACTCAGCTTATAACACCTGTTTAACTTAAAGGGGAACTCCTATTCAGGTTTTGCTTATTGCACTTTTCATATATTGTATTATCATAGGTTGTGTCCCTTTTATTCCGTTTGGCCCGTGGCATCAGGGTTTAGAGGGAGCTGTTTGACAAAAAGTTTTTCTTATCCTTCGTATATCTGGGGCCATAGGTTCTCCTAGGGCCTGTTGGTAATTACTGCCTGATTAATTGCCATCTCATTGTATATTCTCTGTAATCCTGTTTAATGCTAAAGTATCCAACTTGAGGAATATTTACTGTACATTTACATCCTTCTTTATTTGGTTGATCACGAACATCTAGTAAAATACCCATTTGCCATTTCATGTTGTTTTTCTGGTGTCTTTTGCAAGTGTATTCTCTCTTTGAATTATGTCAGAACCCAGGGTGCCAGAGGTGTCGGAAGGCTTGCAAGGTCAGGGCAACCTTTGGGGACAGTCATCTTCCAGCGGCCCTTATGGGGAGCCCTACAGGTCCATGGACACAGGTCTCTTCCTGCTATCTGCCATGGATATACACTATATTACCAAAAATATTGGGACGCATGCCTTTACATGCACATGAACTTTAATGGCATCCCAGTCTTAGTTCGTAGGGTTCAATAATGAGTTGGCCCACCCTTTGCAGCTATAACAGCTTCAACTCTTCTGGGAAGGCTGTCCACAAGCTTTAGGGGTGTGTTCATGGAAATGTTTGACCATTCTTCCAGAAGCGCATTTGTGAGGTTAGGCACTGATGTGGACGAGAAGGCCTGGCTTGCAGTCTCCGCTTTAATTCATCCCAAAGGTGTTCTATTGGGTTGAGGTTAGGAATTTGTGCAGGCCAGACAAGTTCCTCTACCCCAAACTCATTCATTCATGCCTTTATGGACCTTGCTATGTGCACTGGTGCGTAGTCATGTTGGAACAGAAAGGGGCCATCCCCAAATTCTTCCCACAAAGTTGGGAGCATGAAATTGTCCAAAAGGTCCATAAAGATATGGATGAGTGAGTTTGGGTTTGAGGAACTTGACTGGCCTGCACGGAGTTCTGACCTCAATTCAATAGAACACCTTTTGGATGAATTGCGGAGACTGCGAGCCAGGCCTTCTCATCCAACATCAGTGCCTGACCTGACAAATGCGCTTGTGGAAGAATGGTCAAACATTCTCATAGACACACTCCTAAACCTTGTGGACGGCCTTCTCAGAAGAGTTGAAGCTGTTATAGCTGTAAATGGTGGACCAACTCAATATTGAACCCTACAGACTAAGACTGGGATGCCAGTAAAGTTCATGTGCGTGTAAAGGCAGGTGTCCCAATACTTTTGGCAATATAGTGTAGGTCTCTTCCTGCTATGTTCTATGGACACAGTTATCTTCCCCCCTAAGCTTTTTTGTAACTATGTTACTAAGTATGTGCTCTTATTAGAGTTGGTCAGCAGAAAAAAAGTTTACACTTTTTCTAAGAGAGAAATATACATCTTTTTTGTATGGGGAATAGGAATGTAAATAAAAAAGAGAAGATCATTTTTAGCTGAAAGAACCACTTTAAAGTGCAATGTCAACCTAAATTATATGGCATTTAATTTACTAAATACCTGTGTATCATAAACAATTGCCATGTTTTTTTGTTTTGTTTTTTAAACACAGTTTGTTTCTGTGTTACATTTCAGTGCTGGTCTCTGTCAGCCTCTTCCAGCCACTTCTTTTCTACATACACTCGCTCCAGCGTTGGCTGTACATCATTGCTCTGAACTGGCCTGAACAATGTGTGTTGACATGGCCACTTGCAGCCCCCGTACATGTGACATGGTCAGGGCCATCTTTAAGGCAGGGCAAAAGGGGCAGATGCCCTGGGCCCCATCATTGTTGTGGGGCCGAAGCAGCTGCCTCATACTTGCTAACTATCCCAGTTTAAATGCCCTTGTTTCTTGAAGTTTTAGTCCTGTGCTGTGTTCCGATATCTCAGTGTGAAGTTCTGTTACTAATGCTGCCCAGTTCTGCCCTATTGCCGTGTACAGATGACTCACCTGCAGACCCTGTGTTTACATGTAAATAACCTGCATTGAATGTAAATAGTGGCGGCATTAATAGGTAAATAGCCGTGGACCAGCTGCATTGATAATTAAATAGAGGCGGCATTCATATGTAGATCATGCCCCCCTGGGGTCACATCCACCATCACTTCTGCTGAATGCTGCCCACTGGGGAGGTAAAGGGGAAGACAAGCAAAGAAAGTGTTTCCACCGCTCAGGCTGACACTGACCCAGGTGTAAGTAGAAGTTTCAGAGCAGAAGAGCTCCAGGTGCTGGCTGAATGCTAGGCAAAGCAGGCTTGAATGGAGGAGAAGATTTGGATGCCGCACACCGGATGTAGTCAAAAAACTTCACTTTATTGAAAAAATGGGATCATCAAAATAACAAGACTGTCATGCAGAAAGTACAGGTAAGCTGACGCGTTTCGCACTCAGGACTGAGTGCTTACTCATAGCTGGAGGTAAAGGGGAATGCTTGAAAGTCCTGCCTACAACTGTGCCCATTAGGCCTAGCATGAGACTGTTCTGCAAAGGTAAGCAAATTGGAGGTGGAACCCTTTTTCAAAATAACATGGTGCCACAGTGCCGGGAATTTTGGTGCATGTGAATACGCACATCTCAGCAGATGTGTGAGGGTGTCATTAACAATAATGGCACTGCTGTGTATCTGCTAAAAGGCAGCACATTTCTGTGGTGTCAGGAAAGCAATTTTGCATGTATTCCCGACACACACAAATGTGAACGCAGGATAAATGTCTCAGTTACATTGTGGTCAGTTGAAATCTCATTACATTGGGGCTTGATGTACATTCCTTTCATTCACACTAGTGGTCAGTGTGAATGTCCCCCTTAGAAGTGGTGGTTACTGTGAATGCATTAGTGGTCAGTGTAAATCCCCATTACATTGGTGGCCAGTGTAGAAACTCCTCTTTATATTGGTAATTGGTATAAAAAATCCAAACTTGCATTTGTGGTCAGTTTTAAATCCTCCCTTACATTGGTGGCCCATGTATAAACCCCCTTTAAATTGGTGGTGAGTGTAAATCCCCCCATACATTGGTGGTCAGTGTAGAAATACCCCTTTATTGGTTGTTGATGTAAAATCCCCCATTACATTGGTTGTCGGTGAAAATTCATCATTACATTGGTGATCAGTGTACATTTCCTTTTACATTGGTGGTAAGTGCAGAATTGAACTTACACTGGTGGCCATTGTAAATTCCCTTTACATTGGTGGTCAGTGTAAACCCCCTCCTAACATCGCTGGTCGGTGTAGATGTGTCACCTTACATGGTGTTCATTGTAAATTCCCCCCTTACATTGGTGGTCAGAGTAGAATCCCCCACTACATACTTGCCAAAGGTTTTCATCTTTTCTCTAAATGATTCATAATTTGCCACAGTGTACTGCCTCCTAACGAATCCCCCCCCCCCCCACCACTGCCACTGATCCCATTAACCCCTCAGAATTGCTACTGGTCACCCCCCCCCTTCCCCCAGCATTGCCACTGCTCCTAGGATTCCTATGAGTTTTCTGTCTGTTTTCTATTTTTCTGTCTATTGATGGGTCCCCTTACCTTCCCAGTCTGTGGTATGCAGGCAGTTAGGAGATGATGTGCCTTTAGCAACCAATCGGTGAGCAGCAATGATGTGCACTAACCTCTTGAAACTAATCATTGATCGGTAAGGATAGGCAGTAACCTTTAGCAACCAATCAGTGAGCAGAATTCATGTGCAGTAACCTCTCGGAACTAATTAGTGAGTGGTAAGGATGTCCAGTAACTTCTAGCAACCAATCAGTGAGCAGTGTTGCTGTACAGTAATCCCTTGCAACCAATCAACAAGCAGAAGTCATGTGCTGTAACCTCCAATAATTAGTGAGCCGTGTTCTGTAACCTCTAGCAGCCAGTCAGTGAGCAGTAATGATACACTGTAACCTCTGGCAACCAATCACAATCGCTGCCTGATCTGATTCAGTAAACCGATTTTGAGTCTAGCTGCTACTTATTGTATGTCTCAGAACAGGTGGAGAGCGAAATTGCATGTAGGGTGACAACACAGGAGTTCAATTGGGGAAACGGTTGTCACACACTACACCAAGAAGTACCCGAACCAGGGGCGGACTGATAACTCATGGGGCCCCTGGGCAATAGGAGATTATGGGGCCCCCAGGCAATCAGAGATTATGGGGCCACACAGTATACACACACACAGTATACAATCACACAGTATACACATACATGTACACACAGTATACACAGACAGATGTAAAAAAAACACAGATTTATACATACTGTCCCTGGTTTTACTGAGGCTGGCAACCCTGATGGGGCCCCCTAGTGGCCCAGGGCCCTCGGGCAGTGCCCAAGTGGCTCAATGGTCAGTCCGCCCCTGACCCGAACTACAAGGACATTCACTGCAGGATCACCTTAAGGCTGCAGATTTAAAAAGCCTTTAAAATAAATGATTGAAATGACAATAACACGTGAAAGCTTACGTGAGATTTTAGCGATTGGGTTTACATCTACTTTAATGATGAGACTGGTATAGTGTATCGCACCACTGATTTTGGCCACTAGATGGCAGAATAAAACAATCCCTTCTTCCTCCAGCTTACAATGACCGCTTAGGTTAACTGCCTATTGTGAATTTCACACCGCGCCGGAGCGTATGATTGAGGGCGCTGCGTGCTATGAGAGCGTTTTTATCGCACACACCATTGTGCTGTGATTAATTAGCCAGCAAGTGTGGGAAAGTTCATAAAGCTCCATTATAAAGGCATTTTCTCTGCGTAAACTAAAAGATCCAGAACCAAACACAAGGCAAAGCACCCTCTTTTTTTTTATCCTTTTACTATCTGATTTCTTAACTACACCGTATCTTGTCCATGTGAAAGAACTATAATTGAATTTCTTTCTTTTTTTTTTTATTATTCTTCAGTAGAATCTGCTGTATGTGTGAAGGTCATATGACAAATAAATGAATAAATTATAAAGTGCAACTTCCTCTGCAAGGCATTAACCATCTTCTGACCTATGTATCTTGATTATATATTGTTGGCTAAGTATAAACCTGTGCCCAGACTATGGAACATTTACGTTTTTTCATATTCTTAAAAGCGAACCTTGCACCTAAGCTATCAAAACCCACTTTTCTAGTGTGCCTCCACTCTTCTATGCTGAAGAGACACAAAAAATGAAAAAAAAAAAAGAAAACACCTGTGGGGGTAAAAAGGTTAGAAAATATATTTTCCTTCACCCCCCCCCCATGTCCCCTTTCCTCCAGCAGAATGTTGAGTAACCGAAATCTTATAAAAACACGGATGACCCAGCTCCGTGCTGCAGCGTCTTCTCAGAAGTAACATTCTTTGGGATCTCGTCTGTAGAAAAATACTGCCACCCCCTGTGGGGAAAAGGTAAGTATATCACCAACTTTTTACCTTATAGACATTTTTTTTTGTTACATTTTATGCGATACATTAGTAAATCAGATGTAAAAAGAAGTAAAAGCGCTTAAAAGTAAGCCCGTAGCCTCCCTGGCGGTTTTCCCGAGTGTGGCTCGGGGTTAAAAATCAGGACCATTAGCGGTAACCCCGAGCCACACTCGGGATTACATCGCAGGATCCTGGTGTGGCATTACTTACCTTGTCCCCGGGATCCTGCGATGTCCCCCGCAGTGTCCGCGGGCTGTGTCCTCTGCCCGAAGCCTCTCTGTGCCAGGCTCCGTTCCCTGCGAGCGTCGCGACCCACGGGGGCGGAGCCTGGCGGCAAATTAAAAAAAATGTCAAAATCATAACACATACAGTACTGTAGTCTTACAGATTACAGTACTGTATGGAATCATTTCACATCCCTTTTGTCCCCAGTGCTTTGTCCAGTGCCCTGCATGCAGTTTTATATTATATATACTGTTCTTTCTGCCTGCAAACTGGAGATTGTCCATAGCAACCAAAAAGTGTCCCTTTACGTCAAAAATGGCTTTAGACCAGCTAGAAAACAGCGATAGTAAATTAGAACACTTGCAGAATTGAGCGATAGTGAATCGTGGGGAAATTTATTTTATTACTATTTATTTATTTATTTTTTAATTATTTATTTTTATTTATTATATTATAATTTATGTTTTTGTGTTTCAAACTTTATCATACCCGGGATATCTACTAGACTCTTGTTTGGACAGATTTAAGTGTGTTATTGTTAAGAATTACAGACCTACAATATAAAACGCCAAATTTCCATGCAAAATAATTGTACCGCTTTCAGCACCTAAAATCCGAAATAATCATACCGCCAGGGAGGTTAATAACCTCTATAGCTTCAACTACTGTGGAGTGATTCATCTTTAACCAGTTTATCTGTACACCCTGTGCAAATTTTACATTTACAGTACGCTATGGACCTGTTCATTCGCCAATAACTTTGTCATAAAACTAAAAAAAATCAAAGTAATGCATATTTTTATTTGTTAGGACAAACAAAAAAATAAAAAGATAAATATCAAAGTAATGCCTGTATTGTTTTATTTAGATTAGGGGTGTCCCACATTATTGACCTTTCTGGGCCACATTGGAAGAAGAGGAAATGTCTTGGGCCGCACATAAAATAAACTAATAATAAGGAAAGCTGATGAGCAGAAAAAAATTGGGCGGATCACAAGGTAACGATCACTGATATAGATAATGGACTTATCTGAGTAATAAAATTTCTATTTTTTTTTTAATATTTTTTATTTTAAAAGTAAAACTAGTGCGATATTTGACACTGTTTTTGATGAACAAACGTATCAATATTTGATTGGATGGATGTTAGAAGCAATTCTCAATGAATTCTCAAGGTGCTCATCAGATATTTTGGTTCTAATTTTGCCCTTTGTGTGCTTCATCCTTTAACCACTTCAGCCCCGCAAGATTTTACCCCCTTAATGACCAGAGCATTTTTTTGCGATACGGCACTGCGTCGTTTGGGAAAAAAGGCAATGTTTTTTACTTTTTGCTATAATAAATATCCCCCAAAAATTTATAAAGAAAAAAACAAATTTCTTCCTCAGTTAAGGCCGATATGAATTCTTCTACATATTTTTGGTAAAATAAATTCGCAATAAGCGTATATCGATTGGTTTGCGCAAAAGTTATAGGGGATGTGCAATAGGGGATAGATTTAGGGAGGAGCTAGTGACGTCATCCGTCATCCGACCTGCCTGTGTGCTAGACACACTGATCGGTGAGAGGAAGGAGAACGCAAACAGGTCTGATTGATTCATAAAAGCGCTGTTACTTGCCCAAACATGTGAGTTAATACACATATGCTTTTAAGCCAATAATGTGGAGGTGGTTCATTGCGCAATGATATCCCCCCTTTTTTTTCCCTATGGTTGCATGAATACAAATGGGAGGAAACTAAAACTATCAGTGGAGGGTGTCAGAAGTGCAGGAGGGGAGACTCACATTCAAAAGGAACTATTGACTTAAAGTGGGGTTCCACCCAAAAAACAAAAATACCTGTAAAAATTCTAAAAAACAAAACAAAAAAACATTTGGATATTTTTTTTTTTCACTTACCTCTAAATGCCTGTTGCTAGGTGGTCCCTCGTAGTCTGCCTGTTCCTTTGCCTGGGCTGGTGACATCACTTCCCCCCAGGCACAGGAAGGGCTCCGCTCTGCTCCCTTCCTCCTGTCAATCATCTGGGACCCATTACAGGTCCCAGGTGATTGAGCGGCCAATCACAGCGCGCGGCGCCGCTCGCGCATGCGCAGTGGGTGCCAGGCTGTGAAGCCACAGCCTGGCGCCCACAGTTGAAATGCTGGCGCCGACGAGCGGAGGGGGGGGACGAGCGGGGCTTCGATCCCCCGCATCGCTGGACCCAGGGGCAGGTAAGTGTCCAATTAAAAGTCAGCAGCTGCAGTATTTGTAGCTGCTGACTTTTAATTTTTTTTTTTTTTGATGGCCCCCCCTGGGTGGAACTCCTCTTTAAGCAACCAGCAATAGCATCTGCGGTGTGTTCTCGTGCTGAGCGCATATAGAAAATTCACCCATAGCCCCTGAAGGATCCAGATTACCATTACCATCTATTTTTTATTCTTTATCTTTGTTCTTTGGTTTATATTAATGAAGGGAATTATGGATATGGATTTATTATATCTGCGGCGTCTAAATAGGCATGTGCTCCACATAATTTTGTATTCACATAATTTTGCATTCACGGCATTATGTACAACATTTATAAGTTTTAGGAAGTTAATTGTAGCGCACCTTTTTCTTATTAGAATTATGGCATTTTTATTAGAATTTTTTTTTTTTTTAGTAATGGCGGCGATCTGTGATTTTTATCGGGACTGCGACATTGCGGCAGACAGATCGGACACTTTTGACGCTATTTTGGGACCAGTGACATTTATACAGTATCAGAGCTAAAAATAGCCACTGATTACTGTATGAATGTCATTGGCAGGGAAGAGGTTAACACTAGGGGGCGATCAAGGGGTTAACTGTGTGTTCCCTCAGTGTGTTCTAACTGTAGGGGGGATGGGCTCATTACATGGCAGGGATCACTGTTCCCGATCACTGGGAGCAGTAGATCATGTCACTAGGCAGAACAGGGAAATGCCTTGTTTACAGAGGAAGCACATGCATGTGGAGACGCTCATAAATTCAGTAGCATTAGGACTGCAAGCAATACACAGGGTGCCATGAAGAGGCCTTGCAGCTTACGCATGCGTTTGCAAATGCGTGATAACTAAACCCCTGTTTTTAATGCAGACTGTTGGACAGAGTAATTCAGTTGGTAAGCTGGCTGGTTGGTGAGTTGAGCTGGGAATTTCCTCTGTTTTTGTCTTTCATGTCCAACGCAGACTGTTGGACAGGTTAACCACTTGCCACTGAGCACTTAAACCCCCTTCCTGCCCAGGCCAATTTTCAGCTTTCAACGCTGTCGCACTTTGAATGACAATTGCGCGGTCATACAACACTGTGCCCAAATTACATTTTTATCATTTTGTTTTACACAAATAGAGCTTTCTTTTGGTGGTATTTAATCACTGCTGGGTTTTTTATTTTTTGCTAAAAAAAAAAGAAAAAAGACCAAAAATTTGGAAAAACAAAAAATAAATAAGTAAAAAGTTTCTTAGTTTGTTATAAAATTTTGAAAATGTGATTTTTCTCCTTCATTGATGTGCGCTAATGCGGCTGCACTGATAGGCACTGATAAGGTGGCACTTATGAGACGGCACCGATGGGCACTGATGGTTGGCACTGATGGGCGGCACTGAAGGGCACTGATAGGTGGCACTGATGGGTACTGGTAGGTGACACTGATAGGCTGCACTGATCTGTGGCACTGATGAGGCACTGATGGGCATTTATTGGCAGCACTGGTGGGCATTGATAGGTGGGCAAAGGTAGGTGGCACTATGGGCACTGGTAGGTGGCACTGTGTGGGTACTGATAGGTGGAACTGGCAGGTGGCACTGGTGGGCACAGACAAGGCAGCGGCAGCTCTCTGTGGGAGGGACCGATGTCCCCCTGACAGAAGCCGGTGACCAGCTTTTTTTCAGGGAAAAAATCGATTACCGATCTTCTGTTTACATCACGTGATCAGCTGTGATTGGCTGACAGCTGATCACGTGGTAAGGGACCAGGATCGGCCCCTTACTCCAATCTGTGATCAGCTGAGTCTCATTAACTCGTGATCACAGAGCGTGCCGCAGGCACCCCGCAGGGATGCGCTGACAGCGCATGCTCGGGAGGACATCTATTGACGCCCCCCTTGCAATTGAGACTGTAGCCGTCATTTGGCTATAGCGTGGGCGGGAGGTGGTTAATTTGGTTGGTATGCAGACTGTTTGGTGAGTGGAGCTGGGAATTTTTGTCTTTCAAGAGTCTATTTAGGACCCTGGCTCCCGGGCTTGGCACACATTTCACATGTGAGTAGTGTAGGGACAGCTCACCCGCCTGTCAAGTACAATGTTTAGCGGTAGGGAGAGGTTCCAGACGAGTAGGGAAAGAGCAGGGACACGCCATCCTTCCTGGAAGCCTCATCACTTGGGTGCGGACTGGCCAGACCGCATTCCGCCCCTCGAGACATCCGGTGCCAGTGCACCTGAGACCAACTGTTATACTCACTGCTGTTACATCCTGTGAGTGCGCCCAGTCGGGGGGTGTCTTCCTGCTAGAATAGTTGTGCTTTGCTGCACTTTACCTTCAAAATAGTTCTGTTTCTGCAACTGGACTCCCCACACACAGAACCTGGGATCAAGTCCTGTTGGAGGGTAGGTCACCGGCAAGGAAGATCACATCACGGCAATGGTCCTCACACAACCACTCCCATGCCCTGACTCCACTCTAGAGACTGCCTTCCCCAGTATATATGCCCTACACAGGGAAAGTGACGCATACACGGGGAATAGATGTCAAAAAAATTGTTCATTCCTTGTAGCGCCATCCAGAATCTAACATAACAGGCAGAAAGTATACCTTTCCTTAGGCACCCGCATGCATACCATACATAGCTTTCTGAAAATATCACAGCATCCTTCCTCAGTACTCCTTAAAATAGTCCCCAGCCCTGATGCAAGCAGTGGACTGGCTCTTGGGAGGAGTTATGCCAATATGAAAATGCCTTAATTGGCGGTGGTGGATGCCAGTCTGGAGGAATGGGTGTTCCTGATTAGGGTGCATTTGCATACAGACCCCCCTAGGTAACACATTTGATGATAAGCCCCATGATTGAAAGAACTGAAATCCAATAAATGAAAGGATCAGGTTATGGAGGAAAAAAGTATCCATAGGTGCGCGCACAGGGTGTGCCGGATGTGCCTGGGCACACCCTAATCACCCTATGCAGATTAGTATTATTGCTCTGTGTGCCGGCAGGAAGATGGCAAAGATCTCCCTCTTGCTGTCAATGCCCTAAGAGAAGTGTTTACGCTCTTGTCTTTCATTGTGCTGGAAGAGAGATCAATGTGCCAGGCTTATATATATATATATATATATATATATATATATATATATATATACATATATATATATATACACACACGTTCGTTTGAGCTTTAGGGTGCACACCCTAATGCAATAGGCTGCACACACATATCTAACTCTATCTCTATTTGACTTCTATCTGACTTGCTGCAGCTTCTAATGCACCCTGCCAGAAGCTCACAGTGTGCAGTGAAATCAGAATAACCAATTCCAGTACAGGAGAAGAGCCTGTACAACTGTGCAAGACTGAAGACTGAAGGAAGGGCTGGAGTTCGGCTTTAAAATGAATGTAAACCCTTACATACACCCAGTGAAGTGACCGGCCTCAGATGACACACAGAGATGAAACAAATCCTCCTACATAAGTTGTGCCCGTTTATCTGCAGTCTTCTCTTCTCTACATTCGTTCAAAGTTCAGCTTTTTTTGAAGCTTGTGTGAGAGTTCAGAAAAAAAGGGGGTGGAGAGCTGAGTGAGGAGAGCTCAGTGATAGGAGCTCTGAGAGCTAATTGGAGGGAAAAGACACCCCCCCCTCCGCACAGCACACAGGTACAGGCTGTGTGCTGGAGGTCCCTCCCCATGTCACCATTTTTCTCTTGGTGTCAGGAAAACTTGTCAGAAGTGACTCAAGGAAGCAGCAGACAGAAATGACACTTAGTGCTCTGGACTGAGACAAGTACACACTATGGAGGGATATGCTTTGTTCATATTTATTGTCTGAGGTTTACAACCACTTTAAAGGACTCAGAAGTAACATATTCGCTATAGGCATGGTGCACAAAGCATGATGCTTGTTGCTTCCTCTTTGAATGCTGAGCGATATCCAGATTCTGTGCCCGCCTGGTAAACCATTCACTGTTGTAGTGACTTGCGCTGTATGACAGCTATTCTTAGAAGTAAATATATTGATTTCTAAATGTTGCACCTAATGAAACATTGAGTGAGCTGTGGAGGAATCGATGGTGGCCGCTGGCTCTACACTTCACCGGCTGATTAACCAGCTAATGACCCAACAGACTGGTGTCGTTGTGCCTGGATATGCTGCAGAGAATTGTGTGACATTAAAGTAAGTAATATATGGTACAATAACTGAGATATAAGGATATTAAAGTACAGGGAGTTCTGGGATCATAGAAAACAACAAAGCTCCAGGTATAGAGGACTATACAGGTGACAGATCTCCTGTGAGTTGTATCTGTATGAGTAAAGATTGCTGGGTTAAGGTTGGTGGTGTCATTAGGCTCTGACCCAGGGCCAAGATCTCCATGGTGTGTCCCAGATAATGGACCCTCAGACACCGCATTGAATGTATTTGACCTTATAATTGGAGAAATGTATTTTTTCCCACCTTGAATTGTACCTGTGCCCAGACTGTTGCCTATTTAACTATTAACCACTTTTATACCGGGCACTATCCCCCCTTCCTGCCCAGGCCAATTTTCAGCTTTCAGCGCTGTCGCATTTTAAATGACAATTGCGCAGTCATAGAACGTTGTACCCAAACAAAAGTTATGTCATTTTTTTACCACAAATAGAGCTTTCTTTTGGTGGTATTTGATCACCACTGGGATTTTTTAATTTTTGCTAAACAAATAAGAAAAGAACAAAAATTTTGAAAAGAAAAGTTTTTGTTTCTGTTAAATTTTTTTGTAAATAAGTAAGTTTTCCCCTTCACTGATGGGCGCTGATAAGCTGCACTGATGAGGTGGCACTAATGAGGTGGTACTGATGATGAGACACTAATATACAGCACTAATGGGCATCGATAGGCGGCATTGATGGGCACTGGTATGCAGCACTGATGGGCATTGATAGGCGGCACTGACGGGCACACATATGTGGCACTGATAGGCAGCACTGAAAGGCCGCACTGATGGCCACTGATTCACACCTCTATTGGGCACTGATTGGCACCTCTAATGGGCACTGATTGACAACCCCTGGTGGTCATGGGTGGGCATACCTGGTGGTCCTGGGTGGGCATTCTGGGGGGGGCCCCCCCTGTCAGGAGAGCAGGCGATCGGCTCTCCTCTACTCGCGTCTGTCAGTGCGAGTGGGGGAAAATCTGATAAAGGGTTCTTCCTGTTTACGATGTGATTGGACACAGCTGATCACCAGGGTCGTCTTAATAGCATCATGGGCCTCTGGGCAAAGTAATGCTCTGGGGCCTCTACAATGGAGACAGCGCAGGTAAACAGACATAAAGTAGGTAGGAGACTGACAAGTGGAGCTTCCCCTTTTGGGTGGAGCTCCGCATTAACTACATGAACAATAATTCTGTACAGCAAAGAAACAGTGGGAAAATACTATATACATAAAGTAACATAGCTGTCCTGTGCATATAATATATCTGCTAGATTGATGCCTCCCCAGCACTATGGCCCCTCTACACCTCAGATATCCCCCCAGCACTCTCACCCCTCTACATTCCAGATATCCCCCCAACACTCTAATCCCTTTACACCCCAGATATCCCCCCAGCACTCTGACCCCTCTACACCCCAGATATCCCCCCAGCACTCTGACTCCTCTACATTCCAGATATCCCCCAGCACTCTGATCCCTCTACACCCCAGATATCCCCCCAACACTCTGACCCCTCTACACCCCAGATATCCCCCCAGCACTCTAATCCCTCTACACCCCAGATATCCCCCCAGCACTCTGACCCCTCTACATTCCAGATATCCCCCCAGCACTCTGACCCCTCTACACCCCAGATATCCCCCCAGCACTCTGACTCCTCTTCACCCCAGATATCCCCCAGCACTCTGACCCCTCTCTCTGTAGAAGCCTGGTTAACCCTTAGAAACTTAGGAGCAAGCTTACCCCTCTCCTCTTGTGTTGTAAATCACATATAAAAGTATCATTCTTAATAAAGAACACAGACTCACTTTGCACACGAAAGCTGCCTGTTGTGTGCGTGTCATTGGGTCTCCAGAATTCTGACGGGTCGCTGTGGGCTACCAAGGAACAAAGGGTGGTCGGCTGTCCAGTAATTTATCCTTTAGGAATGGGGGCTTGTCCCGGATGAAGCAATCACCCACGGTAAGTGAATTTTTGTCTTATCTGACAAATTATTTTCTTGCTGCGGCTCTGATAAAGCTTTAGTCCTGTTTAAATTGTATAGAAAGGAGACAGACCATGCCTACATAGACTTATAAAGAAAAAGATCTTTGGCAGACCTCTAAGAAAGTCCTTTGGGAGGACACAAATATTTAAACAGTACTGTTTCTCCTTTTGGGAAGGAAAATAGTCTATGAGGTAAATCCACCGTGACCCAAAACATTTCTGCTTATTCTTTCTGTTGCTTAGCAGTATAAGATAATTTGTTGTGTGAATCAGATAACTATAAGGTAAGACAGTCATTCCCCACTGTCAATATGGGTCAAAAACATGGTAAAGAAGTTCCTCCACCTCTCAATCCTTGGCAAACATGTAAAGATAATGTAGCTAGGGTTTGTGGTATGGATTATGAGTTCATAGTCTCCTGGGTATCAAATTTATCGAGGGGGACCGAAACTATGCATAGCTTCGATCCTTTCCCCCGGGATGTTCATAATGATGAGTTCCATATGGTTATGGTAAAAGGATTATGTCTAAGAGATAAAAAGGCGTTTCCTTGGTACTCTGGGGACCCACAATAGGAAATGAATTATATGAGACAGGGAGGGGAAAACTGGTTAAAATATGCCCCGTATTGGTTCCAGAGGGATAATAGGAAACAAAAGAAACCCAACACAAGGCAGATAAAAAGAGACCAGACCCAACCGCCCCTCCACTTCCATTTTATCCTCCACCATACACAAACAAAATCATGCTGTCAGCCAGAGATGGGCTCCATCCCCGGCTCCCGTTCAGCAGCAGCAAGCCCCTGCCCCGATTCAGCAGCAACAACAAGTTCTGCAAGTACAGCAGCAACAGGAAGATAGGTCATAAAGTTCCATAGTGACTCTGCATGTCCAAGGAAAGTTAACCCCTTTACTCCTTGATTCAGGAGCTACTCGTAGTACCCTCAGTGAGGACTACTATAGGGAAGAGACAACGAATGCTGAGCCTTCAATAGGAATTAATGGAATACTCACCAAAACTTTCAAAACCCCTCCCCTCACAGTAGTAAATGTAGAACGCGGATCAGTGTTGTTGCACCACAGTTTCAGGATAATACCAGGATAATACCAAACTGCCCTGTCAGTCTTTTGGGGAGAGACTTACTAGGTAAGTTGGGGATTAGAATGGAGATAACCAATCAGGGAGGTGTGATTGCTCATTCTAAAAAGATCCCCATATGGCCCATAATGTTGAATACTGAAGTGCAAGAGACAGACACAGGACTCCCCAGTGATTCTGACAAAGTATGGTCAGAGAGCGCTCTAGATGTAGGGCTCATCTCCTGTACCCCATACAAGGCCACCCTCAAAGAATGGGCACAACCCATTTATCACAAACAGTATCCATTGTCAAAAGAAAAAGAGGAAGCATTGCCCCTGTAATTGACACTGGTGGTGCCCATTTCGCCTATAGTGCCTGATGTGCCATCACTCCTTACCTCCATACCATCCGATGCAGAGTATTTTTCTGTGATTGATTTAACCAATGCATTTTTTAGCAACCTTTTGGATGAGGAGACACAGCTAATTCTTGCTTTTTGTTTTAAAAACCGCCAGATGACCTGGTGTCGAATGCCCCAGGGTTATGTAGATTCCCCTTTAATCTACTCAGTGGTCCTCCAGGCAACCCTGCGGTCCTGGACACCCCGTCATGGGGGCAAACTCTGCTGTATTGCATTTTTTTCAAGGGTTGTGCCTATGCCAGTACAATACCATGGGGTGGGTCATAGAGGGTGGCAGGTTACATGTGAACTCTTGGATAGAGGTTTTTTCATTCCAGGTCTTCCCTCTCTTGTTAAGGCATATGTTTCCAGATGCATCACATGCATCCAGAATAATCCCAGGAACCCTCACAAGGCAAAACATGAACACCTAATCTATCCATCCACACCATTCACTCATTTACAAATTGATTTCACACACATGCCTAAGTTAGGTAAGAGACAAGAATACCTACTTGTAATAGTGGACATGTTCTCAAGATGGTTAGAAATGTTTGTAACAACAAAGGAAGATGCACAGACGGTAGTGAGAATTCTTACACAGGAAATCTTTCCCAGATGGGAATGCCCACTTCAGATCAACTCAGACAATGGCCCTGCATTTGTGGCCAAAGTCTGCCAAGATCTAGTAAAAACGCTCAAAATTGACTGGAAGTTTTACATACCTTATCACCCTCAAAGTTCAGGTGTAGTAGAAAGGATGAACAGAACCATTAAGGATAAGATCAGGAAGGCCACTGGCGGTATGTATACCAATTGGAAGAAGGTCCTACCAGCAGTTCTAGCTGAGGTAAGAATGACACCCTCCAAGAAAACAGGATACTCTCCTTTTGATGATCTAATGGGTAGGCCATCCCCCACCCCATGGGCCAGACAGCCACTTATGTTAGAAAGAGGGGACCTTGATCTCATTCAGGAAGAATATGTAAGAAAATTTATTGAAACTGGATAAAATTGAAAGAAATGTTGCTCGCACCTCTCCTTCTTCTTCACAGGAACCTACACACCCTTTCCAGGTGAGTGACACGGTGATGGTCCAGCAATTGAACCGCACCAAGAAGCAGGAGTATCCCTTTGGACCCCCAACCACAGTGATCGCAGCTACCCGCACAGCTATTCTGGTAGAGGGACAACAGGCCTGGATTCATGCCAAGTGTGAAGTCTTCGTGTGAGGTGAAGAAGGTGAATCAAACACCTAAGAGGAAGATTAAAGACAAAGGAGGAGTAAGCAGTGAAAATCCTTGAATAGTGAGTGAAGCAGGTGGTCAAGACTCAGAAAAATATGACCTCGCTTATTTCACCACAGACTTCTGGGAAGGCCTTGTGCCTCCTATTCTTGATCACCCTGATTGTGTTTCTACCCACATGGATCATAACTAACTGTATATATCACCCTGAGGACTTGGGTGCCATAAGAGGCATATGTGGAACACAACCTATACATGACACACGTACAGGTAACAGGTCAAAAAGAGAATCATTGGGAGAAAATGAGATAGGGAAAGGGTCAACCACATTCCATGATAAAATGTTACTGATGAAGTTCAATATGCATATGCACAAAATTCAGGTTATGAGAAAAGTTGGATATGTTGTAAACTGCATCTTAATACAGCCCGTATTCCCCTTATGGCTGTACCTTTAAATATCACCCTTTTTTTAAATGAAACTCCTTCCATTGCTTTAACCAACATATCAAGTTTATATGAAAACAACATCGTTACTTTTCCAATAACTGGTAGAAGTAATTTCCCTGACTGGTGTTTCAATTTAGGAAATGATACACAGCTAACCCCTCTACATGCAGTAGGTAAATATTTAACATTACCGTGTGTGAATCTAAGGGGAACTCCGCCTGTTCACTGTTCCACCTATTTGATCCTGATTTAAACAATACCTTGCATAACTTTTCTTCTCTCTCTGATGATGTAAGTGATATACTACACCAATTCATAATCGCAGCACAGGACAAGTACACTCACGGGCTTATCACTAAGAAACCATTTGCACTAGAACAAAGTATCTATGTGTGTTGTAGGAAGGTATGTTATCCTTGGGTCCCTCTCCATGTCCAAGGATGGTGTTATTGGTCTCTTTAGTCCCGATTATGGGAGTAATGGGTAACAATAAGGAAGACCACCTACTTGAGGCCAGTATGTATCCAAGATACCCTCTTAGGCATAAAATGAAGAGAGAATTGTTTACTAAGGGAGACCAGCCTGGGCCTGGTTCCCTTCATACACAGGGTGGGGAATAGATATGATGAGAAAGCTAAATAATTACTCTAGGATTATTGATGATATTATGGAAAAGAACACAGACGATATTGATCTATTAAGTAGTGAGCAAAGGGCACTCAGTAAGAAGGTAGAATTACATAATCTAGCCATCGAATGCATGAGTGCAGCACTGACTGGTCTTTGCGAACACACGGGGGACTATGAGTGTTGTACTTGGATATACAATACCAGTTTGGTGGTGCCTGACTATTATGACATAATTGCACAACATCAGAAAGAAGTTAATAAGTTGCAAGAAGAAGCCCGTAAAACTGCACAAAATTGGGATCCTCTAAAAAGTCTAGGAGGTTTTGGGCTCGGGGGAATATTTTCCTGGTTAAAAGATATCGCTGTGACAATTGTTATGGTTTTACGTTTCTTATTATTTCTGTATGCATGTTTCAAGCTTATCATGTGTTTATTTACTAGAGCCACTAGAACCCCTGACCCAGGTGCTGAAAGTAAAGCTTACCTCAGTCTTTATTACAGTAAAAACTCTGTAGAAAAAAAGTAAGTCATTTTTATGACTTAAGTGGGGATTGTTATAGAGCATATGATCAACTGCAACTCCATTTTGTAATTTTCCCTCCATTTTATAGTTCTTGTTTTTAAAGGAATGTACATGCCTTATCTTACACTTCTTTCCTGTTAAAGTTTATTAGACTTTTTGCTTGAGGTAAGGTTTAATTAAAAAAACCCCGACTGTATGGGTCATTATGGCCAAGAACAGGCATCCTGTGTCCTTGCTAGATAAGTTATCTTTGTAAATTCCTTTCAGCTGCCTAAACTAGTGATGAAAAAAAAATCTCTCTGTAGAAGCCTGGTTAACCCTTAGAAACTCAGGAGCAAGCTTACCCCTCCCCTCTTGTGTTGTAACTCACATATAAAAGTATCATTATTAATAAAGAACACAGACTCACTTTGCACACGAAAGCTGCCTGTTGTGTGTGTGTCATTGGGTCTCCAGAATTCTGACGGGTCGCTGTGGGCTATCAAAGGGTGGTCGGCTGTCCAGTAATCTATCCTTTCATGGGGTTTTAGTTTTTTTCCCCCATATGGTCTTTAGATCATCTATTAGTTTTTATAAATAGCCCCATAATGTCCCTCCATAATTTAAGGCATTAAGGAACAACATTAGAAAAGTCAGGAAGATGGCGTTATAGAAGATGTTTCCTGGTATAATCTTTATATGGAACATTTATTTTATATTGAGGAAGTTCGGCATGTGGGGAAAGTCCTTTATGCTTTATGAGTGTTTCCTATATGGGCAGAGTGGTGCCAGGGTGATTAGTGAACGCTTTGCTATGATGGCAGTGGGACTATAAAATTTTATTTTCCTTTTTCTCCATAGGACTGAAGTCCTATAAAACTGAAAATCCGAATTTGGAAAAACAATGGGGCACTCAGGACTTTCATGGTACAACTGAACTCACATTTCTAAATTGATATTAAAATCATAATATTTATTGCACCATTTATATTAAAAATTTATTTCACATATATTTTTGTCAACAACAATCGGCAAAACACAAGGAACATTAAAACATATGTATTCTCTTTCAAGTACTGGATATTGTAGTATAATATCCTCCCAACCATAGCGGATCTACATTAGTAATAATCCAGTCTTTCACTCGACTTGTTTCACGGGAAGTCTGCTTCTTCAGGAGTTTTAATAAAGGGAATATTGATCTGTATAACATTAAACATAGTGATAAAACACAAAAAAATATAATGGATGTAAAAAATGTTTACATGTATGAGCGCGCATGTATGTTTGCAGTAGGAGGAACCGCAGAGTCAACCGGTCAAATGGTAAGGTGGATAATGAGATATCATAACCAATACATAAGACACAAAAAAATACATAAAACAAAAATTGGACTTTCTTTAAATCTCACGGATCAGTCAAAGGCTGGCAAAAATGGGTCTGTACTCACCATGCTGCTCACACCAGCCAACCAGCGAGGTGACGGCGCTAAAATGGTTGGCTTTTGTGTTTTATGTATTTTTTTTGTGTTTGGCTGGTGTGAGCGGCATGGTAAATACAGCCCCATTTTTACCAGCCTTTGATCCGTGCTATCTGGGGAAAGTCATAGTCCAATTTTTGTGTGTTATGTATTTTTATGTGTCTTATGTATTGGTTGTGATGTTTCATTATCCACTTTACCGTTTGATGGCATGTGCGCTGCGGACCCTCCTACTGCAGACACATGTAAAAATGTTTACATCCGTTATATTTTTTGTGTATTATCACTGTTTATTTTTCTACAGATCAATATTCCCTTTATTAAAACTCCTGAAGAAGCAGGTTTCCCGCGAAACATGTCGAGTGAAAGACTGGATTATTACTAATGTAGATCACCTATGGTTGGGAGGATATTATACTAAAACATCCAGTACTTGATATTTACATATGTTTTAATTTTCCTTGTGCTTTGTCGATTGTTGTGTTTGTCGATTTTTGACAAAAGTATTTAATTTTTTAATATGTTGTTGCAATAAATATTATGATTTTAATATCAATTTAGAGTTGTGAGCTCAGTTGTACCATGAAAGTCCTGAGAGCCTCATTGTTTTTCCAAATTTCGAGATTTTCTGTTTTATAGGATGCAGGTACAGTTATTAAATGAATCCCTAAAAGTGTAGCACATACAGTATCACTAACCTTTGCAGAAGCTATCCAGTCCTATGGAGAAAAGGCAAATAAAATTCTATAGTCCCACCACCATCATAGCAAAGCGTTCACTGATCACCCTGGCACCACTCTGCCAGTATAGGAAATACTCATTGAGCATAAAGGACTTTCCCCACATGCCGAACTTCCTCAATGTAAAATAAATGTTCCATATAAAGATTATACCAGGAAACATCTTCTAGAACGGCATCTTCCTGATTTTCTGATGTTATGCCTTAAATTATGGTGGAACATTATGGGGCTATTTATAAACAGTAATAAATGATCTAAAGACCATATGAAGGAAAAAAAAATAAAACCTGGGACTTTTATGGTACTTCACTATATATGGACATTTATAGATTAATACATAGGGAACACAAATCATCATATAAAATTACCCAACACTTCAATACCGGACACCTTTACTCCCTTCCTGCCCCAAACCAATTTTCAGCTTTCAGTGCTGTTGCACTTCGAATGACAATTGCACGGTCATGCAACATTTTTTTTAAACAGATGAAGCCTTCTTTTGGTGGTATTTAATCACCACTGGGTTTTTAATTTTTTGGTAAACAAATTAAAAAAGACCAAAAATTTTTCATAGTTTCTGTTATAAAATGTTGTAAATAAGTAATTTTTCTCCTTCACTGATGTGCGCTGATGAGGCTACACTGATAGGCACTGATAGGCTGCACTGACGGGCACTGATGAGGTGGCACTGATATGCAGCACTGATGGACACTGATAGGCAGCACTTATGGGCACTGATAGGCGACACTTATGGGCACTGATAGGCGGCACTGATGGGCACTGATAGGGGGCAATATGTGGCACTGATGGGCACTGAAAGGCAGCACTGATGAGCACTGATTGGCATCACTGGTGGGTACTGGCAGACATCACTGATGGGCATTGATTGGCGGGAACTAGCAGGCATTACTGATGGGGCTGCACTGATAATTATTGCACTGATTATCTGTGTGCATCTCCCTACTGAGGAAAGCCGTTTTATTGGCGCTCCTCTCCCCACGCTGAGCGCTGTCAGTGTGAGAAGAGGAATGCCGGTAACTGACATTTCCTATTTACACTGTTATCAGCTGTGATTGGGTACAGCTGATCACATGGTAAGGAGCCTACATCATAGGCTCTTCACTGTGATCGGTGATGCGGTGTGTTTGAGCGATATACCGCACCACGAGCGGCCATTCTGAAGGACGTCATATGACATCCACTCAGAACGGGAAAACCCCTGCCTGGCCGTCTATCTGCTATAGGCAAGGCAGGAACTGGTTAATACAAAGCAATTAAACTCATGACATCTGTTCTGTTTCAAATGCCCCTTAATGCAATGATATACGTCCTTAGACCAAGTCTGTCTGAACAGTATGGTCACCTGCTGACTTGGCACCATCCTCCGGCAGCTTAACTCTTCAAAAAGACACAGAAGTTGAATCCAGTGCTGGGAAAAGGTCATCTAGTGCTAAACAGTGAACCCTCCCTCCCTCCAAAATATCTGCGCATTATGTGTCAGCAAAGATTCCCTCCCTCTCCTTCCAAAAAAATTAAGCATTATTCTGCACGCTTATACCCCAAAGATAAATTCCCTCCCTTTCCCTGCTGAAATTCCCAATTCAGCACAAATCTTTGCCCCCCCCCCAGTTTAGGAGATATTCAGAGTGCATGCAGCTGATGACATCATCGGTGCATGAGCTCTGAAGGTCCGGCTTACAGTGCTGGACCTTCAGAGCCCTTGCCGGAAATGGCAGTTCCCGCATGCATGCCTGGGAGTAATGTCATCGCGGCTCTGGCCAATTTACATAGCCAGAGCTTGTGAACCCGGAAGACACAGGGGGAACCTGTCAACCCTCTCAGCGGTGACTTTACTAAGCTGGAGGGCTTCATTCCAAACTACGCCCAATATATGCCATTATTTAGCCACACCCACTGTGTACCTAGCTATGCATGTCGCAGGTCACCTTCACCCTGGTAGGGGCCCCAGTGCATTACTTTGCCCAGGGGCCCATGATGCTGTTAAGGTGGCACTGTCCATGAGAGGCTCCCGGGACCTTTATTAGATCTCCAGCTTTAGGTTAAGAGTGCCACTCTGCATGTCGCCAAGTTAGGTGCCCCTCCACAAGGCCCTGGCGCAATAATGTTGCATCAGAAAGATGGCTGCCGTGTGGTGGCCATCTTTAAACCTGAGGCCCCATGATCCCGTAGTGCCCGGGGGCCCCATGAGTTGTCAGTCCGCCCCTGATCCACAGGTCACCTATTAGTTGTGCACTCCACAAATCTGGCCTTTATGGAAGAGTGGTAAGAAGAAAGCCATTGTTGAAAGAAAGTCATAGGAAGTCCTGTTTGCAGTTTGTGAGAAGTCATGTGGTGGACACAGCAAACATGTGGAAGAAGGTGCTCTGGTCAGATGAGACCAAAATTAAACTTTTTGGCCTAAAAGCAAAACGCTATGTGTGGTAGAAAACGAACACTGCACATCACCCTGAACACACCATCCCCACTGTGAAACATGGTGGTGGCAGCATCATGTTGTGGGGATGCTTTTCTTCAGCAGGGACAGGGAAGCTGGTCAGAGTGGATGGGAAGATGAATGGAGCCAAATACAGGGCAATCTTAAAAGGAAACCTGTTAGAGTCTACAAAAGACTTGAGACTGGGGCGGAGGTTCACCTTCCAGCAGGACAACGACCCGAAACATACAGCCAGAGCTACAATGGAATGGTTTAGAATAGATCAAAGAATATTCATGTGTTAGAATGGCCCAGTCAAAGTCCAGACCTAAATCCAATTGAGAATCTGTGGCAAGACTTGAAAATTGCTGTTCAGACGCTCTCCATCCAATCTGACAGAGCTTGAGCTATTTTGCAAAGAAGAATGGGCAAAAATGTCCCTCTCTAGATGTGCAAAGCTGGTAGAGACATCCCAAAAAAGACTTGCAGCTGTAATTGCAGAGAAAGGGGGTTCTACAAAGTATTGACTCCGGGGGGCGCCATACAAATGTACCCCCCACTTTTCACATATTTATTTGTAAAAAGTTTGGAAAACCATTTATCATTTCCCTTCCACTTCACAATTATGTGCCACTTTGTGTTGGTCCATCACATAAAATCCCAATAAAATACATTTATGTTTTTGGTTGTAACGTGGCAAAATGTGGAAAAGTTCCAGGGGTATGAATACTTTTTGCAAGGCACTGTATTAAAGAGCGGTGCATCCCATTTAACAACAGGTTACAGTGTGTCTGCCTTTTCTGGATGGAGGCCGGTCCCTCGCAGAGCAGTCCTCGCCCTGGTAGCCCAGATGAAAGGAGTTAGGAGGTGCTATTTCATAAGGCAGCACGGGATGTAATTCATGACTCCGCTGAGCTGGAATGACAGGTGGAAGCTTTGATTGCGCCCAGTTTACGGCTATTAGCAGTTTCCCCCTTCAGATTTGGGCCTCCCCCCGACTTCCTCCCTGACCTCTCCCCATCATTTATGCTCCAATTTGGAAGTGAGAAACACACGCAGCGGCTTTGTCTGCGCCCGCCGTTCAGGCCCTGACGCACCGCTGATCCCTGTGACATTTGTGACTGTGGAAAAGGCATTAAGCAGGTGTACTGGACACTTCGCAGGTCCCCGGGAACGCAACAAACGCCTGGCTTGATTCACAGCCTGCCCTGCGGCTAAAAGCCAAATCAGTCATTTGTGTCATTTTCCTGCTGAAATTCCATATTTCCCACTAAAATGCATTTCACTTCTTTCATATCCCCAACACACCGAACCTGCAACCCCAGCTGTGCCGGAACTGAACGTCTGAGGGGGGGGGGGGGGGGGGGAGCAGAGGTCTTCTGGGAGCTGTAATAGACTCAGAGTTCTAGATGGATAGGTACATACAGTATCTCACAAAAGTGAGTACACCCCTCACATTTTTGTAAATGTTTTCTTCTATCTTTTCATGTGACAACACTGAAGAAATGACACTTTGCTACAATGTAAAGTAGTGAGTGTACAGCTTGTATAACAGTGTAAATTTGTTGTCCCCTCAAAATAACTCAACACACAGCCAATAATGTCTAAACGGCTGGCAACAAAAGTGAGTACACCCCTAAGTGAAAATTGGACCCAAAGTGTCAATATTTTGTGTGGCCACCATTATTTTCCAGCACTGCCTTAACCCTCTTGGGCATGGAGTTCACCAGAGCTTCACAGGTTGCCACTGGAGTCCTCTTCCACTCCTCCATGATGACATCACAGAGCTGGTGGATGTTAGAGATCTTTCCTCCCCGGGAGGAGATGCATGGAGGACGCTGCTTGCTGCCGTCACCTGCTGCCCCACCGAGACAGGGTAAGTGCCAGGCAGACGGCGAGCCACAGTGGCAGCATTTGATGGCACAGTGGCGGCATTCGTTGGGCACAGAGGCTGCGTTTAATAGGCACAGTGACAGCATTTGATGGGCACAGTGGTGGCATTTGATGGGCACAGTGGCTACGTTTAATGGGCCCAGTGGCTGCATTCAATGGGCACAGTGGCGGCATTTGACGGGCACATTGGCGTAATTTGATGGCACAGTGGCAGCATTCGATGGGCACAGTGGCAGCATTTGATGGCACAGTGGTAGCGTTTGATGGGCACAGTGGCTTCATTTGATGGGCACAGTGGCTGCATTTGATGGTACAGTGGTGGGGTTTGATAGGCACAGTGAGGCTTAAAATTGAGTATTTTTTTCAGAATTTTTTTTAGTTTGTTTTCGCCCCCCCCCCCCCAAAAAAAAATGTTGATCATCAGCTGTCACTGCTCTTCATGAACAGGTGGTAGGGCATATTCAGATTGATCTTATTATTTTTAATAAGAAGTCTTATGAAGGATTGCCATATTCCTTTTCTACTAATGTCATGATATATGGGATCATGGTGTCTCAGATTATGGGTTTTCTAATATTTTTTGCGATATAATAATAATAATAATAATTACCGTATTTATCGGCGTATAACACGCACCGGCGTATAACACGCACCCCAAGTTTAGGAGAGAATTTTAAGGAAAAAAAACTTACATTAAAATGCCCATCAATGCAGCCTTATCTGTCCATCTGCAGCCTTTTCAGTGTCAGTGCAGCCTTGCCCCAGTGCAGTCTTGTCAGTGCAGCCTTGTTAGTGCAGCTTTGCCCCAGTGCAGCCTTGCCTCAGTGCAGCTTTGCCCCAGTGCAGCCTTGCCCCAGTGCAGCTTTGCCCCAGTGCAGCTTTGCCCCAGTGCAGCTTTGCCCCAGTGCAGCCTTGCCCCAGTGTAGCTTCGTTAGTGCAGGTTTGCCCCAGTCCAGCCATGTCAGTGCAGCTTTGTGCACTCGATGTAGATTCAAAAAATGGCGCCGAGACTGCAGGGAGCCGAGATACACATACCCGAGTGTTCTCGGCTTTTTCCGGCGCCGCTGTCACACCCAGTCCCGCCCCTGGACCTGTGTTATGTCCATCATAGGGCGGGACTGGGCGTGACTGTGAGCGGCGCCGAAAAAAGCCGAGAACACTCGGGTATGTGTATCTCGGCTCCCTGCAGTCTCGGCGCCATTTTTGAATCTACCCACGGCTGTGTATGTCGGCGGCGACCGCGGCAATTGCCGCGATCGCTCCGATGACACAGAAATCGGCGGGGATCGGCCTATAACACACACCCACGATTTTCCCCTGATTTTCAGGGGAAAAAAGTGCGTGTTATATGCCGATAAATACGGTATTTGTTTATTTTAGGTACTTATATAGCGCTGTCAATTTATGCAGCACTTTACATATATATTGTACATTCACATCGGTCCCTGCCCTAAAGGAGCTTACAATCTAAGGTCCCTAACTCACATTAATACATACACTTACACATACTAGGGCCAATTTAGATAGGAGCCAATTACCTTCCAGCATGTCTTTGGAGTGTGGGAGGAAACTGGAGTACCCGGAGGAAGCCAACACAGGCACAGGGAGAACATGCAAACTCCAGACAGGTAGTGTCGTGGTTGGGATTTAAACCAGCAACCCTTTTGCTGCTAGGTGAAAGCACTAACATTATTTGCTGTTATATTTTGCTACATTATTATGCCATAAATGATAACAAATAAAAATAATAATTATTATTATTTTTATATGTTTTATTATCATTTGTTATGATATTTATTATTAGAAGAACAATTACTATTAGTATATGTTTTATTATTATACTATATAACAACAACTACTACAGTACTATTATTATTATAATAGTTATTTATTATATACTACTACTACTACTAATAATAATTTTTATTTATTTGTTATTATATTTTTGCTATATAATAATAATTATTATAATTATTATATGTTTTATTATTTTATGTTATTATATTTTTGATACATTATTATACTATACAACAACAACAACTACCACTACTACTACTACTACTACTTTTACTACTACTACTATTATTATTATTATTATTATTATTATTATTATTATTTATTTATTTGTTATTATATTTTTGCTATATAATAATAATAATTATTATAAATATTATTTATAGTATATGTTTTATTATTATTTGTTATTTTATATTTGATACATTATTATACAACAACAATAACTACTACTACTTATTTTTATTTATGTGGTATTATATTTTTGCAATATAATAATAATTATTATAATTACTATTATTATTAGTATATGTTTTATTACTATTTGTAATTATATTTTTGCTACATTATTATTCTATATAACAACTACTACTATTACTATTATTATTATTATTATTATTATTATTATTATTATTATTATTATTATTTTATGTGTTATTATATTTTTCTAAATAATAATAATAATAATAATTATAATTATAATTATTAGTATATGTTTTATTATTATTTGTTATTATATTTTTTAGATACATTATTATACTATACAACAAAAACAACAACTACTACTACTTATTTTTATTTATTTGTTATTATATTTTTGCTATATAATATTAATAAAATTATTATTATTTTTAGTATATGTTTTATTATTATTTATTATAATATTTTTGCTACATTATTATACTATACAACAACAACCACTACCACTTATTTGTATTTATTTGTTATTATATGTTTGCTATATAATAATAATTATTATAATTATTATTAGTGGCAGTATATGTTTTATTATTATTTATTATTATATTTTTGCTACATTATTATGCTATATAACTACTACTACTACTACTACTACTATTATTATTATTATTAATAATATTATTAATTTATTTATTTGTTATTATATTTTTGCTATATTATTATGCTATATTATTTTTTGGTCTGCTATTTTTTTTTCCCCCCATGAAAGTGGAGTTACCTTTAAGGGTGATGACTCCCCTTTCTGGAGGAACAGGTAAGGTAACACATTTTTATATGCAATCTTGCCTTGGCAAAGCAAGCAAACCCAGGTGTGAAAATCACATCAAAAAATAACTTTCGGGCACCGTGTACAATAACAGCTGGAAATGAGAGTCCACCAAATACACAGCTTCCCTTTCATATGGACAGAGGTACGGCACTCGCAGGAAAAACCTGCCCCCCCCCCCCAGTCACATGACCATCATTAAAACACACGCCAAAGGACCGATCAATTTTAGAGTCACGCATGACTTTAATCCATGTCAGATCCTCGTTTAAAGTAAGTTCTCCCAGAAACATCTGCGCCTTTAAAAAAAGGTCTTGAAAGAATTTACACCCATGGCCCATTAGCATTTCCAAACACCCCGCAGTCTTACCGGGCTCACACGTGTTGAGTGCATGGCACAAAATCCCTTTCACTAAAGCCCCTTTGACTGGCGTGCTTTTAATACCCGCTCTCTCAGCTGAGCCTCCGACTCATTTGTTTTACATGCCGCATTAATCTATCCCATATTTCCCCAGACCGAGCAGCTACAGTTCCACTTGTGAGGTGTTTTTTGCAAGCCGAGTCAGAAGGATAGGCAGAGAGGGTCTCTTAATTGACCACTTCCCTCTAAGAAGCCGACCAGTGCGGTCAATCCCGACCAAGCCTGCCTCTCAAAACCCAGCGGTTAAATAATCTGCTGTCAGGGTGGGCTGGCTTTTTTATTCTGATTTTATTTTTTTTATTTTATTTTTTTGTTCGTATTTTGTGGCTTTTGCATTCAAGACGATTTGTAAAATTGCAGCACAATGGTCATTAAAACAGTTTTCTGGGAAAAGTTTATTTTATGATGTCAAGACAACGTTAAAGTAAAAAAGTAAAGTAAAAAAAAAAGCCATAAATTCAAGAAACAAGTCAAAACAAAAAAGAGACAGGGCAAAAATAATAATAATACTTTTAATATATTATACTGCAAAGGATGTGAATGAAAAAAAAAAAAGAAATCACAGCAATACAATAAAAAAAATGGATTTTAAAATTAAAAACAATAATTTAAAGAGGAACTGCAGTCTGCTCACATAATTTGTAATAAAAACCATCTTTGCCATTCTGAAGCTTCCCTCCAACCCCTTTGCATATTATTTTATATATACTGTGATTCTGTACTTGCCCTATAGGCTGCAGAAATCTCCCTCCTCTGAGTCTGGCTGCAGCCATTTTAACTCCTGGATTTACCCAGACACACAGAGGCACAACTCCAGCTCTGCAGCTCTCTTTGGCCCTATTATGACTCACCCCCCCTCCCTTCCTGACAAACTGTGACCAGTATGAGAGAGTGAGAGCGATAACACCAAATTTAACACAACTGCTCCCCATTCACACCTGACACCTTGTAACACGAACGAGTCACATGACACCGGGGAGGGAAAATGTCTAATTGGGCCCAATTTGGACATTTTCACTTAGGGGTGTACTCACTTTTGTTGCCAGAGGTTTAGACATTAATGGCTGTGTGTTGAGTTATTTTGAGGGGACAGCAAATTTACACTGTTATACAAGCTGTACACTCACTACTTTACATTGTAGCAAAGTGTCATTTCTTCAGTGTTGTCACATGAAAAGATAGAACAAAATATTTACAAAAATGCGAGGGGTGTACTCACTTTTGTGAGATACTGTATATCTATAGATATATACAGATTATATCTATACAGTGGATATAAAAAGTCTACACACCCCTGTTAAAATGTGGGGTTTCTATGATGTAAAAAAAAATGAGACAAAGTCAAATAATTTCAGAACTTTTTCCACCTTTAATGTGTCTTATAAACTGTACAACTCAGTTGAATAACAAACTGAAATCTTTTAGGTGGAGGGAAGTAAAAATAAAAAAATAAAATAGTATGGTTGCATAAGTGTGCACACCCTTAAATCAATACTTTGTTGAAGCACCTTTTGCTTTTATTCCAGCACTCAGTCTTTTTGGGTATGATGAGTCTATCAGCATGGCACATCTTGAAGTGGCAATATTTCCCCACACTTCTTTGCAAAAACATTCCAAATCTGTCAGATTGTGAGGGCATCTCCTGTGCACAGCCCTCTTCAGATCACCCCACAGATTTTCAATGGGATTCTTGTCTGGGCTCTGGCTGGGCCATTTCAAAACTTTAATATTCTTCTGGTGAAGTCATTCCTTTGTTGATTTGGATGTATGCTTTGGGTCGTTGTCATGCTGAAAGATTAAGTCCCTCTTCATGTTCAGCTTTCTAGCAGAAACCTAACGGTTTTGTGCCAATATTGACTGGTATTTGGAACTGATCATAATTCCCTCTACCTTGACTAAGACCTCTGTTCCAGCTGGAGAAAAACAGCCCCAAAGCATGATGCTGCCACCACCATGCTTCACTGTGGGTATGGTGTTCTTTTGGTGATGTGCAGTGTTGTTTTTGCACTATACATATTTTTTTGGAATTATGGCCAAAAAGTTCAACCTTGGTTTCATCAGACCATAACACATTTTCCCACATGCTTTTGGGAGACGGGCTTGGATGTTTTTCTTGGTAAGAATAGGCTTCTATCTTGCCACTCTACCCCATAGCCCAGACATATGAAGAATACGGGAGATTGTTGTCACATGTACCACACAGCCAGTACTTGCCATATATTCCTGCAGCTCCTTTAATGTTGCTGTAGGCCTCTTGGCAGCCTCCCTGACCAGTTTTTGTCTTGTCTTTTTCATCAATTTTGGAGGGATGTACAGTTCTTGGTATTGTCACTGGTGTGCCATATTTTCTCCACTTGATGATGACTGTCTTCACTCTGTTCCATGGAATATCTAAAGCCTTGGAAACTCTTTTGTACCCTTCTCCTGACTGATACCTTTTAACAATGAGATCCATCTGATGCTTTGGAAGCTCTCTGAGGATCACGGTATGTGCTGTAGGATGCGACTAAGAAAATGTCAGGAAAGACCTACTAGAACAGCTGAAATTTATTTGGGAGCACTTTAAATGATGGCAGGTGTGTACTGACTCCTATTTAACATGAATTTGAATGTGATTGCATGAACACAGCTACATCCCCAGTTATAAGAGGGTGTGCACACTTATGCAATCACATTATTTTTTTTTTTTAATTTTTACTCCCCCCCTAAAAGTTTTAAGTTTGTTTTTCAATTGAGTTGTACAGTTTATAGGTCACATAAAGGTGGGAAAAGTTCTGAAATGATTTATCTTTGTCTCATTTTTTGTCATCACAGAAACCTGACATTTTAACAGGGGTGTGTAGACTTTTTATATCTACTGTATATCTCTATCTATCTATCTATCTATCTATCTATCTATCTATCTATCTATCTATCTATCTATCTATCTATCTATCTATCTATCTATCTATCTATCTATCTATCTATCTATCTATCTATAATGAATAATGCAAATGAATAATGCAAAATGGGAAAAAAAGTCAAACAAATGAATATAAAAATCTACTTCATTAATTAATCAAAAAGATGAAAGAAAACCTTAACTGATTTAAAAGTCTTTACAGTTTTACTCTATACTAATTAATTCCAACATCACACTTGTATCATATGAATAATTAACATTTTCAGAAATGATAAGCGACTCTACACTGTACTTTATTATGTGTTAATTTTACAGAGAACATTTTAAAATTGTCTGTGCATGGGCTCAAAGTCGGTCACATTGGTGCTTTGTGCATTTATGAGCCTTGGTAGTTTTATGAAGCAGTGATCTAAATGAAATCTCTGAAAATGTTATGATGTCAGCGCGATTAACAGAGTGTGCCGCATTTTAAGAGGATCCTGTGAAATGTTTTATTTCAGTGGTTATGCTCTAACTGGTAAATTATCCAAAATATGTTTTCTTTTTTTTTCTGTGGTCAATTTTATGATTCTTAATTTTTTTTTTCTGCTAGTAAATATGCAGTGATTTGCACTGCTCAAGACCAATTATGTAACTCTGGCATAATGTAATGTATTATGCTATTTAACAAATGTAAAAAAGTGAATGTAATTGGATAGATTAGTACACTGTAAAGGTCTGACATGTCCTGTGCCCAGTTGCTTATTTTCTTTCCTTGGTACCTGGCCTGGGATTGTTTTTTTCCTCATGGGGCCAATTGCACTATTCCAGGGTGTGTGTCCGGAAGGTTGAGTGCACAGTCATGGCTGGAGACCTGCACATATGCATGATATGGCTCATGGTCCACTGCATAAGGTTTTTGCACATGCTAAGGTGCATTCTAATGCATGCATGTGAAACGTGAATGAGAGTCCATGTCCACGCTAGCTGTGGCACCAACAGCTCTATTTAAAGCTCAGCACAACTGAGGAGAATGGTTGAGTGGTTGTCAGCTCCGGTGACCCATGACCTAACCTACCATTTGCTATCCTAAGTTTGACCCAAGTTGTCTCCTGATTATGCTGTATCCAGATCTCATGCTGTTGACCTTGGTTTGTATCCTGACCACAGACCACCCTTTCTGCCTGCTGTCTAGGTACCACTGATGCCCATCTATTACTGACCTTGGCCTGGACTTTGACCTTGTACCTGCCTCTAAATTGGTACCACTGCTGCCAGGATGTTGCTAAACCTACTCATCCTAACTTTGTTTTTCC
The DNA here is from genome assembly GCA_037952925.1 of Lithobates clamitans. Classification (NCBI taxonomy): domain Eukaryota; kingdom Metazoa; phylum Chordata; class Amphibia; order Anura; family Ranidae; genus Lithobates; species Lithobates clamitans. The sequence goes on along the minus strand of JBBGZY010001837.1, from coordinate 123,757 downwards.
TCCTTGCACCTGAAAGTTATTTGCCCAACTTGTGTATCAGTGTGCGGAACTCCCTTGATCATTTCAGGGAGCACTACCGTTTCCAGACACTTCTCATCCTTCTACTCTCTGGTCTCCAGTAACAGCTGGTATTGGGCAGGAGGGAAACCCTCTCTACAACTTGGCCTCTACAAGGTATGTGGCAATGTGAGCCTATATCATTGTGACCCCTGGTGTTGCTTTGTGTGCCGCCCAGGCTCGCCGATATGGGGAATGTATGTGGACTCCTCTGCCTCCGCTGCAGGGAGTGCTGACAAAGGGGTAAAACCTGTACTGGCACTTAGCTATAGCTCAAGGGATAAGAAAGAGGTGATCCCTTATGCCGCACATCCATGTAGTTCTACGATGGTGATGAGAGTGACAACCTCAGCCTGGCCACACGTCCAGCCTATACTCCAACCAGGCCACACGTCCAGCCTGGACTCCAACCAGGCCACACGTCCAGCCTGGACTCCAACCAGGGCATGGAGTCCAGGCTGAAGTTGTCACTCTCATCACCATCGTGGGACTACATGGATGTACGGCATTAGGGATCACCTCTTTCTTCTCCCTTGAGCCTATATCATCTCTGGCTTGTAGTACCATCAATGAGTACATTTAGCAACTGCTCTACACTAGAACATTGCCCGAGCCACTTCAGTATCCTTTTCTGCAAATGATCTGTGTTGTTCTAGTCATACATGCAACATTTTTCTTGGTTATTGTTTTTTTGTTGGTCTATTGTTTGTCTACTGCCTGCTTTCGCTAATGTCTTATGACTTGACCTGAATGCTGCCTGTCTCAATCTTTTGCCTGTGTTACAACCCTGCCTAAACACCGCCTGCCCTGATCTCTTCCTGTTCACAGCCTCTGTGGATATCTGAAGATTTTGTTGCCTTGTGGAGGCCCTTGACAGGGTACTCCTAAATCTCCTTGCCTGTGAGGACCCCACACCTACCAATAGTGATGATATCAAGGGTCCACACCAAACTGCGCTCAGATATTTAGTGTGTGTGAATGTGTATTGATGATATCAGAAAAAAGAGACAGTCAGTTACCCGACTAATCATTTATGCCCCAATTGTTGTAACTGATTTGCTCTAAGGCAAGGGTCTCAAACTGGCGGCCCTCCAGCTGTTGCGAAACTGCAAGTCCCATGAGGCATTGCAAGGCTGAAAGTTACAAGCATGACTCCCACAGGCAGAGGCGTGATGGAACTTGTAGTTTCGCAACAGCTGGAGGGCCACCAGTTTGGGACCCCTGCTCTAAGGTCTTCCTATTTCACACCACCTTAAATTGCATACTGTTGGCGGTCAGAGAAAAAAATGTGTGTTGAGTCATACCTTACCTGGCTAATTGCACCCCAGCACCAGAGGCAGCACAGGGTTAATTCAAAGTTCCAGAGATGCCCAGAGAGATACACAAACCGAGGTTCATGCTTCCTGATATCCTCATCTTTTCCTCCAACTCTGAGCTATGGTACCTACTCCCTTTTTTTACATTGGGAATGAAGCTGAATGCATCTCTACGGACAGCTGTGACTCTTTATGGCACTGTGGAAAACCTGGAGGGAATGGCCAATGTTGCAGAACAACTTGAGGCTTTTGCACTAATCTAAAGGTACGTACAGGGTGACACTTTAATGTTTGGTGCCGAGAGCCCTGGCAATATTATTATTTTGTTTGGCTCCTTCAATGTCAAAAGTAAGTGAAAATAGCACATTTTGAATATAAAGCTACAATCAAGAACACTGGGACATGACCTCAAACTAAAATTAAACGTAGAAAGTATTCTTTTACCAAAAGAGTAATTGATGCTTGGAATAGGCTCCCAGCAGAGATAATGAATCAGACATAAAAAAATTATATATATATAATGGACCACTTGGTCTTTTTTTGCCATTACTCTTCTATGTTAATAGTGTTCCACCTAGGTCTGACTCCATTCAAATCTGGTGAAAAAAAGCAAACAAAAAAAATATAACCCCCCCCCCCCCCCCCAAAAAAAAAAGGGGCAGACTCGATGGACCACTCAGTCTTTTTCTGCCATCACTTTTCTATGCAAAAAAATAAATAAATTATATATATATATGATATGAATATATAAGGGCGCAAAGGAATCAGTAAAAAAATCAAATGTCAAATTAATATTATACACTGTGTGTCTGATTAATACAGTGCACAATAAAATAAACCATCAGAAATGTCCATAATATTCATATGTGAACAAATCTTCTTGTGTATGCTCCAACACCGTGAAAAATAAAGTGCACACGTGCTTCAATAAACTTGCTTAAAGTGGAGTTCCACCCACTTTTACAACTCTTCAGCATCCCTCACTAAACTGTGCACTGTAAACAAATTGGATATTTTTTAATTTTTTTTTTCAGCACCTACTGTATATCTGCTGTATTCATTTTTCACTTCCTTCTCCCTGGCCGCGGCCCATTGCATCATTTCCTGTTTGCAATGCCTTCTGGGAAGGGGCGGCAACTTCCTCTGACACTGCCGTTGCTATGGAAACCTGACCTGAAACCTATTACACTGCTTGCGCTGCACTGAGCATGTGCGAGATCTGCAAGGATGAGATCCAGGAAGAAATACAGTCTGGCTTCAGATGCCCACACTTAAGATGGCCACGGCCTGCTGTAAGTTTATAAAATAACAAACTACTGCTATAAACTAACAAAACAGACCTTAGTTTACAGACTAACTTTACTAGAATACATTAAACTTGTGTGTTAAAGGGGTATTTTTATTTAAAAAGTATCATTTCGGCCGGAACACCACTTTAAAGTGCTTCACTCGAAGTGATAACAAAATACACTCACCAGATCGCCTCGGCCACACAGTGACCTCAAAACACGACTAATGGGAAGGACTCCTTCATTCAATGCTGTAGCTCCTTTGTGTATCCCATTCCAATCAAGCAATCATATATGGAGGAAGGTGGATCCCAATCCACTTTACAGGTATACAAATGTAGATGTCTTCACCTTATAACATCTCATCACAGCATATATCAACATGCATCAAGTAGGTCTCTGAAATAGCTCCCCAACAAAGAGCCACTAAAGGCAGGATATAGTGTAATACCGCTTTATGTTTTATTGCTTAAAAAGAGCACTTACATAGTCCAGCATGAAATCACAAACAATCCTCTCAGGAGGAAGCAGAAACCGGTCCGACGCCAGTATAAAACTCGCAATGTGCGTGGTGCATCTCAGCTGTGCAAGCAATAGTATAGGGCTCCTATGGTTGTAAGCGTCAGGCCTCACCTCTATGCATTTCACGCTAGAGCGCGCGTCATCAGGAAGTGACTTTTCTATGTTTCTATGTTACTGAAATAATCAGAGTGCTGATTATTGGGAGCGCAGGGTCTAACTTTAGTGCCTATTGCACTGTACAGTCATACATATCCAGGGCTTTTTTTCGCAAAGAATAGGTGCAGGAACTGCCCCTTTCAGAGTCACCCCCTTTCTCCGCCCCTACACATCTCCAAGCACCGTTCCTTGGTTCTTTGGTTCCACCCCCTCCCCACCTCCCAGTACTGCCCTTTTTAGAGAATACAGAACCAAGTAACAATTGTGATACTAAGTAATTTGTATGGAATTTGTTAATGATAATAAGAAAAGCAGTAAAATAGATCCCCTGCAGCCAGCAACAATAGACCCCCCCAGCAACAATTGACCATCCGCAACACTATACCCCCCAGCAACACTAGACCCCCAGTAGCAACAACAGATCTCCCTACAGACAGCATCAATAGACGCTCCAGCAGCCAGCAACAATAGACCCCTCACTCAACAGTAGATCCCCCTCAGCAACAACTGACCCCCCAGCAATAATAGATCCCTCTGCAGCAACAATAGACCTCCCCAGCAACAATAGATAACCTGCCCCACAAAAATATATCCCCCAGCAGCAACAATAACCCCCCCCCTCCAGTGATAATAGATCCCTCTGCAGCCAGCATTTATAGATCCTGCAGCACAACCCAGCACCCCTTGCCATTACATACATTGAGTGCTAGGGGTGCCGGAACTGCACTCCCCCTGAAAAAAAGCCGTGTACATATCTATATAGTCACACACAACTTCTAATAGGAAAGTGAAGGTAAGACTAAGAAAATGGATGTAAGTACAATGTTTGGCTTTACTTCTAAATCTGTGATTTGGGCTTTAATTCTTTTATTTTATATAGCATTAAAGAAACGTTCCAGGCATCGTTATGTTATATATAGTTTGATTGGTCCAGCTTGGACCAATGTAACTATGTACATACCATGGCCTATGCCCCCGGAAGGTGGAAATCAGTAGACACTACTACTCCAGTGATCTCCACTTACTTCCGGGTACCGCGCCAGGCAGCTGCTCTCCTGCATTGTGAACACAGGAGGTCAGCAGCTTGGCACTGCCACCATTTTTTTTTTGTATAATTTGTATCTATTTATATAGAATAACAAACATAACAAAAAAATAAATAAATAAAAAGGGGGAAATATATGGCAAACATGGACCACAATGAGAAAATAAACATATTCGGTTCATAAGGTACAACTTAGCAACAGAAGATCCAGGTACTTTTCCCTAAGTAGTGCAAAATTTCCACTGGGGAGAAACTCGCCCACCCAGCTTGTCCGCTACTTTTTCCCGGGGTTAAACATCAAAATTCTCAGGGAGGGCCCGTCTTCTCGCGCCTCGTAGCACTGCCACCATTTAGAGAATGCTTTGCATTTTTTAGGGTTGGAAATATTTTTTTATTAAGAACAACATTCAATATACATAAACAGGACATTAAATGGTAGAATGAGACAACTGGTCAGTCTAGTGGCTATGGCCTACAACCGGGCGTGTGTCAACAGACATTAAGATATAAGGGATCCTGACAAATGTCATAATGAATCAACAACAAAGAGGAGAACATTCATTCTGTATGGTATAAGAAAGAAGAGAGTAGAAAGTGGGTACAAAAAAAAAAGGAATAAAAAGAAAAGGAGAAGAGTACAAATAGAAAATGGGGAATGGGAAGATGGGGTACAGAGGGAAAGGAGACAGAAAAAGGGGAACATCTGCTGGGGAAGCATGTGTAGGTATAAGTACCAGTGATGGACCATCTCCAAGAGCCCTGAATCAAGGTCTGCATTTTTTTAAATTAATACAAAGCGTTCTCAGCTTGGATGAGGTGAAAAGGTGGGACGGCGAAGTCACACCGGGGCGTCAGTGTTTCGGACTTCTAAGGTCTTCGTCTTTAGGTGATGAACCACACACATACAATATATTCTTCACAGTGGCTACTGCAACTTCACATTCATGCGGAGGTGAGCCTGTTGTCTTTGTATGCGTCTTGACTCCTGATGGTCCACCACTGCCCTCAGCCTGGGTTTTCTTTTTTGGGGGTACAAAGCTTTCTGTAGCTTCTGTATTGTGGTAGGACTACACCTTACTCGCCTCTTCTTTCGTTTTTCTGCTCTCTCGCATACTTTGTTGAGAAAAGTGTCTTCCACTGTCTCCCCTCAAATCCGAGCCCTCATTTCTCTATGGAAGATGGACATAACCTACTTGCTTATTGCATGTGTTGTTATTTGGGTTCCAGCTTGTGGTGGCATCCGTTCATAAGACCACATATGTTCAGGGCTTTTTTTTTTTCAAACAATAGGTGATGGAACTCAACCACGACCCCCCAAAACCCCTCCCCCCACACGCACACCCTCCAAATCACATCAAATAGTGGGTGTGGTCATATTTCACAAACAGTAGGAGGGTCTTAAAGGGGCATCAAATATCAGGATTGCATTACATACAGAGTGCAGAGCTGTCACTTGTAAACCCAGAAACCAGACTTCTGTGTTTACAAGTGATTGTGGTGAGCAGGCACCAAAGGGTCTGAGCCAGAGGTGGTGGAACTGAGTTCCACCAAGTTCCCCCAGAAAAAAAGCCCTGCATATGTTACAAAGGTCAAGCCTCTTTTATCCGTACATCTTGAACTCTCACTTTTGCACCAGCTCTGTTATGGCAAAATGAATAACTGGATACTTGCACAAGAGAACTGCAACCAGGCTGAAGTTGAACTTTTTTTTAGCTTTCTCTTTTCTTTCTCATTATTCAGCATGGAAAAACAGCAGGGTGAATTGTCCTTAGATGCTGTTATCTTAGCAATCATAATTATCTGCACAGACAGGTCGTGCAGTACTTCTGGTGGATTCTAACACCAACATAGTGCAAACAGGCTGCTCCTCCTGAGTCCCCAAGGGTCTTTTGCTAGGAGAGGTGCCGATATATTGCTGTAAACAGATTTTGATACAGGGAAAAAAAGGCAAGTTGTTCATGGTGCCATGGTTAATCTTGACCACCCGATACCTGTGAGAAGTTTGCTTTATCCTCTAGTCTTCACCTGCACCTGGTTTGCTAGGAGGAGTCTGCATTGTGAAACAATCTTCTCCCGGAGAATGCCTGAATCATGAACAAACCACAAAAGGCCTTCCTGAACTTTTTGAGAAATCTTTTGCCTTTGCAATAGAAGAAGACAAAAAAAATCTCTCTCTCTTTTACAATCATACTAGCAAAAGTGTGCCTGTTTGTTGAATGGACTGAATACGGAACGCACTAGCGTTGAGTGCAAAAGTGTCTGTGGATGCAGTGGTGGTAAGTGTAATGCCCCGTACACACGGTCGGATTTTCCGATGGAAAATGTCCGATCGGAGCGTGTTGTCGGAAATTCCGACCGTGTGTGGGCTCCATCGGACATTTTCCCTCGGATTTTCCGACACACAAAGTTGGAGAGCAGGAGATAAAATTTTCCGACAACAAAATCCGTTGTCGGAAATTCCGATCGTGTGTACACAAATCCGATGGACAAAGTGCCACGCATGCTCAGAATAAATAAAGAGATGAAAGCTATTGGCCACTGCCCCGTTTATAGTCCCAACGTACGTGTTTTACGTCACCGCGTTCAGAACGATCGGATTTTCCGACAACTTTGTGTGACCGTGTGTATGCAAGACAAGTTTGAGCCAACATCCGTCGGAAAAAATCCTAGGATTTTGTTGTCGGAATGTCCGAACAAAGTCCGACCGTGTGTACGACCTATAAGAGTGCACGTTGAGTGCAGTGGCGGTAAGTGTTAAGCGGGCACATTGGGTTCAATGGCAGCATGTGTTACACCCCGTACACACGATCGGATTTTCTGACGGGAAATGTCGGATGTGAGGTTGTTGGTGGAAAAATCGACCGTTTGTACGTACGCTCCATCGGACAATTGTTGTCGGACTTTCCGTCAACAAATATTGGCTAGCATGCTCTCAAATTTTCCACCAACAAATGTGTGTTGTCGGACTTTCCGATGATGTGTACACAAGTCTGTCGGACAAAAGTCCAAAGTATAAACACACATGCTCAGAAGCAGAAGCGGTCGGTCTTGTAAACTAGCGTTCGTGACATGGCAAATTATGAAATCTCCAAATGCAGCGCACAATTCTCTTCTTCTTTAATGGGATCATAATGAAGCTGCTTTGCTGGTGATACTGATGGAGTTATTGCAAACTAATTTTCAAAGGCTTTTTTTTTTTTCTAGTGAAATCAAAAATAATATCATTATGTTTTTTGTTTTTTTTATTTGGGCAAGTTACCACAACACCATTATCCCGGAGTTTTTAAGAACAAAGATACAACTATGTTGGTGTCCCTTGTTAATTTTACATTGTATTTTTTAAAATGTAACTGCCGACTCCCAAACTGTCATTTGAAGTAAAACACACAGCCAAGTATTATTCTACACAATTGATTTATTGTGCATTAAAAAAAGAAAACAAATAAAATTAGACATGATATCTGGCAATAGAACTCAACCAAAAAGTGCATTCTATGCATCCAAAAATATAGAAAACATACCAAATCAAATCATTATTATTCAACCAAAAAGTAATGTCAAAGCAATAACTCCAAGGCCAATAATAAATAACACGTTATCTCCTCCAATTCCGCAACATGTCTGGTTGACGAACGGCCGTTCAGAAAAGAACTGAGAATTGCTAAATGAAAAACGTGAAAAGAAAAGCGCGAACCAACACTCACCAAACTTCTACTAACATGAAATTAGCAGAAGGAGCCTAAAGGGTGTTGCTAAAGAGCTGAAAAACAACGTAGTACGTCTAGTACATCACTACGTTCGTAATTGTTGGCCAACATTTGTGTGACCGTGTGTATGCAAGACAAGTTTGAGCCAACACCCTTCGGACAAAATTCCACGGTTTTGTTGTCCGAAAGTCTGATCGTGTGTACGAGGCATAAGGGTGCATGTTGGATGTAGTGGCAGCAAGTGTATGTCCAGTGCAAGAGTTCTCACCAGTGCAGTGAGGGGTAGTGTCAGTGAGCAGGGTCATGAGTGTTGGTACACTGGCGGTAAAAGGGGTTGTGCACAACTCAATGCGAGTTGATAAGGAGAGCTAAATTTGCATCTCCTGGCCTATTACAGAGGGACACTGGGACTTGTGACTCTAGAACACCCTAAGTGCCACAATTATGCAGTGTACTCATATCCAAATATGATCAATGATGTCACCTGGGAGACCCCGCCTGCTCATTTATTCCAGTGGCAGGGACCGGGAGATGTCATTCGTTGGGAGTCAAGCAATGGGTTTGGACATGTTGGCAGGTGGAGGTTTTTTTCTCAGCGGGTCGGGCATCGTGATTAGCCCGGACCTGCATTGCTGGATAATGCGACTGATGGTGGATTTACATACTTCAATACCAGGCACTTACACCCCCTTCCTGCCCAAACCAATTTTTAGCTTTCAGCGCTGTCGCTGTTTAAATGACAATTGCGCGGTCATGCCACACTGTACCCAAACAGAGTTTTTATCATTTTGTTCCCACAAACAGAGCTTTCTTTTGGTGGTATTTGATCACCTCTGCGTTTTTTATTTTTTGCTAAACAAATAAAAAAAAGACCTAAAATTTTGAAAAAAAAAGTTTTTGTTTTGTTTCTGTTATAACATTTTCTAAATAAGTAAGTTTTGTCCTTCACTAATGGGCACTGATAAGGCGGCACTGACGGGCACTGATAAGGCGGCACTGACGGGCACTGATAAGGCAGCACCAATGAGGTGGCTCTGATGGGCACTGACGGGCACTGATAGGCGGCACTGATGGCAACTGGTAGGTGGCACTGATGGGTGGCACTGATATGCAGCATTGATGGGCATTGATAGGCGGCACTGATGGGCACCCGTGGGTGGCACTAGTGAGCACTGATGGGCACTGATAGGCGACACTGAAATTTTCTTAGCCGATATAGTCTTATGCCCCGTACACACGGTCGGATTTTCCAACGGAAAATGTGTGATAGGACCTTGTTGTCGTAAATTCCGACCGTGTGTAGGCTCCATCACCCATTTTCAATCGGATTTTCCGACACACAAAGTTTGAGAGCAGGTTATAAAATTTTCTGACAACAAAATCCGTTGTCGGAAATTCCGATCGTGTGTACACAAATCTGACGGACAAAGTGCCACGCATGCTCAGAATAAATAAAGAGATGAAAGCTATTGGCCACTGCCCCGTTTATAGTCCCGACGTATGTGTTTTACGTCACCGCGTTCAGAACAGTCGGATTTTCAACCACTTTGTGTGACCGTGTGTATGCAAGACAAGTTTGAGCCAACATTCGTCGGAAAAAATCCTAGGATTTTGTTGTCGGAATGTCCGAACAAAGTCCGACCATGTGTACGGGGCATTAGGCTGTTTTTTCTCTTTCTGAATGTATTTTAACTCTCATGGTCGAATGTTTTCATGGCTATTTTTCTCTCAGGATTGAATTCTACATTTGCCCAGCGAAAGGCAGCAAATAGAAACTAACTTTGCACAGCTACAAGTATTATTTGTTACATTTGTGCCAATGATGGGACATTCACAAACTGATTTTTTTCAAATAAAGACAGTGAACCTTCCTAGGGCATACACGCTCAAACACCTCAAAAAAGTTTCCGACCCTTCCCCACTTCATTTAAAAATTTCAAAAACTTTTTGGGTTTGGATATACTTTAATACCAAGAAACAAACAATGTTCTTTTTCTTTTTTTTAAATTCATAGAATAGGATTTTTATTGGGTGACACAACATATGTCATACCCCACTTTACAAGGTTACAGTAAAAATTTGGTTCCCATAAAAAAAAAAAAAATATTTATTATGTTGTCATTTATATTGTGTTCTATGAGGCTGTATTTTAATTATTTATTTGGTTAGATCAAACTAAAACATTTATTGGAAGATATATGGTATGGGCAGCCACGCTACTCTGTGGCTTCTGGGTAATGTGCTACTCACATGTTGTATAGAAAATAAATGTCTTTGTTCCCAATATCTGGGTTGCTCTGTTTTCTGTCCTCTTAAACATTTGTAACTGATGGAGTTACAACACTCATAATAGTTTAAAGAATTCTACGAGAATAGAACAGTGAGCTGAGTTTTCTTTTTTTTTTGTCCTTCCAGGGCTGTTTTTGCGCTCTTTTCTGGTTGAAATAACTATTTTTATTTTAGCACGGGACTTTACCACCGCCTTTTTCTGAACTTATATAATCCTTCCATACCAAGCTCAGAATTCCATGCATATGAGAAACAAAGCTGTACCATACATCCGAACAAAAAAAAAAAAAGTTTTTTTTTGGAGGCGTTTTGATACAACTCGACTTTTTTTTTTTTTCCATGCTCTACCTAAAAAGAAAAAAAAGAAAAAAAAAAAAAAAAAAAGCTTGTCTAAATTAATACATCTGGAATTATTTTAAAACATTATTTCCCATAAGGGAAAATATTTTGGTATAGTTCTCAATCTTTGCACAGAAACTACAAAGTGTTCAGCGATCTGATATTTTTTAATGGCTTTCCTGTTATGGTTTGGTAGCTTTATTGGTTTTTGCTGTTTTTTTTTTTTTTTATATCCGTAAATGTGAATGGAAAAAAAAAAAATTACTGTTGTTTGGTAACATTCCAACTTCCAAAATATACTGTTTGGTATTAGGTAAACAAGATAGCAGTTGAATCGTATTTTTTAATAAATTTAATATGAATGTTGTGAAACATTATTAAACATTATATGGGGTTGTCTTGGTAAACGTTGTGTAGGTTACAACGGTTTAAATATCACACTGGAGAATGTTTAATTTTTACATGACTCTTAGATGTCCCCAAACCACCCCAATTATGGCTTTTTTTTGGATTGTGTAATGTTCCTCTTTCTTTTCTTGCTGTACCTAGCTATGTCATTTTAAGTGTTTTAGATTTATTAAAGTTTTGAAGGATTTAAAGGGAAATGAAAGTTAAAAAAATACAAAAAAAAAAAACGTATATAGCTTTTAGAGAAGAAAAGATCCAGAATCCAATAAAAAAAACCCTTTTTGTTAATTCTCCAGTTTCCGCTAAAGTATATGGAAAGGAATAAATGAAGCCTCAAGTTTTTTGCAGAACACTGACGGACAATAAAAACGGCTGTGTTGGCCTACTTTTAGGGATCTAGCCATTAAATAATATAGCTAATTTAAATTGTTAAAGTTAGGGAGACCTAGCATGTTCAGTAATGTGTCAGTGTAACACTTTCAGGTATTCATTTTATATTTGTTACCTCTCACAGAAATCACAGTACTCCCCTTTTAACAATGCCTTCATCTGTTTTTTTCTCCAGAAGGAAGGGACCATCTTTGGAATGGGGCAATGGTCTCCAAACTGGGGCCCCGGGGCCGGATGCAGCCCTTTGCTTGCTTTTATCCGGCCCTTGGGGCACTTTTCCTTTCACTGACACCAATGATGAGGCACTTTTCCTCCAATTGATAGAAATGATCGCACACTATTCCTCCCTCTGACACCAATGATGGGGCACTATTCCTCCAATTGATACCAATGATGGCGCACTATTCCTCCCACTGAAATCAATGATGGTGCACTATTCCTCCCATTGATACCAATGATGTGGCATTATTCCTCCCATTGATACCAATGATGTGGCATTATTCCTCCCATTGATACCAATGATGTGGCATTATTCCTCCCATCGATACCAATGATGGGGCACTATTAATACCATTGACACTAACAACTGGACACTATTGCTCCCACTGACACTAACGATGGGGCACAATTACTCCCCCTAATACCAATGATGGGTCATTGTTTACTCCCACAAATGCCAAGACATTTTCTACTCCCACTGGCCACAGTCCAGCCCCTCTAAATTTTGAAGGGTGTTAAACTGGCCCTTTGTTTAGAAAGTTTGAAGGTCTCTGGTCTAAGGGATGAATACCCTGGCTATGGTGTCTACAGCAGGTAGAATGCCTTTCCATCAGTGGACACTACTGGAAGTATTACTCAACATCAGTGTCAGTGGGAGAAAAAAATGCCCTGGCATCGGTGGTCAATAAGATGAAGAATGCCCAGGATTTGTGTCGGTGGGGGAAAGGACACCCAGGCATCAGTATTTGTGGGAGGAAGAATGCCCCAGCGTCATTGTTTGTAGGAGGAAGATTGACCTGGCATCAGTGTCTGTAGGAGGAGAAATTCCCAGGCTTCAGGGTCCATAGGAAGAAGAATGCCCTGGCATCTGTATTTGTAGGAGGAAGAATGTCCAGGCATTAGTGCCTGTGGGAGAAAGAATTCCCCGGCATTAGTGTGCATGAAAGGATGCATACCCTGGCATCAATGTCAATGGGATGATGAATCTCATGGCATAAGAGTCTGTGGGTGTAAGAATACCCTGACATCAGTCACTGTAGAATGAATAATACCCTGGTGTCAGTATCCCTGGCATGAAGAATGCCCTATCATATGTGTCCATAGGAGAAAGAATACCCTGGCATCAGTGTCTGTGGGAGGAATAATGCCCTGGTGCCATTGCCCCTGGGAGGAAGAATCTCGGTGTCAGTGTTTGTGAGAAGTAGAATGCCTAGGTATCAGGACCTGCGAAAAGAAGAATGTCCAGGGGTTCATTACCTGTTTGAAGAAGAATGCCCAGGCATTAATGCCTTTGGGAGGCAGAATACCCTGGCATCAGTGTCTGTGGGAGGAATAATGCCCTGCTGTCATTGCCCCTGGGAGGAAGAATCTTGGTGTCAGTGTTTGTGAGAAGTAGAATGCCCAGGTATCAGCACCTGTGAGAAGAAGAATGTCCAGGGGTTCATTACCTGTGGGAAGAAGAATGCCCAGGCATTAATATCTGTGGGAGGCAGAATGCCCAGGCATCAGTGTCTATGAGAGGAAGAAAGCTCTGGTGTAATTTTCCATAGGAGGAAGAATGTCATGGCATCAGTGTCAGTAGGGGAAAAAAAATGCCCAGGCGTCAACATCTTTGGGAAGAAGAATTCTCTGGCTTTAGAATCTCTAGGAGAAGGAACACCCAGGCATCAATATTTGCCCCAGTGTCATTTTCTGTAGGAGGAAGATTGTCCTGGCATCGGTGTCTATAAGAGGAAGAATTTGCAGGCTTCAGGGTCCATGGGAGGAGGAATGCCCTGGCATTAGTGTTTGCAGGCAGAAGAATGCCCAGGCATCGCTGTCTGCAGGAGGAAGAATGCCCAGGCATTAGTGTCCATGGAAGGATGCATACCCTGGCATCAATTATCCATGGGAGGAAGAATCTAAAGACATAGGGGTCTGTGGGAGGAAGCATGCCGTGGTATCAATGTCAGTGGGAGGCAGAATGTCCTGGCATCATTTTACCTAGGAGGAAAAATGACATGGCGTCAGTGTCAGTAGGGGAAAGAATGTCCAGGCGTCAACATCTTTGGGAAGAAGATTACCCTTGCTTCAGTGTCTGTGGGAGAACGAATGCCCTGACTTTTGTGTCTGTGGGAGAAAGAATGTCCTGACATCAGTGTCTATTGAAGGAAGAATGCCCTGGTGTCAGTGTCCTTGGGGAAAAAAAATAGGTAGGTACAATAGGAGTCTACCCGTCTACCCGTCGGTGGTCAGATCAGCAGAGGCGCCTAAAGTTATACGTCTTTGAATGTGTAGGAGTCCTCTGCTAATAATAAACCCCAAATTTTTTCATTTCACCAAATAAAAACTTGTTTCATGGCTTCAAATTGCCACTTCCTCAGTTCAGGGTGATAGCATTAATGTCGCATGTGAAGAGGTGATGTCATCAGGTAAGGGTGGATCTCTAGTAGATCATCTGCTTTATTAAAGCAGATGACTCCTACGTATTCTTAGATACTGTATATAAAGTAACTTCCGGCGTCTCTTCCTCAAACCACCAATTTATTTTTTCACATATTTCTCTTACTTACTCACTGTACATACTGATTCCTTACACCTGAGACCCCCACAGAGGTCCCAGGATGAGAACCCCTTAGGGCGCAGAGATCAACCACCTTTATCCTGTATGGAGACAGGTTTACTCCTCCTGCTTACTGATTTGCATGTTGGGTGTTTCCCACTGAAACTCAACAGATGTACAGTACGGCATCTTCAATTTTATTTTTCCTACTGTGGAACCACCTTTCGAGTCATCTATCTTTTTTGAAGAAGTTTTTATTTTTGAAGCAATATACTACACTAAAACGGCTCTCCTGCCTCCCTCTTTTCTTTTCCAGTGGACACCCGGAGCTTCACCAGGGCCCACTGGCCAGCTTTTTAGGACTGTATCCTTTGGACCATAGTTGGCCACCACACCTGAGAACCTATGGGAGAAAAAATGTTCTGACCTTACTGTCCATGGGGTGAAGAATGCTCTGGCATCAGCATCTGTGGGAGAAAGAATTCCCTGGCTTTAGTGTCGGGGCGGGGGGGAGTATTCCCTGATGTCAGTGTCAATGAGAAGAAGAATTCTTCCATCAGTGTCAGGTGAAGGAAAAAGGCTCTGGTATCAGTGGCCATGAGAAGAAGAATGACCAGTGGCAACCCTCCCTAGGATTGGAAACTTACCTGTCTGAATACTTACCTTATCATACAGCTGCATTTTAGGCTTGCTGATGCCATCAGCGCCAAAACTATGCAGAAGTTGTTGGGAATTAGACCGCTCCACCCGTCAGTGCTGGTGCAGATACTGTAGTGGGTGCCAGCGTATGTGACACAGCTCAGTTTGCAGGACCAAGCGATTTTAATTAAATCCCGGAAGCAGTCCCACTATCCACTATAGTTGTGGCCTGGGGGACGTACTGAAGCTGGCAGCTTTTTAATAATATAAGGTGGTGCTTTTTTTAAAGTGCATGTGTCATTTTTGCACCCCCTCCCACTAAGCTAAACTACCCCCCTTACCTAGTGAAATGCATAGTTAAAGTGTTACTAAACCCACAACAGTAAAATCAGTCTGTATATGCAGTAAGGCATGCTTGTTATACTCACTGTGGAACCTAAGAGGTCAATCCTCTGAATTGTGTAAAAAAGGCTGTTTGATTCTGTCTTCTCTCTGATCCTCCCATTTTTCCAGTCTTCATTCCATCTGCTGATAGGACAGAGCCTTGGGGCACTCTGTACATGCTCAGTGGATATTGCTAGAGTTTTTTTTTTTTTTTTTGGGAAGGTGCATGTGAACAGCACAGGGCCAATCAGCACTGTCCAGACAGAGGGTCAGGGGTCCTGCAGCCTCATAGGACAGACACTGATAGAAGTCACAAGACTGCTTATGGGGAAAGGTATTTAGCAGTTTATATTTACTAAAATAATTGCATTTCCATATTCTGTGCACTGTGGGAGACCAGATATAGTAAATGCACTCACATGTCTGGTCTGGCCATGGCTACCCAATAGCATTTTTTGCAAAGAATGTAAACAAACATAGAAGGACACGGGCTCCATTGCAAGATAAGTATACATCTGGGGTCGGGGAACCGGGAATAGTTTAGCTCAGTGTGTATGGGTTGGGGAGACAAAGTTTTAAATGTCTTAATCATTTACTTTTTTGTGTTAGAGTTTATGAGTTAAAACCATGTATGCAGACTTTTTTAGGGCTTGTTTACATGTATGGCCGTCATTACTCCTCTGAAAAGCAAACAGCAGTGGATAGCTTTTTAGAGGTAATTGACACACAGATTGGAGTTGATGTCACCTCCTCACTGTCTGATTAACCATTAAAAAACCCATTACACACTGTTGCAGAGTGGTTTTCGGCACAGCCCCATTCATTTGACCCGTGGTATAAATTTTCCCATCTCACACCATGACCATGGCGATGTGAACTAACATGGGCCCTGGCCAAGTTAACTTGACCACGCCTCAACTGGTAGGCTAGAATCTTCAACCCTCTACAGGTATTGTATCTGCTTAGCATCCAATGTGTCCAGCATGGTGACTTAGTCTTTAGCATTTATGACTCACAGCAATGGAATACTTGGTTCAAATCTTGACCAAAATGCTATCTGCGTGAAATTTGCATGTTTCTCCATGTTTTGGGCTTCCTCTCACACTCTTAAGACATGCTGGTAGGTCAGTTTACCTTAGTCTATATGCTATCACATTCTGCACGCCAGTCTGAACAATTTGGGGGTTAAGGTAAGACCTGTCAAAGTACCTTGTAAAAAAAAAAAATTGCCAAAAAATGTCTATGCAAAAAGACTCACAAGTGAATCAGACATGGTGCCCAGAGATCTGACAGGGTCTGATCCTACTGAACAGATATCTATGTACAGCATGTGATAAAGAAGGGTCAAATTGACATTCCCAAGATTGTTTAATGTCTTCAACAACTCTGCATAGATTTTGCCCACCACTGTAGTTGTGCCGTTAAAAAAGCATACAACTGTTTGATAACTTTGGCCTCCATTCATCCGCTGGCAGCAAGGCAAAGTTAGCCCTGTGTAAGCTGTATGTCATGACACAGGGATAAATACCCTCTCACAATAATCAGTTGACAGCTCTAGATGTCCAAACAGCCAATGACTGGGAATCTGCACTGTCATAAGGAAGTGAGCAGTTTGAATCTCATGCTTATACGCCTAAATACACCTGTTTGTAGGCAGTGGTTAATTTACTGCCCTGTTACAGTAGAGTTCTTTAAGCCCTTCCAGAAAGTGAGATGCGTTAATTTCCTTCTGGTAGGACCCTATAAAATGTTTGGGTGGAGCTTAGCATAGGGAGTTTACAAGGGGGTGGACTGGTGTTCCATCACGTCCTCCCTGTTTCCCTCTCTCGTTGGGCGCCAAGTAGGGTTACATACATGAGAGGTTCCCCCTTGAGGTGGGCTCTTTGGACTACGCCAGACATTGAACAGGGTCACTAACCCAAGCACAGGGTAATATTTTGCCCTACAGCATGCTCACCAAAGCCTGGGGTTCAGGCAGGAACCGTGGTCATGTGAAAAAAAACATTAGGGCAGTCTCTTAACTCCATGATGAGCCACATGTGTGCAGTACTCAAGATACAGAGTTCTTCCTTAAGCTTGTTTGCCCCATGTCCTACACACTTGCTCTGATTTATACTGTATGTTGCATTCGGATGGACAGGTTAAGCCACTGCCCACTCCCCCGGTCAGCGTACCTTTGTTACCTTACTCCCAGCGACAGAATGGGGTCCCGCCGAACACTTAGCGCAGACCTCATACGTGATCTTACTTAACTCTTCTCTTTCCCTACGAAGTGATTAGATCTAGATCTCCATAATGCTAATCTATGCCTAATGACCGAAGGAGACGGACAGCTAGTGAGGGAGTCCAAGCACCAACCCCCTCGCCACCGGAGAACCTGTCACCTATCAGGTACCATGCCGACTGATTGCTGTTTCACCTTGTAGTTACTCATGAACCTTTGCTGTAGCGATGTTACACATACCTCTTATTGTGGTTGCAGATGCAAGTTCTTTAATAGAATGCTTAGATCTCACATGCACCCCTTTAAAAAACTTCAGACCAGGCTCTGAGCAGTTGAATCAACCTTTACTGTAAACTTGGCAACATGTATAACATGTTATAACATTTCATTCCTATCTTCCCCAGGTTACCTGCGTAGGTGAAGTCTCTTAGAGGAAAGTCCAAACTTGGTGGTGTTCTAAAAGAGAAGTCCATGTTCCAGGGTTCTTCAGCGTTCAGCGTTCCAGAATGGCCCATAGTTCCCAGCGAGTCTTCAACGTACGTTACCCATGCGTTTTCCCAAGTGTTCCCCGGAGCCTCCTTAGAATCTTAATTTCTTCCCTTTTAAAAAAACAGGGGGTAGGCTGAACCCCACAAACCTACTGGGGGAAAGACGGCAGAAACATCATCCACCTCCCCCTGATCTGGGCAGCTGGATGCTAACTACAAATACAGTAGACAATTTGCCTACAAGTTGGTGGATGGGAGTGGAGCTGCCTGGAGTAAGGATTTGTAGTATGAGGCCAAGGAAAATTCTTATTACCGCATAACCCATGATCGTAAACTACTGATTTAAAAAGGACTTTGATAATGTATTGGAGATCATTTATTGTGGAAGTTTTCTATTTCAGAAGGTGTAACAATGCCTCAAGCTCTTTAAGAAAGAGCTGGACTTTCCACACTGCACCCCACACTGCTTTAACGACTTTGGGAGTACCAATCCATCAATACATATTGGGACTCTGTACTGAACTTTATCTACAAGATCACTAAAATACGGATTCCAAGACATCACCTTATATGCCTTTTTGCGGCTGTGAACCACCCTTATCCACTCCACCAGCAAAGAGTCCATTCAACATCTCCCACTGGACTCATATCTGCCTCCTGGTTGCCCGCAGAACTATGATGTCACATTGGATCAAGTCAACACCGCCAAATCTACTGGATGTGAAAAAAGCCCTCTTATCGCTCTTTTAACTGGAGAGATTAGACACCATTGTGTTGAACTTTCACTCCACCTCACGATTCTTCATGAGATGGCGTAAATTCATGGAACACACGTTCGCCAAAAGGATCTACAAAAACTCATGCAACCATTTCCCTATACGGACTAGTATCTGAAACGAGACATTACAAATTCCCTAGGCAACCTCAAACTATCCAACCTTTCTGACCCCTCTGCTTTTTTTCCGCCCTGAACCAGGAAAGCAAACCCTTGAAGCTCTTTGACGGTCATGATTCTTTCTTATCCACATCTGTCAATCTCACCCACAGCCACTGTTGTAGCTAGTTCAATATCTGAGGTTACTAATGAAATATTCCAAACGTTGCTTCCACTCCTGAAGGCAATAAGGTTTACACTATAGTTTCATCCTGATGTTGTATTAATGTTATACAGGTAATTATTATTTCCATACACCCTTTTCCCTTCGCCGTACACCCCCCCCCCCAACCCCTTTTGTTTTTCTTCGTTTGTCTTTGATTTTTTTTTATTACATGACTGTATATGCCTCAAAATTCATTTGCTACTTACCAATGTAATGTACAAAACCCAATAAACATTTTTCAAAAAAAAAGAAAGAGCTGGACTGTAGTTGGACTGTGCCTGGCTGAAGTATGGTCATTCAAATGGATGCGTGTTATCTGTGAAAGTGTGAGTTGGGACAACACATTAGGCCACAGTGCTGGACAGGTGCATCTCATGTAAGACAACAGGGTGAGACACAGGATCCAGAGGAGAACTTAAGAGGTGCAAACCTGATCAGGTTGAGACTGGTGGTGGCAAGGGGTTGAAGTTACTGTCTTGCTGAGGAGCATACCCCCTCCCCAGGGGCGGACTGACCAGTCGGTCCATTCGGACGTGGACCGAGGGCCCGACCGCTGAAGGGGGCCCGTCAGCGCCACCTGCTGGAACCAGCTTGGGGTCCAGGGACAAAAAACTTGCGGCCGCGGGCCCCCGGCGACAATCTGTGCTGCCTCGGAGGGTGAGGGGTGAGGGCGAGCGTCACTGGGTCACATAGAGCAGTGATTTCCTTTTTACCCAGCGTCTGCTGTCATCGGATGTCCCGCCTCCTGCACTGGCTCTTTTGATAGACATCACACAGGAGGCGGGACATCTGATGACAACGGACGCTGGGTAAAAGGGAGATCCCCGCTCTGTGTTACCTGGTGGCTCTCCTCTCTAACCCCCATACACCGATCAGACTGCATGGAGGGGACACTGGTGAGGCTGCATGGAGGGGACACTGATCAGACTGCATGGAGGGGCCACTGGTGAGGCTGCATGGAGGGGACACTGATCAGGCTGCATGGAGGGGACACTGGTGAGGCTGCATGGAGGGGACACTGATCAGGCTGCATGGAAGGGACACTGGTGAGGCTGCATGGAGGGGACACTGGTGAGGCTGCATGGAGGGGACACTGTAGAGGTTGCATGGAGGGGACACTGGCAAGGCTGCATGGAGGGGACACTGATCAGGCTGCATGGAGGGGACACTGATCAGGCTGCATGGAGGGGACACTGGTGAGGCTGCATGGAGGGGACACTTATCAGGCTGCATGGAGGGGACACTGGTGAGGCTGCATGGAGGGGACACTGATCAGACTGCATGGAGGGGACACTGGTGAGGCTGCATGGAGGGGACACTTATCAGGCTGCATGGAGGGGACACTGGTGAGGCTGCATGGAGGGGACACTGATCAGACTGCATGGAGGGGACACTGATCAGACTGCATGGAGGGGACACTGGTGAGGCTGCATGGAGGGGACACTGATCAGACTGCATGTAGGGGCCACTGGTGAGGCTGCATGGAGGGGACACTGATCAGGCTGCATGGAGGGGACACTGGTGAGGCTGCATGGAGGGGACACTGATCAGGCTGCATGGAGGGGACACTGATCAGGCTGCATGGAGGGGACACTGGTGAGGCTGCATGGAGGGGACACTGACGAGGTTGCATGGAGGGGACACTGGCAAGGCTGCATGGAGGGGACACTGATCAGGCTGCATGGAGGGGACACTGGTGAGGCTGCATGGAGGGGACACTGACGAGGCTGCATGGAGGGGACACTGGCAAGGCTGCATGGAGGGGACACTAGTGAGGCTGCACAGAGGGGCCACTGGTGAGGCTGCACAGAGGGGCCACTGGTGAGGCTGCACAGAGGGACCACTGGTGAGGCTGCACAGAGGGGCCACTGGTGAGGCTGCATGGAGGGGCCACTGGTGAGGCTGCATGGAGGGGGCACTGTGAGGCTGCATGGAGGGGGCACTGGTGAGGCTGCATGGAGGGGGCACTGGTGAGGCTGCACTGAGGGGACACTGGCGAGGCTGCATTGATGGACACTGATGAGGCTGCATTGATGGGCGCTATTTCTAACATAGACTCTCAAATGGACACAGAGTGGACATGCACACCACGTCATTATGTGTTGCACCGCGCGCATCCGTGCACTGGGCCTGCTGCAAACCTCCTAGTTCTACTGTCCCGTATAGGGCAAAGGCGGCCGACTCCCTCCAAGTCTCTCCCTCGCCTCGGCAAACAGTGCCCGGTACGGTGGAACGAGGAGAGGACACATCAGCCAGCCACAGCAGGGCCAGGGCACCAGCCAACTGTAACCCACCCACCCACGGTGACGCACCCACACCAGGGAGCCAGCCAGCCACAGCAGGGTGCCAGCCACAGAGGACGCGGGAGCCAGCCACCTACAGAGGACGCAGGAGCCAGCCAGCCACAGAGAACGCAGGAGCCAGCCACCGAGGACGATGGAGCCGGCCATCCACGGCAGGGTGCCAGCCACGGAGGAAGCGGGAGCCAGCCACAGAGGACGCAGGAGCCAGCCAGCCAGGCACAGAGGACGCGGGAACCAGCCACAGCTACAGTAGCCATAGTTAAGGTAAGAGGAGAGCTACTCGGTGCCAATTTTATTTCTACTTTGTGAGAGGTTGGGGCAGGGGTGAGAGTCATGGCACAAGGAGGGGGTCCAGTGAGGACCAGAGTAAATGAAGGTGTTCACTGTACACTCTGTTAGAAAGAGGCCCCCCTCTAGGTCCCATTATACTCCTTTGTAGTCTCTAATGGGTCCTGGAAGGGGATCTCTCTCTAACAGAGACTCTCTAATGGACACTGTTAGAGAGAGACCCCCCTTCAGGTCCCATTAGACTCTGTTGTAGACTCTAATGGGGCCTGGAGGGGACGTTTTATAGCAGACTGTCTAATGGACACTGTTAGAGAGAGACCTCCCTCCAGGTTCCATTTTAAAAAAGGCAGAAATTGTACTTTGTGCAAAATGTAGAGGCGGGATCAGGGGTGGGCCATGGGCGGGGTCAGAGGTGGACCATGAGCTGGGCCTGACAGGGGGCCCTTGCTTTATTTGGTCCGGGGGCCCTGGGTGTTGTCAGTCCGCCCCTGCCCCTCCCTGTAGTGATCTGGGCCCTTGTGTCGAATAGGACTCGGGTGAGTGAGCCCTATCCTGTAACCAGAGAGAAGATGCAAAGCCTTGCGCAGGAAGTGTTCCCAACGATCGGTGGGTTACTAATGGTAAATAGGGGTATGATGAGTGGAGGGTTTATAACTGCCATTCCTGCACATGTTGTTCTGTGTGGGCTGTGAATTGCACACAAGACGAGCAATTAGGCTCCAGTCATCCCTGTGTTGTAGGTGAAATGAGACAGATCACTGCTCCAGGTGAGTATAATAATCCACCACAAACCTCCGGCCCGCAACCGTGAACATGTAGAGTGAGAAAAATTAGCTGCACACCAACATCCGTCCAACAGGTTTATTGAAAGACTGCCACCAGGACTAAAGGAACAGACCAAGGGGTGATGATGTTTCACACATACATTGTGCTTCTTCAAAACCCCAATTTTTCAATAAACCTGTTGGATGGATGTTGGTGTGTTTTAGTAGGCCCCCTAGTGGTGTGTGTAGCTATTCAGTCAGGGGGAGACCTGCATAAATGTTGGTGGTTTACTGCATCAATGGATTAAAGTGAATGTGCTTGAAAGTGCTCTTTTAGATACTCAAGAATTTCCTCAGTAGTGGGCAGCACTAATCTACTCTTTCTTACTTTTTCCAAAGTGCAGGCAGAACAAGACATCACTGGTTCTTAGTGATTTGCAGTGAAGGAACTCATCGCTGTCAGGTGAGAATGTGGCAAGAATCCTCATCCAAGTCATGACAAGGCCTCCTCTCTATGGATGGAAGGATGGGGCAGTGAAAAGAAGATTGCGAGTATGTGCAACTGGGAAGGGAGACTATTAAGAGAACCTGTTGCTTTTCCCTGCATGACCTATCAGGGCATAGTGACAGTGTCTATGTAAAGCCAACTCCTGACCACTTTATTCTCCACATCTTGGTTCCCCCCACAGCCACTTCATCTACGCTGTACATAAATTCCCAGTCTGATCTGCACAATCTATTGTAAAGCCTTGCTTCACATGGGCAGTTCTGACAGCGCCAGTGAGCTTATTGAATGATTATAGTCTTGTTCTGACCCACTTATATGTATTTGTGTAGATATGGATCTGCGTTGGATTGAATTGCATCAGGTTACTATTGTTCTCTAGCAAGCTGATATCTTGTGGTGGTTTTGAGGTGCTACAACTTGCTTAATTAAGTTAATTGGTACCTCCCCCTGTCCTCCCCTCCTGTTTCATGTTAGTTAGTTCAGCCCTAGCTAGATCTTCCCCATTCCTTCCACATTCCTTCAGTCAGTGTTAGCACTTTGCAGAAACAGGGCACAGGAAAGTCATTGTCTTCTTACTCTTCAAAAGAATTGAAAAACATCTTCTGTACTGCAAATTAACTAATGTAAAAGTGCATTCTATGAATCTTCTGTGTTTTATTGAAGAGATTAACTGCTATTGGGTGGTGCTGCGTAAGTAGGTGGCCATACTGTCTGGACAGACTTGACCTAAGGAGGTACAATATGTAACACCCTCTTGTTTGGGCTACTAGAAGGGTAGTGCAGGTAAAAGCATTTGTCTGGCCAGGGATAAACCTAAATAATTGAATCTGGGTCAGGGTTATTCAAGGCCAGGGCTGGATGACTCATCCAGATGATCCAGATGATGCAGGATGACTCATTGGAGAATGTTATGGAACTAGTGGGTGGAGGCTAGGAGGGGCTGCCTTGAATATTTATGGGTCCTCAGCTAATCCCCAGAGGTGGGCCTGACATGGGGACTGAGATAGCCCATAAATGGACTTGGGCCATGCCAGCAGGAGATTCGGGTGGAAGATTGAGGAGCAGTGCTGAGGAAAGGCTGTCGGGGGCCCTTTAGGGGACCCCTGCCATGGAGGGGTTTTGCCTCAGGCTGGAACTCGGGATAGCTATCCTGGAAGGATCCCACCTTAGGAGGCAACTGGAGGGATTCATGCCGGAAGAGGCAGCAGGAAGGAGCAAGCAAAGACTGAGTAATATCAGCAAAGTGCAGGTACAACACAAGGGGAGAGACTATCAGCTGTAACAGTGGTCTCTGAAGACATCATCCTTGCCCTGAGGATTCTCCATGGAAGTGTGTCAGTCAAGAGGACTGAGGAAACCAGCAGCAAGGTGGGCTGGCATCTTCTGTAGTGGTAGAACTGGGCTCAGGGTCTATAGGAAGGCAGAAGGAGCTGCTGTTCACTCCATATTGTGCTACTTTATCCACTAATGGACAGAATGTTCCCAGCCTGTAATGGGCAGTTGCTGAATTAACACTAAAGACTGTTAGTTACCTAGTGTGAACCAAGTTTGTTAAGGAGGAAGGAAGAATAGGACTTTGTGTAAATAGGAAGGAAGATGTCTCCTTTGTTCATAGTTCTGGACATTTTTCGGGTTGGGCATCCCATAATTCCCTACCCCATCCAAGTTATCATCTCCTAATAAAACATCAAAAACAAGCCAAGGACTGTTTTCTGTGTTGGAGTGCACAAAGGAAATGCCGTGTGCCTGGCCGTGTAGCAGTGGGGAAACATAACTCTGCAGCTCCTACTTGGGCTGGACTACAAGTACACTATATTAGTAAAAGTATTGGGACGCCTGCCTTTACACGCACATGAACTTTAATGGCATCCCAGTCTTAGTCCGTAGGGTTCAATATTACGTTGGCCCACCTTTTGCAGCTATAGGGTTTACAAACTTCCCAGAAGAGTTTACAGGAAGGCCGTCCACAAGGTTTAGGAGTGTGTCTATGGGAATGTTTGACCATTCTTCCAGAAGCGCATTTGTGAGGTCAGGCACTGATGTTGGACCAAAAGGCCTGGCTAGTAGTCTCTGCTCTAATTCATCCCAAAGGTGTTCTATCTAGTTAAGCCAGGACTCTGTGGAGGCCAGTTAAGTTCCTCCGCCCCAAACTCGCTCATCCATGTCTTCATGGACCTTGCTTTGTGTACTGGTCCAAATCATTTGGTGGAGGGGGGGATTATGGTGTGGGGTTTGTATTTTAGGGGTTGGGCTTGGCCCCTTAGTTCCAGTGAAGGGAACTCTTAAGGCGTCAGCATACCAAGACATTTTGGACAATTTCATGTTTTCAACTTTGTGGGAACAGTTTGGGGATGGCCCCTTCCTGTTCCAACATGACTGCGCACCAGTGCACAAAGCAAGGTCCATAAAGACATGGATCGCTTTGTCTACAAACTGTCTCTTAATGGATAGTGCAGCGTCGCTGCCTTCTCTGAGCTCCAAAACTGGGCATTTTGGTGGCGCCTGTGACAATAGGGTTGCCACCTTTTCTTCAAGCCAAACACTTTAGCGGCCTGGCACACCATTGGGCATACCTCCCAGCTTTTTGACATTGGAATGAAGGACACCCATCAGCAATAATAGGCAGGCATAGGACACACCCCTTGCCACGCCCCCTTAGAGGAGAATTGTACAAAAAAAAACAAGATTGGTTAAACCCACAAGTGCTTTTTTTACCATTACTAGTCCTTTATATTGGCTTTTGGAATTTACAAATGCAGCAATTTAGAAATCAGATGAAAGGTTTAGCGCTGGAAAACACTTTTTGATAGATAAAAAGTGCATTTTATATACATCTCTATAGATCACTCCAAAATGAGGGACAAATGAGGAGCTATGAGGGACAGAGGGACATTGCTCCAAATCAGGGACAGTCCCTCGAAATCAGGGACAGTTGGGAGCTATGGCACTGGGTGCCCCAAGGAGCGTAGTAATGCTGTGCGCAGAGAACGGTGGGTGTGGCCAGATTGCTCTAGCTGACGTCATCGCCCTGTCCCCCCCCCCAGTAAAGTCGAACCTGCCCCCAGACAGCCGCCCGCAGCTCCCGGACAGCAACAGATTTGTGTGTGACTATCTTGGTTACTTGGGGAGCCACAGTCCGGTCTGAATAATGCGTCCGGGTTTCAGTCCGCCCGAAACCCGGACTTATGATTCAAAACCCGGACTGGTGTTAATTTCCGAAAAGGGTGGCAGCCTTATGTGACAGTGGAAGGAGCAGTGGTAGAGCACTGGAGAGGTGAGTGAAAAGTGGTTGGTTGGGGGAGGGGGGGGCTTTATCCAGACAGGTGACATGTTCTCTTTTCGCACCATGTGGCTGATACAGTAGAAACATTTGGCTCATCATGACCTAATCCACTGGCAATGAAACGCACTTTAAACTGCACACTTTGATTTTGGTAACTAGCTTTACATGTGCGTGGTCAACAATAATCTTTTCTTAGGAATAAAGTTTTAGATTCCGTGTGCGATACTTGGCAGTAAAAATCTGGCGCTTTTCCTTTCTAACGGGATTACAGTTCTTAGCGTTGGAAGGACAGGAGGGCTTTTTGGGGGGGGGGAGGGGGGGGGCGCAGGCTCGTTTTCAGACAGAGCTCAAAAGGAGCACAGCTGCAAACGCACCACCCGACCCACAGCTGGGCCATTATCCAGCCAGACTCTGGCAGATCTTACACTCCAGGTGAAGGCTGGGATTTGCTCGGGTGACTCTCTGGTCTGGTTGTGGCATCTGCGCGAGGCCCGATTCCAACACTTTCATCACGGTAACCAGCAACACAAGTGTTTTATTAGTGTCCCCGGCAACTGGTTCATTGATAAAAGCACAGGCTTGCCTGTTGCAGACGGAGAGGAGTACGTTTTTTCTTTTTTTTTTTTTTTTCTTTTGCCATACTTCAAAGAATTATTTTATTACAAATTAAAAGAAATCCAATACCAAATGGCTGAAATAGAGCCTTCGTTTGGAATGAATGTGGGCAGTTGAGACAAAAGCCAATAAATAGCGAAAAAATGATATAATTGTACAATATAGTTAGCATTACTCAGAGTTCCGTTATTAATGAAATTTGATCGTCGCTAAATGATTCGGCTGTGACGCACGTGTCTTGGTCGAGAAAATTTTATTCTCTTCATTTTTGAGGTTCGGAAATAGAAATGGTGTCTTTGTTTTAATTATAAAGTATTAAAAAAAACAGATATGCTAAATTAAAAAAAAAAAAAGTGTTTAAAGGGGTTGTAAAGGTAAAAGTTTTTTTTACCTTAATGCATTCTATGCATTAAGGTGAAAAAACATCTGACAATACCGCCCCCCCAGCCCCCCCCCCCGTTTTACTTACCTGACCCCTCGAAAGTCCCGCGCTCGCCCCTGACATCCTCTGCGCCACTCAGCCTGGCCATTGATTATTTACAGTGGATGGATTGAAAGCAGCGCAGCTATTGGCTCGCGCTGCTGTCAATCACATCCAATGACGCGGCGCGGCGTGTCGGGAGGCGGGGCCGAGTGATACAGTGAGCGTCTCTGTGTCCTCCAGGGGATATATATCTAATCTTGTTGCTCTCTCAGTGTACTTACACATTTCCACATGGACTATCAAGTAGACACTTTATATGGGCTTTTTTGTGCCCATGGAGCTTTGTGGCATGTACATTTATCCCCGCGGCTTACTGGCAATTTTTCGTTTTTTCTCTGTTGGGAATGAACCTTAAGTTTGCACGTATATGGTAAGAGCTGATGGTCACTTACTCTTATGACAAAATCTCGGCTTCTATAGTGGAAATACCAATTATAAATCCCTATTATCATTTGAACTCATGGAAGCCTCCTTATAAGTGAGACCTTTCTTTGTACTAACTGAAACCTGAATGTGTCCTGAAGAAGTTTTTTTAGAACGAAACGCGTAGACGCATCGGGGCTCACATCATGTATATTCTTATATAGATGATTTTTACAACTTTTTGTCGATGTCTTTGTTACGTGTGCATTTTATATTTAATAAAGTTTATTATATTGTTATTTTGACTACGTTCCCTTTGGTTTGCTGTGCCTTTAAAGTCCGACCAGGGGTTCCTTGCCAAACCCCCTCTCCCTTTTTTCTTTTGACAATTCAATTATACGGATGTGGCTATAGGAGTGTTTCTTTTTATATTTTGTTCTGGCCGTTGATTGGTTACAGTGGATGGATTGAAAGCAGCGCAGCCATTGGCTCACTGGGGAGCGGGGCCGAGTGATACAGTGAGCGGCTATGGCCGCCGGCTGTATCACGGGAGCGTGCCCGCAAGCACTCAACACAATGCGAGGGAGCTCGCATGAAAGTGTTGAGTCCTTGCAGGGGGGAGCCGAGATTACCGCCGAAGGACCCCAGAAGACCAGGTTCGGGGCCACTCTGTGCAAAACAAGCTGCACAGTGGAGGTAAGTATAACATGTTTGTTATTTAAAAAAAAAAAAAACTTTAGTGATCCTTTAAAGCAACCCAGTTGCTCTGCTAACTCACCTTTCCTGCCATAACCTACTCTGATCCCATTAGATCTGGAATAAAGCAAAAGACATAGACAGAGGGAATACATAACTGGCTTAAAAATGGAGTTGTGGAGTGGAAGGAGTTTTTTGGTAATTAAAGTAGTTGTAAACCCTCATATACAGTGCCTTGAAAAAGTATTCACACCCCTTGAAATTGTCCACATTTTGTCATTTTACAACCAAAAACGTAAATGTATTTTATGGGCTGAAGTGGTTACGTAGAAATGCCTGCAAGGACCCCTGGCATCCATTCCTATATTATTTGTTTTTTTATAAATTTGTTACCAAAGAGCTGCTCACCGCACATATACTGGGGCAGGGCGGGCCGGCAGCACAAAACAACGAACGGTATTTCCAGTTGTCGGATCTGGGACATGCGTGAGCGCGCTGCCAGAGCTGTGCTCCCGCTGTGATCGGACACAGCAAAAACCAATCAGGGGGTCTGGTGGCTGCGATGGCTGCCTGGACCCCCCGATCGTTCGTAGTAGAGGCAGAACGGCGGCCTGCCTATGTAAACAAGAGGGAGAGAGAGATCTTGTGTTTCTATTGATCAGGAACACAGATGTCTCTCTTCCTAAAGTCAGTCCACCTCCCCCTCCCCACAGTTAGAAAGCACTCCCTAGGAGTACACTTAACCCTTTGATCGCCCCTGATGTTAACCCCTTCCCTGCCAGTGTCATTAGTACAGTGATCAATAGTAACAATAGAGTAATACTTGTGCCATAAATGTATTTTTAAAACTGCACCTTGTCCATAGCAACTAGTTCCGGCCCTATTCCTTGTCCCCTCCCCTTTCCCGTTCACACTCTTTAAAAATGGCATTGTGTGGCTCTCTCAGCATGTCCATTGAGAAAGGAGCGCGGCTTGCCTGGACATTGCAGCGAGCATGCTCACGAAACGCGTCCATCTTTAGTGACATCATCCCCTGCAGCCATCTGTACCTTGTGCCTCACGCCTCATCTGGAACTCGTCTTCCGCAGCCGGCTTTCCATCAACAGCGGCGGACCCCTCACTGACCGGAACGTTTGGACGAGGATAGAGGGACTCAGGACTCAGGAGCGCCACTAGGACTATCTCAGTTATGAAACTGCAATACCTATTACTATCAGCTCCAATGTGATTTGACACCTGTATGTTTATTAAAGTTTATATTTAAACGCAGAGGCGCCTCTCTCCTTGTTTTTCCATGTCCTGGATACGTCTGTGTGTGGTGGCTCTTGAAACTGATACCAGCCGTGGTCCACTCCTTGTAAATCTCCCCCCAAATTCTTGAATGGCCTTTGCTTCACAATCCTCTCAAGGCTGCGGTTATTCCTGCTGCTTGTGCACCTTTTATCCACCACACTTTTTCCTTCCACTCAACTTTCCATTTATATGCTTGGATACAGCACTCTGTGAACAGCCAGCTTCTTTAGCAATGACCTTTTGTGACTTACCCTCCTTGTGGAGGGTGTCAATGATTGTCTTCTGGACAACTGTCAAGTCAGCAGCCTTCTAATGATTGTGTAGCCTACTGAACCAGACTGAGAGACCATTTAATGGTTTAGAAAACCTTTACAGGTGTTTTGAGTTAATTAGCGGATTAGAGTGTAACACCGTGAGTCTACAATATTCAACTTTTTCACAATATTCTAATTTTCTGAGATACTGAACCTTGGGCTTTCACTAGCTGTAAGCCATAATCATCAAAATTAAAAGAAAGACATGCTTGAAATATATCACTCTTTTTTAATTGAATTACTAAGTTAGCTATTTGATAATATTGACTTTTTTTTAAGATGCACCTGTATAAGAAAATAAATGGGTATTTAAAAAAAAAATATTTTAACTGCATTTTTGTGTTTTGTTTGAGCTGTCCTTTATTTAACTGCTTGACCCCCTCCCTCTGGCACCCAGACAACAACAGGTGCACTTTAAGGTAGAGGGCAATACAATGAAGACAGCTATGCAAGTGCGCTATAAACAATAATGATTACGCCTTCATATTAAATAATTGCTCCTTAAAAGCAGCCCTTGAGGGCATTTTTCCGGCTCAGCCTGGGCTTTGAAGTCGGCAATGAAAAGCCCAAACACTGCACCCGAGGTTTCAAAAGATTAAATCATGACTTTATTTTACAACAGTTTAAAACAGCAGGCTGAAATGGCTGGGCAGCTGTGAAGCCGTCATCACCAACACTTTCATCAAAGTTGTTTAAAGCAGTTTACAAGGGCCGGTTGTGTGGAACACGCGTGTCCCCGCACCATTACCTTAATGCTCACTTCACTCCTGGCATACCATCTTTAAGTCATTTGCTCCCCAGAATTATTGTTTTTTTGTCAATTATAGCAATAACTATAATTGCGGCAAGTTTAAGATTAGAACATTTTTTCATGATTTAATAATAACACATCGGTTTCTCATGTCCTGTTTTCATTACGACATGAGAATGAAAAAAAACAACTCTCACGGCTAAATAAGGCTTTAATGAACAGGTTGCAGATGTCTGGATGAAGATGATCATAAACTAGGAAAAATCTTATACAAGAATGGAAGGCATTATGTAAACTGTGTAACCTTTCTGCCATTGCTGTCTCTTTAAGGAAGTATTTTATTTCCTCTTAGGGATCCCAGGTTTTAAGAAAGACTGACCTCTTCAAAGAGAACTAAAGAGAATAATAAACTGACAACCTTGTGGACCATACCTCTACCTTTCAACCCTTTTTCTTCTTTCTCTTTCCTTTTCTCCACCTTACGATTAAAGCTCATTATCAGAATTTATGTGACCTATATACACTCTACTTGTAAACAATATGTATAGTAGGTATAAATAATTTAAATTCCTACAAAAGTAACTAAGGAAATGATATATATCTTTAATTTAGGTTTACGTGAACCCAATGTTTAATATTTGAAATTTCATGATATTTACCTATATAAACCCCACTGTAAAACAATGAGCTTACTTTATAGATCCTTGTAAACTTACTTTATGTATCTTTATAATATTGTATACTCAATAAACTTCTTTTGACAAGAAAGACTGGCCTCCAGGAGGTGGGGATTGTTGATTCATAATTAATTCTCCCTTAGTTATTCAAGGGAGGAGAGAGGGGAGCAGGGGCGGATCTAGAGTCTAGTTTCGGGAGGGGCACTGCCAGAAAATAAGGTGTTGCTTACAGAACTGTATTTAAAAATATCATACAGTCCTAACCTTGTTTAAAACAGTAACATGTTTATCCTGTCCCCCACTTGTGTCACCTTCTTCTTCATTACTGTCCCCCACTTGTGTCACCTTCTTCTTCATTACTGTCCACCTGGTTTTGTCACCTTCTTCATTACTGTCCCCTGCTTGTGTCACCTTTTTCTTCATTACTGTCCCCTGCTTGTGTCACCTTCTTCTTCATTACTGTCCCTCGCTTGTGGCACCTTCTTCTTCATTACTGTCCCCCACTTGTGTCACCTTTTTCTTCATTACTGTCCCCTGCTTGTGTCACCTTCTTCTTCATTACTGTCCCCCACTTGTGTCACCTTTTTCTTCATTACTGTCCCCTGCTTGTGTCACCTTCTTCTTCATTACTGTCCCCCACTTGTGTCACCTTCTTCATTACTGTCCCCCACTTCTGTCACCTCTTCTTCATTACTGTCCCTTCGCTTGTGTCACCTTCTTCTTCATTACTGTCCCCTGCTTGTGTCACCTTCTTCTTCATTACTGTCCCTCGCTTGTGTCACCTTCTTCTTCATTACTGTCCCCCACTTGTGTCACCTTCTTCTAATTACTGTCCCCTGCTTGTGTCACCTTCTTCTTCATTACTGTCCCCTGCTTGTGTCACCTTCTTCTTCATTACTGTCCCCCACTTCTGTCACCTCTTCTTCATTACTGTCCCTCGCTTGTGTCACCTTTTTCTTCATTACTGTCCCCCGCTTGTGTCACCTTCTTCTTCAATACTGTCCCTCGCTTGTGTCACCTTCTTCTTCATTACTGTCCCCCGCTTGTGTCACCTTCTTCTTCTTCATTACTGTCCCCACTTGTGTCACCTTTTTCTTCATTACTGTCCCCTGCTTGTGTCACCTTCTTCTTCATTACTGTCCCTCGCTTGTGTCACCTTCTTCTTCATTACTGTCCCTCGCTTGTGTCACCTTCTTCTTCATTACTGTCCCCCACTTGTGTCACCTTCTTCTTCATTACTGTCCCCCACTTCTTTCACCTTCTTCTTCATTACTGTCCCCCGCTTGTGTCACCTTCTTCTTCTTCATTACTGTCCCCAACATGTGTCACCTTCTTCTTCTTCATTACTGTCCCCACTTGTGTCACCTTTTTCTTCATTACTGTCCCCTGCTTGTGTCACCTTCTTCTTCATTACTGTCCCTCGCTTGTGTCACCTTCTTCTTCATTACTGTCCCTCGCTTGTGTCACCTTCTTCTTCATTACTGTCCCCTGCTTGTGTCACCTTTTTCTTCATTACTGTCCCTCACTTGTGTCACCTTCGTCATTACTGTCCCCCTCTTGTGTCACCTTCTTCTTCATTACTGTCCCCCCGCTTGTGTCACCTTCTTCATTACTGTCCCCCGCTTGTGTCACCTTCTTCTTCATTACTGTGCCCCCACTTTTGTCACCTTCTTCTTCATTACTGTCCCCCCACTTTTGTCACCTTCGTCTTCATTACTGTCCCCCTGCTTTTGTCACCTTCTTCATTACTGTCCCCCACTTGTGTCACCTTCTTCATTGCTGTCCCACGCTTGTGTCACCTTCTTCATTACTGTCCCTCACTTGTGTCACCTTCTTCATTGCTGTCCCACGCTTGTGTCACCTTCTTCTTCATTACTGTCCCCCTGCTTTTGTCACCTTCTTCATTACTGTCCCCCACTTGTGTCACCTTCTTCATTACTGTCCCCTGCTTGTGTCATCTTCTCCTTCATTACTGTCCCCCACTTGTGTCACCTTCTTCTTCATTACTGTCTCTCGCTTGTGTCACCTTCTTCTTCATTACTGTCCCTCGCTTGTGTCACCTTCTTCATTACTGTTCCCCTCTTGTTTTACCTTCTTCTTCATTACTGTCCTCCACTTGTGTCACCTTCTTCTTCATTACTGTCCCCCGCTTGTGTCACCTTTTTCATTACTGTCCCCCGCTTGAGTCACCTTCTCCTTCATTACTGTCCCCCTCCTCACTTGTGTCACCTCCTTCTTCATTACTGTCCCCCTCCCCCACTTGTATCACCTTCTCCTTCATTACTGTCCCCCTCCCCCACTACTATTCCATCCAATCCTCACTTTATCTCCTCTCTGGGATTGGGCTCTGGTGAGTGGTCTACTCTGGTCTCTCAGACAGCCAGCAGTGCAGCAGCAGCAGTGAACAGATAGAAAAGGTCAGGCTGCCTGCTGCAAGTCACTCTCTCTGCATGCAATGCTGGTGGTCTGTAGTGGGCCGCAGGCGCTGGAGATGGAGCGAATTGGTGGAGACAATGGCATTAGGAAAATCACACACACAACAACCAGTTCCTCCCTACCGCCAAGTCACTCCCTCTCATGCTGCTGCGCACTGGAGAAGGAGGAGGTGGGTGGAAACAGCTGTGCAGTGCAGCACTGGGCGCAGGCCTCTCTCTGCTTGGCCTCGCTCTGAGTGAGACTGTGATGCCACTGGTTGCTAGATGCCAAGCTGCCAAGCGGGGCAGCCCTAGCAACCAGTTCCTGCAATCTAGTTCAGAAGAGTGGCTGTGTCTCAGAGTCAAAAATATTTTTTGCGGGGTGGCAATTGCCCCGTTGCCCCCCTTGGATCCGCTCCTGCAGGAGACTGCAGACTATCGATTTTGGGAGGAATAATTTTATATACTTATTGGGCTTACAGTATATAAGGAAGGATGACCCCCAGAGGGAGAGAATTGTTGCTTGATAAGCAAACCTGCCTGGATTACTCAGGGGTGGAGAGAGGAGATTTTTGATTTGGGATGGAAGTACTTTATTTCCTTATTGGGATTCCACCTTATAAGGATCGATGACCCCTCAGGGGTGGGGATTGTTGCTTCATAAGAAAATCTTCCTAGGCTACTTAGGGTTAGAGAGTGGGGAGTGCAGACTTTAGTTTTTGGGAGGAAGAACTTTATATGCTTATTTGGTTTCCACCTTATAAGGAAGGGTGACTCCCCTAAGGTGGGAATTGTTGCCTATTACTTAGGGGCGAAGAGAGGGGAGTGCTGACTTTTGGATATGAGTAGTTTATTTTATTGGGTTTGCACCTTATAAGCAAGGATACATCCAGAGTGTGAGAATTGCTGCATAATAAGCAAAACTACCTGGGTTTCTTAGGGGCGGAGAGAGGGGAACACACTTTTGATTTGAGGAGGAAGTCCTTTTTTTATTTCCTTTTTGGAATTCTACTTTATAAGGAAAGACGACCTCCAGAGGGTGGGGATTGTTACTTCTATAGCAAGGTCCCGGGCCTCCAGAGGCCTAATGGTGACCTCAAGAGTTAGGGAGAGCTGACCTCCTTCCTTGTAGAGTGGGTTAACAGGCATGGTGGGTGTAATGCAAGATGAAATGATGGGCACCAGTCGCTTTTTAAATGCGAACAAGAGATTTATTGTCTCTTAACAAGAACTGTGGGAGAGTGGGTTAGGGCCAGGACACCCTTGAGTAGATGCAATGATATTTGGCAGACTCCGAGACTCTACAGGTAGACAGCTATACAGGGAAAGGCCTCCAGCCGGATGCCACGTCTGTATAGGTACGACCGCTGTCTCCTATGGCAACTGAACTTGTAAAAGTCACTAAAAGGTATTTGCGCATAAGGCCCCTTTCACAGGATCGGACCGTTCAGGTCCGCCTGTCAGTTTTGACGGCGGACCTGAACGGGCGCTCCATGTTAGCCTATGGAGCGACAGATGTCAGCGGAGACATGTCCGCTGACATCCGACCCCGTCCGATCCGCTAAAAGCAGATGGATGGCCCTACGTCCAGGTTCGTCGCTGGCGGATCGGATCGGGTGAGATCTGATGAAAACGGACATGCTGTCCGTTTTCATCCGATCTCTCCATAGGCGGCAGCGGCGCCTGACAAGCCCCTCCCCGCTCAGTGAGCAGAGAGGGACCTGTCATCCGCCGGCTCAGCGGAGATCAACGGACTGATCTCCCGCTGAGCCGGTGGACCGAGGTGGGCTCCGTGGAAACGGAGTCCGCCTCGTGTGAATGAGGGCTAACTCTTGGTAACACAGAATAGTTCTTCTCTTATCTCACAGTATCCCACTGTAGATCTTCACTCACTGAGATCCCAGTCTCTCACTAGACTTCCAGATCCAATTGTCAGTGCATCTCCTGAGCTCTTCCACAGCTATCCCGCTGTACACTCCTCAAGCAACACCCCACAACTAGTTCTCTCGTCCGGCTGAACCTACACAACTCGGTTGGACTCCATACCTGCAGTCCCAACCCTACGCTACTTCTCTTGCTCCCGAATAGGCCTCAGGTAGCCTAGCAGGCTGATGTCCCCGGGATAGGCCTCAGGCTTCCAGACTAGCAGCCCAGGGCGACATAACACATGTCCACCTAGACAGCCATCAAGGTGGCTCAGAACCCAGATCACCTGACTCCACCCAAATAAATAGGCTCTTCCAGCAGGCCAAGGGACTAAAGAAACCCCTGCCAATTGGCTGAGACGGCCATCCATTCATATTTTGACCTTGAGAAGCCCTAGTTAATCTAATGTCACCAGCCACAGTGCCACCTAGTGACAGAAGAGAAAAGGTGCAGCAATTCCAGAATTAGAGAGGAATCAGTGCTCTGGTCAGGAAGGGGGGTAAATCCTTCCGGGGCTGAAGTGGTTAACTAACAATTGCGTGGTCATGCAACACTGTACCCAAATAAAATGTATGTAATTTTTACCACAAATAGAGCTTTCTTTTAATGCTTATTTAATCAACTATGTGTTTTTGTTTTTTTTTTGCACTATAAACAAAAAAAGACTGACAATTTGGAAAAAAAAAAATAATATTTTTTACTTTTTGCTATAAAACATAACCAATAAAAAAATGTAAAAAATCAAATTTGTTAATCAATTTAGGCCAACATGTATTCTGCTAAATATTTTTGGTAAACAAAATCCCAATAAGCGCAAAGTTGTGCAATTAACATACGCTTATTGGAATTTTGTTTACCGAAAAAATTTAGCAGAATACATGCTGGCCTAAATTGATTAAGAAATTTGTTTTTTTACAAAATATGGGATTTACTGTTATTGTTATTTATTTTTTATTTTTTTATACTAGTAACGGTGGTGATCAGCGACTTATAGCACGACTGTGATATTGTGGTGGACAGTTGGACACTAACGGACATGTTTAACACTTTGTGGGAACAAGTGACACTAATCAGTGCTTAAAATATGCACTGTCACTGTACTAATGACACTGGCTGGGAAGGGATTAAACATTTAAGGAATCAAATGGTTAACTGTGTGCCTAGCTAGTGTTTTTGTGTACTGTTAGGTGCTTTGCAGGGTCACAAAATCCATCACCTCTCCCCCTGTCAGAACGGAGCTCTGCTTTGTTTACATACAGTATCTCACAAAAGTGAGTGCACCCCTCACATTTTTGTAAATATTTTCTTCTATCTTTTCATGTGACAGCACTGAAGAAATGACTCTTTGCTACAATGTAAAGTAGTGAGTGTACAGCTTGTATAACAGTGTAAATTTGCTGTCCTCTCAAAATAACTCAACACACAGCCATTAATGTCTAAACCGCTGGCAACAAAAGTGAGTATACCCCAAAGTGAAAATGTCCAAATTGGGCCCAAAGTGTCAATATTTTGTGTGGCCGCCATTATTTTCCAGCACTGCCTTAACCCTCTTGGGCATGGAGTTCACCAGAGCTTCACAGGTTGTCACTGGAGTCCTCTTCCCCTCCTCCATGACGACATCACGGAGCTGGGGGATGTTAGAGACCTTGCGCTCCTCCACCTTCCATTTGAGGATGTCCCACAGATGATCAATAGGGTTTAGGTCTGGAGACATGCTTGGCCAGTCCATCACCTTTACCCTCAGCTTCTTTAGCAAGGCAGTGGTCATCTTGGAGGTGTGTTTGGGGTCGTTATCATGTTGGAATACTGCCCTGCGGCCCAGTCTCCGAAGGGAGGGGATCATGCTCTGCTTCAGTATGTCACAGTACATGTTGGCATTCATGGTTCACTCAATGAACTGTAGCTCCCCAGTGCCGGCAGCACTTATGGAGCCCCAGACCGTGACACTCCCACCACCATGCTTGACTGTAGGCAAGACACACTTGTCTTTGTACTCCTCACCTGGTTGCCCCCACACACGCCTGACACCATCTGAACTAAATAAGTTTATCTTGGTCTCATCAGACCACAGGACATGGTTCCAGTAATCCATGTCTTTAGTCTGCTTGTCTTCAGCAAACAGTTTGCAGGCTTTCTTGTGCATCTTCTTTAGGGATGAAAAGCCATGCATGGGATGAAAGCCATGCAGAAAAAAAGCCATGGGATGAAAGCCATGCAGACCAATTTGATGCAGTGTGCGGCGTATGGTCTGAGCACTGACAGGCTGACCCCCCACCCCTTCAACCTCTGCAGCAATGCTGGCAGCACTCATACATCTATTTCCCAAAGACAACCTCTGGATATGACGCTGAGCACGTGCACTCAACTTCTTTGGTCGACCATGGCGAGGCCTGTTCTGAGTAGGAACCAGTCCTGTAATACCGCTGTATGGTCTTGGCCACCGTGCTGCAGCTCAGTTTCAGGGACTTGGCAATCTTCTTATAGCCTAGGCCTTCTATAGCCGAGGTGCCATGTTGAACTTCCAGTGACCAGTATGAGAGAGTGAGAACGATAACACCAAATTTAACACACCTGCTCCCCATTCACACCTGAGACTGTGTAACACTAATGAGTCACATGACACCGGGGAGGGAAAATGGTTAATTGGGCTAAATTTGGACATTTTCACTTGGGGGTGTACTTACTTTTGTTGCCAGCGTTTTAGACATTATTGGCTGTGTGTTGAGTTATTTTGAGGGGACAGCAATTTTACACTGTGTAACCTGGAGGACAGGTAGCAGGTACAAAGCTCCCTGGGATAAGCAGTCTTTCAGGCACAGATACCAAATCCAGTGAGGTAGTGACAAACAGTGCGGTGTTTATTTGTGATATATACAAGTCTATATACAGGTTCTGTACAGTGTTCCAAAAACAAATCATATGAAGTTAATCACAAAAGTCCCCCTTTACATCAGAGTCCACAGAGTTCCCATTTTACATCTGAATCTGCAGAGTTCCTTTGCACTGTAAGGGGGGACTCTGCAGACGCTGATGTAAGGGAGAACTCTGGGGACATTAACATAAAGGATGCTCTGGTGTACGAAGAGGACTCTGATGTAAACGGGAGGACTGTGGCCTCTGGTGTAAAGGGGAGCTCTGATGTTATGAGTGCTCTGAGAACCCTGATTTACCTTAGCGTACCAAATTAGAGGCAGGTGAGAGAAGGGGGGAGGGGGGGAGACCTAGTCCGGTCTGAATAATGTGTCTGGGTCTCAGACAGTCTGAAACCCGGACGCATGTTTCAAAACCCGAACTGTCCGGGTGAATCCCGAACAGGTGGCAACCCTAAGCCTGGGAGACGTATAAACCCCGAACAGGGCTTTTCCCGGCTCTCTCTGGGACGCTCTGCTACAACTGTTATACAAGCTGTACACTCACTACTTTACATTGTAGCAAAGTGTCATTTCTTCAGTGTTGTCACATGAAAAGATAGAAGAAAATATTTACAAAAATGTGAGGGGTGTACTTACTTTTGTGAGATACTGTAGACAGAGCTCTGTTCTGTGTCTCTTCCCGACGATTGGCAGGTGCCGGTGAACATCCGGTGCCCAGCACCCGCAGATCAGCTTCTGCTGTGTGAGTAATTACAGCAGAAGCGGCCCGCAGGTGGCGCACGCACGTGCCCCCTAAACAGAAGTGCAGAATCAGGTATATATAAGTGATTCTGCACAGGAGGGCCACCCCTGTAGCAGTATATCTCCTATAGGGCGGTCCTAAGTGGATAAACTGGAGGGACTATGTCTGAAAAAACCCATCAACCACGTTGCGTTTGTGCTTATTGTACCGTGTGGTGGCCAAGTATAAAATACAATCTTTAATTAGTTTAATTTACTGGGGAATGCTTACTTTATTGTGCTCAACGTGTCAAGCTAAAAAAAAAACTGATGGTTTAATACTACAGTAAAACCTTGGATTTTACCTTGGTGAGCATAATTCGTTCCAGACACATGCTTGTAATCCAAAGCACTTGTATATCAAAGCGAATTTCCCCATAAGAAATAATGGAAACTCAAATGATTCGTTCCACAACCATTTATTCATACGTCCTTCAGTTTATAGTCCAGATAAAAAGATTATAGCAATGTGACCAGGTTGTATAACCATAAAATGTCCATCCACAAATGGAAGCCTCCATAAGGGGATTAGAAGCAAAATGCAGCAGGAGCTACAGAGTATAAAAGAGAAGAGAGGAGCCTCTAAGTGTAGTAAGATGTTGTACCTTCATTAAATGTAACCATATTGCTACACTTAGAGGCGCCTCTCTTCTCTTTTATACTCAGTTGTGACATGACACTACTTATATATGCAGCACTAACTCTCGGTGGAGCTGCTGGTTTAAAGCGGGCTGTTACCTTCACTTCCACCACCTCTGTTTCACCGGCACCGGGTCAGGGGTCCCGTTGAGTTTACCTCTGAACGATGTAGGCACCAGACACTTGAGTATGTTTTCCAATGCTTTAATGAACAAATAATAAAGGAAATAGCAGGAAAGAGGCGGGAGGAAAGTTGCAGGAAAGCTCAAATACCTTTCCTTAGTATTCTTAGAACATTATTAGGAATTGAATACTTGTAGTCAAATGCACTCCCCTTGTGGAATTCAATCTTTGCCCGCCTGGGTAGGCCTCTCTCACTTGCCTAGCAGCCAGTACGTAGCACGAATAAAAGTCTCTGCCACAGACTTGTTTGGAACAAAACCCGTACGATCCTCTGCCACAGGATGTATTGGTTTACGATGACTATCAGACACAGTACTTGAACCTTTAAGCCAACCCGGCAGTACTATGCGATAGGATTACTTCAGGATACGTCCTCCAACCGAGTCACCAGGCCCCTCTCCAGACCAGCACTCTGCATGATCCTTCCATGACGGGTCCTCCCCTGGGATCTCCTTGGTTGTCCAGCTTCTTCACTCTGGATAGACAGCTCAGGACCATTCCTCAGCCGCTGTGGTAGGCCCCAGACTGGCTTCTGGGCCCACCCACATGCCGCAGCGACGTGGGCCCCCGCAACGGAGGACCACGAGGTGGTATTCCTAATGCATACCTGTCAGCCAGGAGGGCCAGCAGGTGGATGAAAACGAACCCCAAAATATGGCGTCTGTCCCATAAATACCCTCTCCCGGAATGCAACTCGGAGGACCACCTCCACCGAGTTGTCTCCGGGACAGAGGAGCACCCATACGCTTCTACACGTTGCCTTTCCAACACTGGCCCATGGTGACAACGACACCCACAGGCACAGTGTGGAACTACACGCAACCTCAGCCAAGCTGGAACAGAGGCAAATCTAACTTCCCCTAACAAGTAACCCACTAGATTTACCTATCAGCAGTAGATTAAAAAATCTACCAGCACTACAAATATCAAGACATCGCTTTTACTGTATATCAAGTCAAAATTTATTAAAAAATTTTGCTTGGTTTGCAAAACGCTCTCAAACCAAGTTACTCTCAAACCAAGGTTTTACTGTACTTTAAAGAGGAGTTCCACCCAGGGGGGCCGTCAAAAAAAAAAAAAAAATTAAAAGTCAGCAGCTACAAATACTGCAGCTGCTGACTTTTAATTGGACACTTACCTGTCCCAGGGTCCAGCGATGCGGGGGATCGAAGCCCCACTCGTCCCCCCCCACTCCGCTCGTCGGCGCCGGCATTTCAACTGTGGGCGCCGGGCTGTGGCTTCACAGCCTGGCACCCACTGCGCATGCCCGAGCGGCGCCGCGCGCCGTGATTGGCCGCTCAATCACCTGGGACCTGTAATGGGTCCCAGATGATTGACAGGAGGGAGGGAGCAGAGCTGAGCCCTTCCTGTGCCTGGGGGGAATCGATGTCACCAGCCCAGGCAAAGGAAGAGGCAGACTACGAGGGACCACCTAGCAACAGGCATTTAGAGGTGAGTAAAAAAAAAAATATCCAAATGTTTTTTTGTTTTTTTTTTTAGAATTTTTTAGGTATTTTTGTTTTTTTAGGTGGAACCCCACTTTAAGCTTTAAGCCCAGGTTCAGCTGAACTCGCACGATTTCATTCCCGCATGTCAGTCCTGACTTCGGGGACGATTTCAGAGATATCTGTGTGGGTCGCTGCACAGATGTCTGTAAAAATAGCACCCCGAAGTCGCCAAAAGTAGTACAGAAACTACTTTTTGGGAATCGGACGATGCCATTGCTGGCAATAGCCGCCGATATGGCATGCGATTTGACACGTCAAATCGCTGCGATGTAAAACCTAGGCTGAATCATCTTTTGAAGCTCTCCGTTTCCAATAGTCAATGGAAATTTTTTGACGGTAATTTCGATTTCTGCTTTCAATGTGTTTCCATTTCTAGACGGTAATGAAAAATGACATTGTGATCGTAGGCAGGATACTTCGTGTCTTGTTCACTTTCCCTCTCGGCACAGAACATGCTGAAAGGAAAGACAGTCAGGAAATGTTCCTTTACTCACTGCAGAACATGCCATAAATCCTCACCAAGCCGGTCACTTTACAGCTACCTCTGTTCCTACTGTGCTTCGAGTGTTCCAGTTAAATACAAAAAAAAAAAGTCATTTCCTACGCTTGTAATAAAATACTTTTTAAAAAAAACTGTGAATGGATTTGGGCAGAAGTCCGATATTTGGATCTTCCTCAGTGTGGAAAGAAGAATGGGCCTATTTGTGGTCGAAGGATAGGTTTCTCCGTCCATGTCTCAACGCTGCCAAGGACCAGACCATATTTCCTACAAAGGTTTCTTTGGGACTTTCTCGAGCTTTCCCTGAATCAAAATGAAACGCGAATTCATCCGAAAACTACATCCTTTTTTTTTTTATGTCAAAAGAACAATTCACCAAAATGGCATCTGACTTGTTAAAGACATTCCAACACCTTCCAGAAGCCTGATTGTTTCCCAGAAATCCTTGAAATAGGCAAGTGGGGAATTGTGGGTGGTGAACGCTTGATGGACTGAATTAAAGGGAAACTATAGCCTACTTCCTGTGGGTTTGTGTTTTGAATTATTAATGCAATATTTACCCTTTACAGATTTTTTATGTGACTTTCACATTTTTATTTGCTTGATATTACAAGCTATTGTGATGGTATTTCATAAATTCAGTTCAGGACAATTGGGAAAAAATGGATAGACTTACACAGAAGAATTATAACCACTGCTACACTGTCAAGCAAGAAGCTCAGTTTGTTTAGACCAGGATTTTTCAACCTTCTTACCATAGAGGAACCCTTAAAAATAATTTTCAGGTCTCGGGGAACCCCTGCAAAAATAATTAAAAAAAAAAACTACAGCTTAACCACTTGCCGACTTGCTCACGCCGATATACGTCGGCAAAGTGGCACGGGTGCGCGAAACAACGTACCCATATGTCGCTGCATCATCCGCGGCTAGAGGGCACACGCACGCCCGCCGCACGTCTCGGCGTGGGTCCTGCGGACTCGATGTCCACCGGTGGCCTGCGATCGTGGCACGGAAAGGCAGAACAGGGCGATGCCTATGTAAACAAGGCATTTCCCTGTTCTGCCTAGCAACATGATAGGGATCTACTGCTCCCAGTAATCGGGAGCAGTGATCTCCGTCATTTCCTAGTGAGCCCATCCCCCCTACAGTTAGAACATGCTGAGGGAACATGGTTAACGCCCCCTAGTGTTTAATCTCTTCCCTGCCAGTGACATTTACACAGTAATCAGTGCATTTTTA
The DNA here is from genome assembly GCA_037952925.1 of Lithobates clamitans. Taxonomy (NCBI): domain Eukaryota; kingdom Metazoa; phylum Chordata; class Amphibia; order Anura; family Ranidae; genus Lithobates; species Lithobates clamitans. Next base: position 80,243 of record JBBGZY010001837.1, on the reverse strand, counting down.
TAGCACTGATCACTGTATAAATGCCAATGGTCCCAAAATAGTGTCAAAAGTGTCTGATCTGTCCGCCGCAATGTCGCAGTCACGATAAAAATCGCAGATCGCCGCCATTACTAATTAAAAAAATCTTAATAAAAATGCCATAAATCTATCCCCTATTTTGTAGGCGCGATAACTTTTGTGCAAACCAATCAATATATGCTTATTGCGATTTTTTTTTTTTTTTTACCAAAAATATGTAGAATACATATTGGCCTAAACTGTGGAATAAATTAATTTTTTCATATATTTTTGGGGGATATTTATTATAGCAAAAAGTAAAAAAATATTGTTTTTTTTTTTCAAAATTGTCGCTCTTTTTTTGTTTATAGCGCAAAAAATAAAAAAAACTAAAGCTCTATTTATGGGAAAAAAAGGACGTCAATTTTGTTCGGGTACAACGTCGCACAACTGCGCAATTGTCAGTTAAAGCAACGCAGTGCCAAATCGCAAAAAAGGGCTTGGTCAGGGAGCTGGTAAATCCTTCCGGGGCTGAAATGGTTAAAGGGGTTGTAAACTCTCATGGTTTTTCACCTTAATGCATTCTATGCATTAAGGTGAAAAACCTTTTGTGCTGCAGCATCTACCCAGACCCCCCTTTTTCCTACATGAACCCAGTCGTTCCAGCAAAGGTGGATGAGCACAGCAGCTCCAGCCGCTGTCTCGGGTCCTCATTGGATAGTTTGATAACAGCAGGAGCCATTGGCTCCTGCTGCTGTCAATCAAATCCAGTGACACGGGAGCCGGGGGTAGGGGCGGGGCCGAGTCCTTTCTGTGTCAATGGACGCAGCAGCAGGACTCGGGAGTGTGCCCACACGAGTACCCGCATGGAATACGGCCCTCCGTGGGGGTCACTCGAGAGGAGGAGGAGCCAAGAGCGGCACCGGGGGGTGGGGGGTGGCTGACCCCAGAAAAGGAGGCCACTCTGTGCAAAACCCTCGCACAAAGGAGGTAAGTATAACATGTTTGCTATTTTAAAAAACAAAAAAAACCCACAAATCTTTAAGGTACATTAGTATGATAGTAAGTTGTAGATACGAATGGTTATAAATAACGAATAATGTGGTATACTGAGCATATTGGACACCAGGTGACAATCAGTACCACTCTTAGGCTCCCTTTAATTTGGAGGAGGACCCCTTTACATTGGTAGTCAATGGGAGAAGTGTTCCCTTACATAGTTGGTTAGTGGAGAAGTGTTGGGGAACACTTACCCTTTGAGGGAAAAGCAAAGAACCTCAATCTAGGGGGAGAAGTTTTGTGAAGTTGGGGAGTGGGCCTTGTGTAAAGAAGGTCCAGCTCTTCTCATGGAGTAAAGATCATCTGCACCACCAGGTTACCTACGAGTTGGTAAATCCTTTTCCCTTTAAGGGAAAGCAACGGACTTCTGCCTTTGGAAATGGGTTACAGAAGGGGATGTGTATATTGTTTGCCAGTATACTGGACTTTTTGTTGGATGCTGAATGTGGGATCTCTTCCTAGTAACTTGCACCACGAAGAATTCTTTGTTGTTTAAAGTGTGAAAAAAGGATATCCTGTAACACTATTCATTTTTTCTAAAGAAACAAACCACTTTGTTGGATTCGTACCAAAATCTATGTAAAAGCACAATGTTCACTGTTATTTCGTCTGGACATTCCGGTTATTGAGAACATGTTCCCTATGCAAGAACCTGCAAAAATGTGGAGGGTGGGGTTGTCAGTTATAGAGTGGACTTGTGGCAGTGGCGTAGACTAGTCTGACTTTGTCAGGCTGAAGGCTCATCATGCCCCTATGCTATTTTAGTGCCCTACATCGAGGAGTATGTGGGACATTTAATCCCTGATGTGGGACATGGAGAGCCCCAGCTCCACTGGTCAGGAGGCCAATGATTGGTCCTGGGGATTGAGCGCCCCCCAGGAACCAGAAGTAAGAAAAGAGTCCCGAGTTCAGAGAAATTATTTTTGATAGCTCTGGAATTCTGAGTTTAGGGAAACAATTTAAGATAACTGTGGAGTTCTGAGTTTGGATAAACTATTTCAGATAGCCCTGGAGTTCTGTGTTTGGGGACATGATTTAGAATAGCACTGGAGTGCTGAGTCAGGGAAACAATTTTGATATCCCTTGACTCCCGAGTTTAGGTAAAGGATTTCAGATAGCCCTGGAGACCTGAGTTTGGGGAAAAGATTTTGGATAGCCCTAGCGTTCTGTGTTCAAGCAAATGATTTTAGTTAACCCTGGAGTTGTTTGAGGAAACAATTTTGGATAGTCCTTGAGTTCTCATTTTGGGAAAACAGTTTTGGATAGTCCTATAGGTTCTGAATTCAGGGAAATGGTTTCAGATAGCCCAGGAGTTCTTAATTTGGGAAACAACTTTTGAATAGTCTTGGCATTCTGTATTCGGGGAAACTATTTTGGATAGCCGTGGAGTTCTGAGTTTGGAGAAACAATTTCAGATATCTCTGGAGTTCTTAGTTTATGAAAACAGTTTCATATAGTCCTGGAGTTTGAGTTTGGGGAAACTATTTTGGAAAGGCAGTTCTGTGTTGAGGGAAATGATTTTGGTGCTGGAGTTCTGAGTTTGGGGAAATTTTCTCGGATAGCCCAGGAGTTATGTGTTTGGGGAAACAAATTCAGACATCCCTGGATTTCTTTGTTCAAGGAATTTTTTTTTGGATACCCTTGGTGTTCTGAGTTCAGAGGGACAATAATTTCAGATGTCCCTGTAATTCTGTGTTTGGGGAAATGATTTTGGATAGCTCTGTAGTTCACAGTTTGGGGAAATGATTTCAGATAGCCTTGGAGTTCTCAGTTTAGGAAAACAATTTTGAATAGTGCTGGAGTTGTAAATTCGGGGAAATGACTTGGATAGCCTTGGAGTTCTGAGTTCGGGGAAACAGTTTTGGATATCCCTGGAGTTCTGAGTTCAGAAGAAACGATTTCAGGCATTCCTGGAGTTCTGATTTCAGGGGAAACAATTTCATATGACCCTGGAGTTCTGTGTTCAGGGAAACAATTTTGGATAGCTCTAGAGTTCTATTTTTGGGAAAACAATTACAGATAGCCCTGGATTACTGTTTTGAGGGAACCTTGGTCCTGGGGATTGAGCGCCTCCCAGGAACCAGAAGTAAGAAAAGGGTACAGAGTTCAGGGAAACAATTTAAGATAACTGTGGAGTTCTGAGTTTGGATAAACTATTTCAGATAGCCCTGGAGTTCTGTGTTTGGGGACATGATTTTGATTAGCCCTGGAGTGCCGAGTTCAGGGAAACGATTTTGATATCCCTTTGACTCCTGAGTTTGGGGAAATTATTTCCTATAGCCCTGGAGAGCTGAGTTCGGAAAAAACAATTTCAGACATCCCTGGAGTTCTGTGTTTGGGGAAAGGATTTTCGATAGCCCTGGAGATCTATTTTTAGGGAAGCAATTACAGATAGCCCTGGATTAGTGTGTCCAGGGAACCCATTTTGGATAGCCTTGGAATTCTGCATTAAGGGAAACAATTTCTAAAGCCCTGGAGTTTTGTGTTTGGAAAACAAATTCAGATAGCCCTAGAGTTCTGAATTCAGGGAAACAATTTTGCATTCTGATCTGGAATATACAGGTGCACCAAGTAATGTCTGTTCTGTAGAAATGTTTTCACGACGTCCATTCTACACTTTAACTGTTCCCTTAACTGAAAGTAACTGAACTCAATAATGTGGAGGGGCGCTCACATACATTTGACCATAAAGTGTATGAAACTCAGAATGAAGCTTATCTTTTGGGACTTACTGATTTCAGATCTGTAGTAATGTTTCTTAGATAGCGGTAATTGATTTTGTTTACTTGTTGCCTGATTGCCGAGTAGTGCTGTATTGTGTTTGTTCCTAACTAAATGAAATTATTTAGTTATCTTTTTTATGTCCTGTGAACACATTGGAGGAATTGGTCCGCGTGACAGCGCGCAGCATCTACCTCCGCCGCCGCCGCCGCCCTGCCTCCGGTATAATATAACATCTTTACTTCACTCGTTTCCTATCACGGATTTGCTGCCACATCTATAAGTGTCTGACGTAAATCACCAAGCCCACATCGTGTGTACTGTCTATGAATGCCTAGTGCCTGGGGGAAATTATTTACAACAGGAAAATGCATGATTTAAACATCCCTGCGTACCCGGGGACTGCACTTTTTTTTTATAACTAGGAAAAAACATATTAAATTGCAATATTTGAGATGGTGGAAATCAAAAGGACTCAGAATTATATTACTGAGCAATTTATCATGTTGATGCACTCACCAGGGGTCATTTACAAGAAAATAAAACCTTTATTTTCTGTAAGAGCAGGTTTTTTTTTAGCTTTTTTTTTCATCCTTTGCTAGATCTCAATGTTGCTGATCTCTTGAAGCCTCTTTTAACCACTTCCTACATGCACTTGATCCACAGTCAAATGCACACTATTGTTTGTTTGACCAGCTTCCTGATAGTGATTACAGTTGATCATGCCTTTGCAATGTGTGTTCGTATGGCTTCATGTAGCGTCCACCAGGGGAGAATGTAACAGGAGGACAATGCAGGATCATGGAAGATAGGATGTTGCAGAACTGGAGAGAATACAGGAAAGGATAACTAAAATATTCAGGGACATGGAGGATCTCAGCTATAGAGAAGGATTAACTGAAATAAATGTATTCTCCCTTGACAAAGAGGTGCACTATATTGCCAAAAGAGGTCAATATTGAGTTGGCCCACCCTTTGCAGATACAACAGCTTCAACTCTTCTGGGAAGGCTGTCCACAAGGTTTAGGAGTGTGTCTATGGGAATGTTTGACCATTCTTCCAGAAGCGCATTTGTGAGGTCAGGCACTGATTTTGAACGAGAAGGCCTGGCTCGCAGTCTCTGCTCTAATTCATCCAAAAGGTGTTCTATTGGGTTGAAGTGCAGGCTAGTCAAGTTCCTACAACCCAAACTCACTCATCCATGTCCTTATGGACCTTGCTTCGTTCACTGGTGCGCAGACATGTTGGAACAGGAAGGGGCCATCCCCAAACCGTACCTACAATGTCTTTGTATGCTGACGCCTTAAGAGTTCCCTTCACTCTTACTAAGGGGCCAAGCCCAACCCCCTGAAAAACAACCCCCACACCATAATCCCCCCTCCAGCAAATGATTTGGAGGGGTGGCCCAATACTTTTAGCAATATAGTGTGGATGAGTGAGTTTGGGGTGGAGGAACTGGACTGGCCTGCACGGAGTCCTGACCTCAACAAGATAGAACACCTTTTTGATGAATTAGTGCGGAGACTGCGACCCAGGCCTTCTCGTTAACATCAGCGCCTGACCTCACAAATGCGCTTCTGAAAGAATGGTCAAACATTCCCATAGACACACTCCTAAACCTTGTGGTCAGCCTTCCCAGAAGAGTTGAAGCTGTTATAGCTGCAAAGGGTGGGCCAACTCAATATTGAACCCTACGGACTAAGACTGGGATGCCATGAAAGTTTATCTGCGTCAGGCAGGCGTCACAATACTTTTGGCAATATGGTGTATATGATCATCTTGTATAAATATATATTGAAGTTGGGATGTCCAAAAGGAAATGTTTATTTTTCCTCCAAAATTTCTGTTAAGGTTGAAGTTTGTCAATTTTCGTGAAATGCATTGGAGTCAATAGGGAAGTCCAAATTAATGGATAAGTTCACCTTTGGAACCGTATTTAGGTAGGACCATGTAACACGTTCCAGCTTCTGCCTCCTGTTCCTCTGATCCCCCTCCCCTCATGACAGCAAGTAGGGGTTCTTCTCCCCGCACCTCCTGTCACTTTTTAAACACAGCGTGGCTGTGTGGGGCTCCACCCACATAGACGTGTCATTCATTCACAGATTCCTGTGAATAAATAAACTACAAGTACCATCTTGCACAGCATCCACAGCAGATGGCTTGTAGTTCTTAATGGGCCGTGGCTGATGAGTGCTCTTGTAGTCAACTGACAGCTCCTCCAGCTTTCAAACAGAAAGTCCTACCAGAGGTCATGTCTGCAGGAGCCCACATTGCACCCGTTATCTACCGATCATGGCTGCAATGCTCTCCAGCCTCCTGCAGGGAAAAAAAAGTTGATCTTTTATTCCAAAGTAGTAGTTTAAAATATAGTTTATGCCTGGAATGGGGCTTTATGAAGATTTCTTTCTCTGGGCAGCAAAATTTCCTGAAGGATCATGGCTTAATACCCGTGCCCTCACCAGAAAGGGAGGATTCCAGTTCATGCATGTTGTGACCTCTAAAGTTCCCACACTACACACTACACAGGTAGATCCTTTCTTCTTTACAAACTCCACAGAACTCCTTCTTCATCCAGCAATCAGCAATCTTTCTACTGAATGGAGTAACCACCTTTCCTCCAATGATAGAACAAGACCTCATCCACACAACTGTGAGGCTGGGGGAAAATGTGATGGGAAAGGGGCCAACAATCTGTAAGCACCTCTTACTTCCATAATAGTTTTTTGGCTCTGCCCAGGTGCTACAAATTAAATTGACCAGGTTAGGTTACAAACAATTCAGAGTCAAAGGTCCCTGCAAGAGAAGAGCTTCTAAAATAATTGTGAAAAGTTAAACTGAGGCTGCGTGGAAGGATCAGTTTAACTTTTCGGCATTTGTCATTTCCTATCCTTAATGTGACCTGTGGTGACATAGGGGTGAGAGTATGAAGCCATAGTACCTGGCAGGATACCCAGTCTCCCAACATTCCTGGAAAGGAGACAGGGGCCACTGGCAAAGGTGTGCGAACAGGGTGTGCCGAGTGTGACTGGGCACACCCTACTCACCCCGTGCGCTGCCAATTCCCTCTGCTTTCTGGCCAATAGTGTATTTAGGTTTTGTGCTGCCCTAGGCCTGAATAAACTTGCGCACCCTCTAATTTAAATACGACCCACCCCTTCCTGTCAAGGCCACACCCCTTGCTGTTTAAGACCCGCCCTGACATTTTCAAGTGGAGACACTAGTTTTGAGGGGCTGGGGGGGCAATGGATTCCCTTAATTTGCATAGATTTCCTCTCACTTCCTGTTTGGCTATGGGGCAGGAAGTGAAGGGCTATCTCTGCAATGGGACAGGGATGGTAAAAAAATAAACTGACAGGGGTTATAACCCTCCCTTACTCTATCCAAAATGAAAAAAACAAAAGTGTTGCCTATAGTTGTACTTTAAGCACAAGTTTCTGGTAATTTTTAAGGAGAGGACTAAGAAAATATAACCATGCCAATGGTGCAGCAGAAAACATAGAGCACAGTGAGGAAGGTTTGTGGTCCAGGATGAGAGGACAGTCAAAATTAGAAGCGGCGCCCCCCCCGCGCGCAGTTGCGGAATGCCGGCCGCCCACACACTGGAAGCAGTGAGGCCGCTTTATGGGGGCGCTAGACTAATTTGCCTCTCAGTCCAGTCCGCCCCATAAGACTGGCGCTACACTAACAGCGCAAGCCAGCGGGGACTCTTTCCCTGCTGCCCCCCTGCAAAGTGCCGCCCTAGTCCTGGGCCTTGTCGGCCTAGGCCAGGATACAGTGTTGTTCCTGGTGAGCCCTGTCTCCCCCTGCAATAATGCCAGCTTACCCCCTCTCCTCTCCCGCTAGCTTCTGCGGAGGATGTTTTAGGATGGAGAGCTGAGAAAAAGGGCTGGTAAATATTTCAATTACTGGCCCTTCCTTTTCTGAAAGAACACAGTTAGTGGTCTCTACTGATCGCTCCTGTGTTCATTCTTAATGAAAGCATAGTAAACTGTGTTTACTATGCTTCAGTTTGTGAATGAACAGGAAGCCTCTCAGCACAGAGAACTTCCCATTCGTTCGCTGTCCAGTGCAGCTGAGGCTTCACAGAAAGGGCCTGGGGAATCTCTGTCCTCAGTGAGACATCAGGGGTCTGTTTAGACCTGTGACATTTCACCATAGCCCCCCAACAGGGCTCCTAAAAAACTGTAGAAAAATAATATTGTAAAAAATGATTTAAAAAATAAAATAGTAACAAATTATTAAAAAATAAAAATAAAAAAACTGCTGATGCCGTCCACTGCGCTACTGACACCAATTTCTGCTCTACTGACACTGTCCACTGCTTTGCTATTGCACTGCTAATGTAATAGGCTGTGCACTCCAATGCCCACTGGAGAGGTGAGTATAACAGCTCTTCTATTACAAGGACCTTTCATCTTGATTTTTTAAAATAATCTGTCACTTTAAAAATGTTGTCACGATCACTGATTTCAAAATGTAAAAAAAAAAAAACAATTGGTAAAATTACATATTTCCGCAATATTTACTTAAGACACCCCCCCCCCCCCAAAACTGCCTTTTATTTGTTCTTGCCCAGACAATGAATGCAACAGGTATTTTTGGGGGAGAGGATATCCAGTCTCCGCTGTGTATATTCCTTGGCATTTTTGCTCTTTGCACTGTTTGTTGATGTTGGATCATTTTATTCGACATTGTTATTGAGATCTGGCATAATTTAGTATAGGCCTCTAGCGCTGACTCTTTTACTCCTGCCTCATGCTGACAGACGCTAGAGATAAGAGCGCTAACTATATTTACACTATGTTGCCACCCTTCCCATAATCACCAATCTGTCCTAAAGCTGAATATAGGAGATATGTTACATAGTACATACAAAAATGCCAAGAAAATGATGTGTATCAGCTATGAACCTCAAGTGGAAGCTGAAATACGGAAAGAGAGACAGATAGAAGACCCAGCACAGATTGATCTGTGTTGGGTATAGAGATAGATAGATAGATAGATAGATAGATAGATAGATAGATAGATAGATAGATAGATAGATAGATAGATAGATAGATAGATAGATAGATAGATAGATAGATAGATAGATAGATAGATAGATAGATAGATAGATAGATAGATAGATAGATAGTCTATAATTTTATTGGTAGGTTTATCTTAACAGTGAGAGACAAAATAATAACAAAAAAATCCAGAAAAACACATTTTAAAAAAGTTATAAATTGATTTGCATTTTAATGATTGAAATAATAAATAAGTATTTGATCTCCTATTAAATTAGCAAGATTTCTGGATCCCAGGTATCTTCTATACAGGTAACGAGCTGAGATTAGGAGCACTCTCTTAAAGGGAGAAGAGGAGAGAGAAAGATAGATGGATGGATGGTTTGACCAGTAGACCATTTGTGAGGTCAGGTATTGATGTTGGTTGAGAAGATCTGGCTCACAGTATGCTTTACAATGCAACCCAAAGATGTTCAGCAGGGTTGAGGTCAGGGATCTGTGAAGGCCATTGAAGTTCCTCCATATCAAGTCAAACCAAGTCCATATGGAGCTGACATTGTGCACAGGGGCACAGCCATGCTGGAGAGAAAAGTACCTTCTCCAAACTACTACAATCAGAAGGCTGGAGGCACACAATTGTCTAAAATGTCTTTCTATATTGTCGGAGTAACTGTACCCTTCACGGGAAACACCTGAATTCAGTAATTTGGAGGGGAGTAGCCATAGATTTGATGGTTAGGTGACAACAAACTTTTGACAATATACAGTAATCTCACAAAAGTGATTACACTCCTCACATTTTTGTAAATATTTTTATTATATCTTTTCATGTGACAACACTGAAGAAATGACACTTTGCTACAATGTAAAGTAGTGAGTGTACAGCTTGTATAACAGTGTAAATTTGCTGTCCCCTCAAGATAACTCAACACACAGCCATTAATGTCTAAACCGCTGGTAACAAAAGTAATTACACCCCTAAGTGAAAATGTCCAAATTGGCCCCAAAGTCTCAATAGTTTGTGTAGCCCCCATTATTTTCCAGCACTGCCTTAACCCTCTTGGGCATGGAGTTCACCAGAGCTTCACAGGCTGCCACTGGAGTCCTCTTCCACTCCTCCATTACGACATTACAGAGCTAGTGGATGTTAAAGACCTTGCGCTCCTCCACTTTCCATTTGAGGATGCCCCACAGATGCTCAATAGGGTTTAGGTCTGGAGACATGCTTGGCCAGTCCATCACCTTTACCCTCAGCTTCTTTAGCAAGGCAGTGGTCGTCTTGGAGGTATGTTTGGGATCGTTCTCATGTTAGAATACTGCCCTGCGGCCCAGTCTCTGAAGGGAGGGGATCATGCTCTGCTTCAGTATGTCACAGTACATGTTGGCATTCATGGTTCCCTCAATGAACTGTAGCTCCCCAGTGCTGGCAGCACTTATGCAGCCCCAGACCATGACACTCCCACCACCATACTTGACTGTAGGCAAGACACACTTGTCTTTGTAATCCTCATCTGGTTGCTGCCCCGCGCACTTGACACCATCTGAACTAAATAAGTTTATCTTGGTCTCATCAGACCACAGGACATGGTTCCAGTAATCCATGTCCTTAGTCTGCTGGTCTTCAACAAACTGCGGGCTTTCTTTTGCATCATCTTTAGAAGAGGCTTCCTTATGAGACGACAGCCATGCAGACCAATTTGATGCAGTGTGCGATGTATGGTCTGAGCACTGACAGGCTGACCCCCCACCCCTTCAACCTCTGCAGCAATGCTGGCAGCACTCATACGCCTGTTTCCCAAAGACAACCTCTGAGCACAACCTCTGAGCACGTGCACTCAACTTCTTTGGTCGACCATTGCAAGGCCTGTTCTGAGTGGAACCTGTCCTGTTCACCATGCTGCAGCATAGTTTCAGGGTCTTGTTGGCAATCTTCTTGTAGCCTAGGCCATCTTTATGTAGAACAACAATTCTTTTTTTCAGATCCTCAGAGAGTTCTTTGCCATAAGGTGCCATGTTGAACTTCCAGTGACCAGTATGACAGAGTGAGTGCGATAACACCAAATTTAACACACCTACTCCCCATTTACACCTGAGACCTTGTAACATTAACGAGTCTCATGACACCAGGGAGGGAAAATGGCTTAGGGGTGTACTCACTTTTGTTGCCAGCGGTTTAGACATTAATGGCTGTGTGTTGAGTTGTTTTGAGGGGACAGCAAATTTACACTGTTATACAAGCTGTACACTCACTACTTTACATTGTAGCAAAGTGTCATTTCTTCAGTGTTGTCACATGAAAACATAGAAAAAAAATATTTACAAAAATGTGAGGGGTGTACTTACTTTTGTGGGATACTGTAGTTTATATATACACCCACCCAATAAATATACATATTCTCTTTTCTTTCTCCGGTCACCTGAGGAATAAGCACAGATGCAAGGTTGAGCAAAACATACATGTGTATGGCAGCATCAGATCTTACCAGCATGCCTGACCACTATATATGTCCAAACCCTCCAGGAGAGTTACCTAGCATTCTAGGACAGTGGTTCTTAAGTTTACAGTTCCTCCCAGCTACCATAGTTCCCCCAACCACCCAAGGAAGACTGCAGTGCCTTTCAGCCCCCACAGTGCCCCCAACACCCACAGTAATATCCAAACTCCCACAGTGTCCCCTTTACCTCCCTGAAGTGCTTCCTAGCCTACTGCAAAGCCTCCAGTTCCCCATAGTCCCCCCCAATCTCCAACAGTGTCCAAAACTGCCCCCAACCTCTCACAATGCCAGCTAGTTCCTGCCGAAACCTCCAGTTCCCGAAGTGCCCCTGCAAATTCCCCAGACTCTTGGAGAGAACCCTAGTCCCTACAGAAACGCCATCCTCTACACTTTTTGAGCCCCCTCCAGAAACCTCATTTACAACAAGACTACCAAGTCTGCTACAGAGTCCCTTAACCCCCTCCAAAACCCCCATCTCCCCTACAGTGACACCCAGCCCCATCCAGAGCTTTCCAGCATTTCAAGACATATTTTGCATTCCCATACTTTTATTGTGTTTTGGAAGAATTTACCGGGTCCTGGTTCAAATAAGGTTGATAACTACTGTACTGCTCTAGGAAGTCAGGAGACGTTTACCTTTTAAGAGTATAATATCCTCACTATCTCATGCCTCCCAACTTTTTGAGATGGGAAAGAAGAACACATTAAGGGGGGTGAGTGGGGCCTGGAAGTGGGGTGCCCAGAGAGGAGTGAAGGCATGTGGAGACCAGAGAATGCAGTGAGGTATATTTAAAGAAAAGTTCAGACAAGGTGGTAACAGAGTCACTGTGACACGGCCAGACTGGCACAGCAGCACGTATCAGGAATTATAGATGTTTCCCGTAACACTAATAATGCCAACAGCATCCGACAGAGGAGATGGCTGGAAGGCAGCATGGCAAGAAGGTGCCTGAAAATGGAGAAGCTCCTAGCTGATGACACAGGAGAGGGGACCCTACTCTGTCCCTCCTTCATTTGAACCTCTCCCTGCACTAGACATACTGTACCTAGCTACCAGGTTACTATCCCTGACCTAACCACTTTGCAAATACACGCCAACTGAATGGAGATGGTGCTATTTATTAGCACTGCCCATCCTTTAAATGGCCGCAGAGGTCAACCAATGTAACAGCATAGTTAATACCTACGGAAGCCTTATGCCGCGTACACACAACCGGTTTTGCCGCCGGAATAAACTCCGAAGGTTTCTCCGACGGAACTCCAACGGAATTCCATTCAAGTGGTCTTGCCTAGACACGGTCAAACCAAAGTCCGACCGAAGTCCGACCGTCCAGAACGTGACGTACAGCGCGTACGACGGGACTAGAAAAAGGAAGTTCAATAGCCAGTAGCCAACAGCTTCCATCTCGTACTTGTTTCAGAGCATGCGTCGTTTTTGGTCCGCCGGAACAGCATACAGACGATCGGTTTTCCTGATAGGAATTGGTTCCATTGGAAATATTTAGAACATGGTCTATTTCTAGGTCCGTCAGAATTTTCGAAAAGGAAAGTCCAATGAGGCATACACACGATCGGAATAGACGATGAAAAGTTTCCGTCTGACTTTTTCTTTCTGACATTCCGCTCGTGTGTACGCGGCTTTATTGGAACATCGATACCCCTTGCCCTACCACCGATGCAGGGAGGCCAAACTACACCTGACTACAGGGGGGACTTGCTGAACCTGGAGAAGTGCAAAATTTGGTGCAGCTCTGCATAGAAACCTGAACTTAGAAGAAGATTGGCTACCATGCACAGCTGGACCAGATTCTGAGTGCTCCAGTTTTAGTAAATCTCCCCAATTATAGCACCAACTAAGTAGGCAAAGGGCACGCCCCTGCCATGCCTCCAGTAACACGAACCATGAAGATTAATGTTGAAAAAAATGATTAGATTACCCCAAAACTGTTTTTTTTTTCTTCCATCATTACTTAATTTATTTTGGCTTAAAAAAAAACCTGAATGGAACATTTTAAAGAATAGATAAAATGGTTAGTGAAGTAAAACTTTACGGCATACTTGGTCCTGCGGACCGGAGTCCGTCGGACAATTCGATCGTGTGTGGGCTCCAGCTGACTTTTTTTCCCCAAAAGTTCGACGGACCTAGAAATGAAACATGTTTCAAATCTTTTCGACGGACTCGAGTCCGGTCAAAAATCCGCTCGTCTGTATGCTAGTCCGACGGACAAAAACGACGCTAGGGCAGCTATTGGCTACTGGCTATAAACTTCCTTGTTTTAGTCCGGTCGTACGTCATCACATACGAATTCAACGGACTTTGGTTGATCATGTGTAGGCAAGTCCGTTCATTCGGAAAGTCCGTCGTAAAGTCAGTTGAAAAGTCCGCAGGACAAAGTCTGCCGTAAAGTCCGCTCATGTGTACGCGGCTTTAGAGATCTATACATCAGACCACAGAGAGAGACAACTGAGGAAGAAAAATGAAAACAGATAGATTCGGTTGCAAATGATGGAAAGTCCCTCTAAATGAAGGACAGTTGGGAGCTATGCTTTCTGTATAGTCAGACAAGAGATAAGAACCTCTGACAGTAATAAAACTTGATAGACGCCCTAACCCTTTTCCACCCTATCCAAAACTAAAAAAAAATCATTTTTGGCTGAGGTTCCACTTTAAGACACTTAAAGCGGTTGTATACCCGCTGTCATTTTTTTTTTTTTTTTACACCTGCAAGGGAAAAGGCATAATGAGCTAGTATGCACCGCATACTAGCTCATTATGAGATACTTACCTTAGAACGAGGCGCCGGCATCTCACCTGGTCCACGCCGAGGGAGCCGACATCTCCCCTCGGCGTGTCTTCCGGGTATCGCGGCTCCGGCGCTGTGAGTGGCCGGAGCCGCGATGTCGTCACTCCCGCGCATGCGCGCGGGAGACTTCTGCCCGGCATGCCGGGCTGTCAGCCGAGAGTCCCCTGTGCGCATGCGCCGCTGCAGTTAGCGGCTCATTGCGAGGGGAATATCTCCTAAACCTTACAGGTTTAGGAGATATTTTTTTTACCTACAGGTAAGCCTTATTATAGGCTTACCTGTAGGTAAAAGTTACAAATATAGGTATACAACCGCTTTAAGCCTCGTACACACGATCGGATTTTCCAATGGGAAATGTTCTATGACAGGCTGTTGGCGGAAAATCCAACCGCGTGTATGGTCCATCAGACAATTGTTGTCAGATTTTCCGCGGACAAATGTTGGATCGCAGTTTTTTAAATTTTCCGTGGACAAATGTCTGTTGTCGGATTTTCTGAGCGTGTGTACACAAGTCCGTCGGACAAAAGTTCAAAGTACAAACACGCTTGCTCGGAAGCAAGGACGAGCCGGAAGCGGTCGGTCTTGTAGACTAGCGCTCGTAATGGAGAATTAACATTCGTGACGCGGCAAATTCTGAAATCTCGAAATGCAGCGCACAATTCTCTTCTTCTTTAATGGGATAATAATGAAGCTGCTTTGCTGGTGATACTGATGGAGTTATGGCAAACTAATTTTCAAAGGCTTTTTTTTTCTAGTGATATCAAGAGTAATATTATAATGCTTTTTTTTTTTATTTGAGTAAGTTACCACAACACCATTATCCTGTAGTTTTTAGGATAAAAGATACAACTATGTTGGCGTCCCTTCTCAATTTTACATTGTATTTTTTAAAATGTAACTGCCGACTCCCAAACTGTCATTTGAAGAAAAAAACACATCGCCAAGTATTATTCTCCACAATATTTTTTATTGTGCATTAAAAAAAGAAAACAAATAAAATTAGACATGATATCTGCCAATAGAACTTAACCAAAAAGTGCATTCTATGCATCCAAAAATATAGAAAATATACCAAATCAGATCATTATTATTCAACCAAAAAAAAATAATGTCAAAGCAATAACTACAAGGCCAATAATAAATAACACGTTATCTCCTCCGATACCGCAACATGTCTGGTTGACGAACGGCCGTTCAGAAACGAACTGAGAAGCACGAAATGAAAAGCGTGAACTGAAAAGCACGAATCAACACTCACCAAACTTCTACTAACAAAAATTAGCAGAAGGAGCCCAAAGGGTGGCGCTAAAGAGCTGAAAGACCACGTAGTACGTCACTACGTTCGTGATTGTTGGTCAACAATTGTGTGCCGTGTGTATGCAAGACAAGTTTGGGCCAACACCCTTCGGACAAAAGTCCATGGTTTTGTTGGCCAACAATCCGATCGTGTGTGCGAGGCTTTAAACAACAGACCAGTCTGAAGGATAGTGGTCGTCGAATGCCTAAACTTGTTCTATTATCTTTTTTTTTTTTTTAACTTTTATATATGTATAAGGTTTGGTATCGTTCTCGTCTGCCCAACTTATATATCTTATCAGAGCTAATCCTGTTTTTAATCATTTCCAACCAGTAAATTAGAAGCAGCTGTTGGCCATGCCATTTTTTATGAATTTATTTATTTTGCTTGGTTTATAGAGCAAATCCCGGCATTCAGAGGGGAGTGTGTTTCCATTTGTTCAATCATTTTCAGTTTGGCTGCTGCAACGCGATGAAAAGTGAACATTTTATGGGCAATGATGCAGTTTGGCTTGGTATTGGTACTTTTTCATATATCCTGTTCTGTGCAGCTGTGTGAACGCGGGAGATACTATGCAGCTTACAAATGATTGATGGAATCTGATTGATGACTGAGAGCAACTTTGTCACCCCTTGTTAAAGGTGCTTCTCTACTTGGGATGCTGCATAGTTTTCTATCCATATCATAGAAGGGTGGAAAAAGACTGTAGTAAACCTATTTTAATACCGCTGTAATACCAGTGATCAGGAAAAACGGCAGCTGCCAAGCAATCCTAAAATGAGAGAAAGAAATAAACCTTTTTGGCCCCAACAGTTGCAGGCAGATTATTTCCCTGGATCAAAAACTCTGCTGGTGAATTCTACTAATTTAGCATTTAAAATGTAACCCAAGCCATTTTTTTTATTTCCTTTTGGATAGGGTTAGGAAGCTATTTTATTGCTGTCTGTGTCCCCGCTGTCACCTTTAAAGAAGAATTCCAGCTATAGATATTCCTATATAGTTACATTGTTCCAGCTTGGACCAATGTAACTACTGTATATACTTGAGTATAAGTCGAATTTTTCAGCACATTTTTTTGTGCTGAAAGTGCCCCCCTCGACTTATACTCGAGTCAAGCACTTTTCTGCAGCAAAAAATTTCATTTTCCGAACAGACTTTGGGGCACCGTATCTCAGGGCCACTTGGTGCTAGGAACCCCAAATTTGGTGTGCAAACCCAGTGGAAATGGTTCCACAACATATCCAAAGCTGAAGTTCCTAGCACTAAGTGGTTTCGAGATACGGGGCCCCAAAATCGGTTCAGAAAATGTCATTCTCTGCTGCTGATTTTTGGGGCCCTGTATATCGGGGCCACTTGGTGCTAGAAACCCCAGCTTTCGAAATTTTATGGTGCTAGTTCCACTGAGTTTGCACACCAAATTTGGGGTTCTTAGCACTAAGTGGCCCAGAGATACGGGGCCCCAAATTCGGTCAACTGTGTCCATCTGCAGCAATGTCATTTCGGGACCCTTTGGGTTCAGAGACCCCACATTTTGGCTGCAGCTAGGGGGCATCTAGGAACCCTTAACTACCGAGTTTGAAGTTCAGGGGACCTATGGCTGCAAATGGGCACAGTGAGGCATGCAAATGGGCACAGTGATGCTGCAAATGGGCATTGTGGACCCTCTTTTCCAATTACAGTAGGATCCCTCTGGAACTTGAACATCACAGTAGTAGACACTTCTACTACAGTGATCTCCACTTCCCATGCCTACTTCTACTACAGTAATATCTACTCCCAGTGCTAGTGCTACTACAGCTATCTCCACTGCCAGTGTCTACTTCTACTACAGTGATCTCCACTCCTGGTGCCTACTACTACTACTTCTACTACAGTGATCTCCACTTCCCATGCCTACTACTACTACTACAGTGATCTCCACTCCCGGTGCCTACTACTACTACTACTACCGTGATCTTTACTCCTGGTGCCTACTACTACTACTACAGTGATCTCCACTTCCCATGCCTACTGCTACTACAGTAATATCTACTCCCAGTGCTAGTGCTACTACAGCTATCTCCACTGCCAGTGTCTACATCTACTACAGTGATCTCCACTCCTGGTGCCTACTACTACTACTACTATCACTACAGTGATCTTCACTCCCGGTGCCTACTACTACTACTACTACAGTGATCTCTACTCCTGGTGCCTACTACTACTACTATAGTTATCTCCACTCCCAGTGTCTACTTCTACTACAGTGATCTCCACTCCCGGTGCTTACTACTTCTACTACAGTGATCTCCACTCCTGGTGCCTACTACTATTACAATGATCTCTACTCCCAGTGCTACTGCTACTAAAGTTATCTTCACTCCCAGTGTCTACTTCTACTACAGTGATCTCCACTCCCGGTGCCTACTATTACTACTACTACTACAATGATCTCCACTCCTGGTGCCTACTACTACTACAGTGATCCCTACTCCCAGTGCTTACTGCTACTACAGTGATCTCCACTCCCAGTGTCTACTTCTACTACAGTGATCTCCAATCCCAGTGCCTACTACTACTACATTGATCACCACTCCAGGTGCCTACTGCTACCACAGTGATCTCCACTCCCAGTGTCAACATCTATTACAGTGATCTCCACTCCCAGTGCCTACTGCTACTACAGTTATCTCCATTTCCAGTGCCTACTCCTACTACAATTATCTCCACTAACTTCCGCGTCCTATGCCGAGTGGCTGTCCTGCTGCATTTTGGACATGGGAGGTCAGCCACTGGGCATGGATGCCACTCAGAGATGGTAAAATATAAACAGATTACATTTTTCCTTTAAAGCCCAACTCCAGTAATGAGACAAAATATACCCTTGCAGTGCCGCCCCCCCAGACCGGCTTCTGTTAGTATCACACATGCTATGTACCTGGTGATAGATAGATAGATTAGATAGATAGATAGATAGATAGATAGATAGATAGATAGATAGATAGATAGATAGATAGATAGATAGATAGATAGATAGATAGATAGATAGATAGATAGATAGATAGATAGATAGATAGATAGATAGATAGATAGATAGATGGTAGGTTTATCTTAACAGTGAGAGACAAAATAACAACAAAAAAATCCAGAAAAACGCATTTAAAAAAAGTTATAAATTGATTTGCATTCTAATGATTGAAATAAGTATTTGATCTCCTATTAAATTAGCAAAATTTCTGCTACCCAGGTGTCTTCTATACAGGTAACGAGCTGAGATTAGGAGCACTCTCTTAAAGGGAGTGCTCCTAATCTCAGCTTGTTACCTGTATAAAAGACATTTGAGAACGGCAGATTGTTTTGGCATCTTTTGATTAGTTGCTTTTTGTTATATGATCCTAATTGTGATATAATCAAGAAACGTCCCTTGGGTGACAATGTTTATGTTATAATATTTTTATCTACATGCCTTACTCTTGAAGTATGACATGAACATTTTAATGTGATTCAATAAATATTAATTTTATTATGTATGGTCGTACAGAATTTTTTGAATATACTGTCTATTAAATAGCACCTTAAAAGTCCCTGGGGAAGATTCTTCCCCTCCCCCTCCTTCTCTAGGCCTAACAGCCTGGAGTTTTTACTCATTATTCAATTATGGGATGTGGTGCTTACAGTTGACTATCTCTGTCCTCCTCATACTTTTGTATAAAAGACATTGTCCACAGAAGCAATCAATCAATCAGGTTCCAATCTCTCCACCATGGCCATGACCAAAGAGATGTCCAAGGATGTCAGGGACAAGATTGTAGACCTACACAAGGCTGTAATGGAGTACAAGACCATCGCCAAGCAGCTTGGTGAGAGGGTGGCAACAGTTGGTGCGATTATTCGCAAATGGAAGAAATGAAAAGAAAATAACTGTCAATTTCCCTCTCTCTGGGCATCAATGCAAGATCTCACCTGGTGGAGTTTCAATGATCATGAGAACGGTGAGGAATTAGCCCAGAACTATACGGGAGAATCTTAAAAATCTCAAGGCAGCTGGGACCATAGTCACCAAGAAAACAATTGGTAACACACTACACCGTGAAGGACTGAAATCCTGCAGCCCCTGCAAGGTCCCCCTGTTTAAGAAAGCACATGTACAGGACCGTCTGAAGTTTGCTAATGGACACTAATTAAAAATCTGAATGATTCAGAGGAGAACTGGGTGAAAGTGCTGTGGGCAGATGACACCAAAATCGAGCTCTTTGGCATCAACTCAACTCGCCGTGTTTGGAGGAGGAGGAATGCTGCCTATCACCCCAAGAACACCATCCCCACCGTCAAACATGGAGGTGGAAACATTATGCTTTCGGGGTGTTTTCTGCTAAGAGGACAGGACAACTTCACCGCATCAAAGGGACGATGGATGGGGCCGTGTACCGTCAAATCTTGGGGGAGAACCTACTTCCCTCAGCCAGGGCATTGAAAATGGGTCGTGGATGGGTATTCCATCATGACAATGACCCAAAACACACAGGCAAGGCAACAAAGGATTGGCTCAAGAAAAAGCAAATTAAGGTCCTGGAGTGGCCTAGCCAGTCTCCAGACCTTAATCCCATAGAAAATATGTGGAGGGAGCTGAAAATCCGAGTTACCAAATGCAGCCTCAAAACCTTAAGGACTTGGAGGAGGATCTACAAAGAGGAGTGGGACAAAAAAATCCCTCCTGAAATGTGTGCAAACCTGGTGGCCAAGTACAAGAAACAACTTACCTCTGTGATTGCCAACAAGGGTTTTGCCAGTACGAGTATGTTTTGCGAAGGGGTCAAATGCTTATTTCACTCATTAAAATGCTGAGCTCGGCTTTATATTCTAAAGGCTGAAGTTACCACTTTGCAATGTTTATGTCCTTAAAGCACATCTAACCATTAACCTTTCTGCTGCAGACTGTCCCTATCTATTGTATGGTTATTCTTTCTTTATGGTTATTCTTTCTTTCTTTTTTCTTTTTTTATTTCCTCAATTATCTTTTTGGCTTTTGAAGTCCAGTGTTGCGCCAAGGCACTTCTGATTTTTGCACCCAATCTGTACATGCAGGTGCACCTCCCTCCTGGATGACACTGACAACCCATGACGCATTGCACTCTCTGTGGACTCCAAGCTGTGCAGCTGCTTTAGCTTGAGGTCTACGGGGGGGGTGGGTGGGGGGTGGGGGGTTGGGGTGGTGTAGAATGACAACACTACCCCCCTTCTTATGAAGCTTAGGACCCAGTTATCTAAAAACCAATAGCATCTGCTGGTGTAAAAAATGCATATTGAAAAAAAGAAGACTTGAAGAATGACACTGCTGGAATGAGTGAAGGGTAAGCTACTATCCATAGGTGTGCGCAGCCCATTGCATTAGGGTGTGCACCCCAAAGCTCAAACATACATGTCTTTCTCCGCTATATCAGCTGCACTTGGCAGTGAATGAATGGGAAGTGCTCTGTGCTGAGCGGCTTTCTGTTCATTCACAATCGGAATCATAGTATATACAGTTTACTATGCTTCAGGTATGTATGAGCACAGTGTGTGTTCAATGTGTTCATTTACAACAGGAAGGGGACGGTGAATGACATATTCACCAGCCCCTTCTCTCCATCCTGAAACATCCCCTGCAGCAGCTGAGGGAGACGAGTGAAGCCAGCAGCCATGCAGGGGGTCGGCAACACAGGGGAATATGCATAGCACAGAGTGATTAGGGTGTGCCCAGGCACACCGGGGAAACACCCCCTATGCACAACTATGCTACTATTGTATTATTTTTTTAGGTTTGGTTACACTTTAAACAGATTCAATGGTAATGTAAAAAAAATACATTTCATGACATGTACAGTATCTCACAAAAGTGAGTACACCCCTCACATTTTTGTAAATATTTTATTCTATCTTTTCATGTGACAACACTGAAGAAATGACACTTTGCTCCAATGTAAAGTAGTGAGTGTACAGCTTGTATAACAGTGTAAATTTGCTGTCCCCTCAAAATAACTCAACACACAGCCATTAATGTCTAAACCGCTGGCAACAAAAGTGAGTACACCCCTAAGTGAAAATGTCCAAATTGGGCCCAATTAGCCATTTTCCCTCCCCGGTGTCATGTGACTTGTTATTGTTACAAGGTCTCAGGTGTGAATGGGGAGCAGGTGTGTTAAATTTGGTGTTATCGCTCTCACTCTCTCATACTGCTCACTGGAAGTTCAACATGGTACCTTATGGCAAATAACTCTCTGAGGATCTGAAAAAAAGAATTGTTGCTCTACATAAAGATGGCCTAGGCCAGTGATGGCAAACCTTGGCACCCCAGATGTTTTGGAACTACATTTCCCATGACGCTCAACTACACTGCAGAGTGCATAAGCATCATGGGAAATGTAGTTCCAAAACATCTGGGGTGCCAAGGTTTGCCATCACTGGCCTAGGCTATAAGAAGATAGAAGAAGAAGAAGGTAGACTGGTTGCAATCGAGGGAAAGATGAATGCGGCCAACTACAGGGATATCCTGGACAGAAAACCTTCTCCAGAGTGCTCAGGACCTCAGACTGGGCCGAAGGTTTACCTTCCAACAAGACAATGACCCTAAGCACACAGCTAAAATAACGAAGGAGTGGCTTCACAACAACTCTGTGACTGTTCTTGAATGGCCCAGCCAGAGCCCTGGCTTAAACCCAATTGAGCATCTCTGGAGAGACCTAAAAATGGCCATCCACCAACGTTTACCATCCAACCTGACAGAACTGGAGAGGATCTGCAAGGAGGAATGGCAGAGGATCCCCAAATCCAGGTGTGAAAAACTTGTTGCATCTTTCCCAAAAAGACTCATGGCTGTATTAGATCAAAAGGGGGCTTCTACTAAATACTGAGCAAAGGGTCTGAATACTTAGGACCATGTGATATTTCAGTTTTTCTTTTTTAATAAATCTGCAAAAATGTCAACAATTCTGTGTTTTTCTGTCAATATGGGGTGCCGTGTGTACAATATGGGGTGCTGTGTGTACATTAATGAGGAAAAAAATGAACTTAAATGATTTTAGCAAATGGCTGCAATATAACAAAGAGTGAAAAATTTAAGGGGGTCTGAATACTTTCCGTCCCCACTGTATGTCTATATATAGATATATATCTATATATAGATATATATACACACCTGTGTATATCTCTATATCTATCTATCTATCTATCTATCTATCTATCTATCTATCTATCTATCTATCTATCTATCTATCTATCTATCTATCTATCTATATATATAGATATATCTATATATATAGATATATCTATATATATAGATATATATATATATATAGATATATATATATCTATATATATATAGATATATATATATATATATATATATATATATATATATATATATAATAAAATTACATTTTTTTTTAAAGATATTTAGAAAATCGCTATGGTTGTCATTTTACAATTTATAACAATAACTTAAAATATGTGCTCACTGAAATGCCCGATAGTCTACTTTTAAGAAGGGAATGTTTGCAAGGCTGGAGGAACCGTCCGTTTCCAGAGCGGCTCGGTGATGCTATCCATTACAAATGACTGCGAGGGTACAATGACTAGAACATTTCAGCTTCCTGCTTTGCACTACACAATGCATTGCACGATGTCAGCATTCCTACAGGCAGGGATGGAATTTATCAATAAACACCACAACGTTACTTGGAGCCCCTCCAACATTTCGCACTGGCCATCTTTCCCACAGGACCCCGAATGAAATAAAATCCAGGAAAATGGCGGTTATATATGGGCTGTCATGGTGAGGTTTTTCTGTATACTAAAAACATTTTATGACAGTCTGGTAATATCATGTATCACACACACATCAGATGTCAGAAATATCTGCTTTTGGAAAAAAAATGTGAAAAATGTAGAGTTTAAGGGTCATTCCACCCTAAAGTAATGTTATTATTTCGAGTGGAGCGGTCAGCGGGGCTGCACTATTGCATTCTGCTCACCTACTGTATACTCCAGGCCAGATTTCTGGGGGCCCCCAGTTTTTTTTTTTTTTTCAAGGGCCCATACCTAATATCCATAGTCTAGGACAGTGATGGCGAACCTTGGCACCCTAGATGTTTTGGAACTATATTTCCCATGATGCTTAACTACAGTACAAAGTGCCTGAGCATCATGGGAAATGTAGTTCTAAAACATCTGGGGTGCCAAGGTTCACCATCACTGGTCTAGGAGATTGACATACAATAAATGCTCTTAAATGTTTCAAGTCTATGTATAGGCATTTATTACAACATATTTAGCTTTGGATGGATAAAACTTCTGTGAGTTTTTTATTGCTGTCCAGCTAGGTAGATCCACCCTCTTTATTTGTCCCAGTGACCATTGTCAACAAGAGTGATGGGAAAACCCAAATGCTTAAGTTGTCACCAGAACATGAATAGAAGAGAAATCTTCCACAGGGGACACTTGTGGCGGTGATAACTTAGAGGGAACTTCCCTCACTTTAGAGAGATTTCTTCTTACTTCCTGTTGTGTCTACAGGACAGGAAGTGAAGGGAAATCTTCCCAGCAGGACACAGGCAGCAAAAATAACCTCAGAAAAAGGAAATTCTCCCTCAGGAGAAAGGGGTTTTCTAGGCAGCAAACAACGTGTACGGAAGACACTAAATTTAAAAGGATAATTTTATTAGAGCATATGACAATAGAGTAAAAAACATGAGCTGTGTACAAAAAAATATAAAAAACGCAAGAGCACATATAAAACTACACACAAAATATGCAATAATCAAGCGCTTGGATAGTCCTGATGCGTTTCAACCCCATCGGGCCTTCCTCAGAGGAAATGTATGCGCTGTAGAAAGGATTTACATGCATAAAGATTGTATCAATGCGATTATGCAAAGTTATATATAGTAAATATAAAAATGCAAAAACAATTTGAAGCATAGTTACCAATTATGTGTGTATAGCCATATCTCCTGAACCTAAGGCTTTCAAAAGACCTCCACCATCCGGTCCCGGCCTGGATCCCCCCGGGCCTGCCAGGACCCCAAGGGAGGAGGCCAATCAGAGACTGCGCAACTTACGGTGGATTACACTTGTAGGTATGCCCTGTAATTGGCAAGGGGCACGTGGGCCTGCGGTACCTGTGATCTGGACATCAAGCAATGGCACCAATTATTGCATATAGGGAAATGTAATTATGAATTCTAATTATGTATACTTATATAAATCAGATAATAATGATCAAGTTTTTTCAAAATTTGGGCTGTTTTGCCTAGTTGTAACAACAATTAGAGTTATATGTAAATATTATGTAAAAATTATTAACATATGTATAAATATACCCAGGATGAAAGAAGGCAAGAATGAAATGGATGAGAAAAAAGGAAAAGGGGAAAGAGAGAAAGAAGAAAAGTAGAATGAAGGGGTGTGGAGGGGAATGGAACATGTAAAGACCAGTGGGGGATAGGTGGGAAGGAAGAAAAGGGGAAAAAAAAAAAAGTGCAATTCTGTCACTTCTCAACCTCTCCATATTTCTCTTCCTATGTCTTTCTTTTCTTTTTTCCTTTCCTCTATTTTTCTCTTTTCCCTGTGTTCTTTTCCCCCACCCCACCGTCCTCCCTAACACACACACACACATATATATATATATATATATATATATATATATATATATATATATATATATATATATATATATATATATATATATATATATATATATATATATATAGATTTTTTTTTTTCTTTTTCCCCTTTCCTTCCTTCCCACCTATCCCTATAATAAAGACCAATCACTGCTGCTCTCTCTCCTTATGCAGGGTGACTGGTCTTGTCTCCGCCCCCTCCTCCTGTAGGTTTTTGCAGGCAGCTTGTAGTGGGTGGAGCCTGATGGTCTCCACCCACATCTCTGCTCTTTTTACAGGCTATGTACAGCACAATGATAATGTCACTGCTACGTTTGGAAGGTAATGTCTGGGTTGGAAAGGCATCTGGTGGTCATAAAGTGGATCCGTATACTTTGTGGCTATTGAGGAACTTATTGTAGTGACAGTTTTCAGGCCCAGAGTTCAGCTTTAATAGTTTGCATGTTGTAATATATTTAATAAATAAAAGGTATAATTTGTACTGCATTGTTTTTGCAGTGATTTTGAGCCGTGATGTACGGCTTTTATTTTCTGTTTATAAGACTTGATAAAATGTGTTATTTTCCAAAACGTCTCTTGGTGCTGATTATCTGTGGAAATCAGGATTGCCTTATGGAAACGATTACTCAAACTGTCTGCAAATCTGTCTTTCCTACAAGATAAACTAAAAATTACGGGTGAGTTAAAAAAGGTCAAGAAAGGAATTTGATGATAACAAAAAACTTGTGTGATATCGCTCTTGTCTTCATTTTTACATCGGTCCATCCACATGTGAATACAGTTCACTGCATAGACAGTCAAACTGTGACCCACCGGGGAGATTTTCCTGCACTTTGTGCATGGAAACCCAACTGGAAGAGAAAGGAACTCTTTAAAACTCTTAGACAGTTGTCACCAGAACAGGTGTCCCCACTGGGGGCCTGGTTCCTGTTTTGGGAACAACCACAAATGTATTTCCAATTGTGGTGGACCGCCTGGCACCCTGTCAGAGTGCCTCCGCCAAGATACAGCTTCCTCCACTCTGGAACCAGGAACAAGGTATTATAGCTGGGAATTGCACCCAAGAACTAGACGACACTAGCTTAGGTGCAAACAGAAACTCTCTTTATTGTAAATCCACACAGAATATACTGTACCACAAAAAAAAAACAGGTAAGAACTTGATCACATTATCCTAAACAATGCAAACTGTAAACAGTAATATCATTAGTACATCTAATTAACAGCCAACAGCTAACAGTGATCTAATTGACAGTAAGCTAATCAACAGCCAGGCATCCAGACAATGCTTTGATTAATTAATTAGGGAGTCCACCACAAGCAGTCTGGCAACAAGCCCAAAACTGAATACACAAAGTACATTACACAAGCTTTCTTTGAGGTACTTGTGTAATCTGTTCACTTGAAAAGTCATCAGAAAAGGTGGAATCAATTTATCCTCATAGATTTCTTGAGGGAGATTGTTGATAAACATTTCTGTCCCAAGTGGAGGAGCTTCTCCAACCCAGTGTAGCAATAACTCACGGTGGAGCTGCTGGTTTAAAGCGGCCTGTTACCATCACCTTTGTTATCCCAATTTCACCAGAACCGGGCTCTAGGGTCCCGTTGAGCTTAATACCAGACAGTGTAGGCACTAGACACTTGAGTATCTTTTCCAATGCTTTAATAAAGAGTAACTGAAGGAAGTAGCAGGAAAGAGGCAGAAGAAGAGTTGCAGGGAAGTTCAAAAACCTTTTCTTGATGTAGCATTAAGAATTGGAATCTTGTAGGTGAATGTACTTTCCTTTTAGAGCTGAATCTTTGCCCGCCTTGGATAGGTTTCTCACACTAACCTAGCAGCCGGTACGCAGCACGAACAAAAGTCTCTGCCACAGACTTGAATGGAATAGAAACCCATACGATCCTCTGCCACAGGATGTAATGGATAGCAAACACAGCACTAGAACCTTTAAGCCGACCCGGCAGTACTATGCGGTAGGTTAGCTTTAGGATGCGTCCTCCAACTGAGTCACCAGGCCCCTCTTCAGACCAGCACTCTGCATGATCCTTCCATAACGGGTCCTCCCCTGGGATCTTCTCAGTTGTCCAGCTTCTTCCCGTAGGACAGACAGCACAGGACCATTCCCTCACCGCTGTGGTAGGCCCCAGACAGGCTTCTGGGCCCACCCACACGCTGCAGCAACGTAGTCCTCCCGGTTGGAGGACCACGCGGTAGTACTCCTAACACATACCTGCCGGCCAGGAGGGCCAGCAGGTGGAACGAAAGACCCTAAAACATGGCGTCTGTCCCATAAATACCCTCTCCCAGAATGCAACTCGGAGGACCACCTCCACCGAGTTATCTCTGGGACAGAGGAGCACCCATACGCTTTAACGTGTTGCCTTTCCAACACCGACCCATGGCGACAACGACACCCACAGGCACAGTGTGAAACTACATGCAACACAACCAAACTGGAACAGAGGCTAAATCTGACTATGTATAAACAGATAACCCACTAAATTTACCTATAAGCGGTAGATTAAAAATCTACCAACGCTACACCAGTCTACAGGAGGGCCCCCATATTTCCTCTGACCATTAACCTGTACAAGATTATTATTACATCTTTAAATCCACTTCAGCAGGGAAGCTTTATTGTCCTTCGGAGAATTAATCCAAGCCTCTCTCTCAGCGTTCATCATGTTGTTGTCCATCATTAGCGAACGATCTACTCTCTTCATGGGATCAGAGGCTGAACTGAGCTCTTTATCATGCTCTGACCGGGAAAAGCAGACAAAATACCCGGTCTCCTCCATGGGCCATAATCAGTGGGTAGAAGGCTAGCCCCTAGTCCCCTCCAAAAGCCCCGGTTGGGTCTGTCATACCCAGCAATGTCCTGTCCAATAAAATTAACTTAAAATAGTCCACACTGGTATCCAAACTATTCTATTCAAGCTGCCCCCACCCCCATAAATACAGTTCTTATTAACGTTTCAAAGTGTAAACTGCAGCCCTAAAAGTGAGACTGTGACTTCCACTATACGCTTTCAAAAGTAAAAACGGGAAGCAACCTCCATTCGTGTTGAGAGCTTGGATAAGGGAACAGGGGTGTCAAACTCAATTGCGCAAAAACTCAACAGCTGCAGCGGCGCTTTGCGGGAGCTTTTAACCCTTTTTCTTAACCCTAGCGGGGGTTAAAAGTGCCGAATAGCGCCGCTAAAAATAGCGGCGCTTTACCACTGACGCCCACCCGCCCCAGTTTGAAAGTAGCTTTAAACCCTTTGCACCGAAGGGTAAAACAAATCTTAATGCCTAAGCACAATTTTGCAATGTTGACATGTCTTAGTAAAACTGTACATATCGTCACAACTACTTTGTGCATCCAGGTGGATTATACCGCCTTTTTTTTTTTCAGGGCAAATTGGGCTTTCATTTGGCGGTAAATGGTAACAGATATCTCCTGATTTTGTGTTTGTTATCAAAGAAAAAATGGCCAAAATAGTAAAAAATATATATTTTTTTAAAATTTAGCTGTATATTTCTTGTTACTACCATAATCTACCAAAGAGCAACAAAAAATTCTCTTGCTTCTTACGATCGCAGTGATACCACATATATGTATGTTAGTTGTTGTATGTACCCATAGTACAGCCCAGAAACATTAATGCACATTTTTCTTTTTTTTTTATTTTGTCCTACCTAAAACACACTGACATTGATACTAATGAAATAAAAAAATCCTGCCCAAAATATACTGACCGTGACCTTTGACCCACACACTAACCCTGGCACTGACATAGATCAAACCTTGATCTAGGTATTTTTTCTTGAATTTTTTTTTTATTATTATTATTACTTTATTTTTTTATTTTTTTTTTACACACGCTTTTTTTTTCTCTCTGCAAGGAGAGAGAAAGATACAATGTATCTTTCCTCTCCATTCACAGAGAGAGAAACATAGGGGTGGGCTTCACAGTGACTGGTCACTGTGGTAGCCAATCAGAGGCTACCACAGCGATCAGGTGACCCAGAATTGTGAGTTTTGGCTACCGATAGCTAGTACAGGAACCGGGGCTGTCGGTGAGACCCCGTCCTCTGTGTTGGGAGCGCGCTGTGCAAAGCACTCCCAGCACAAAGACAAATACGCATATATGCGGCCCCACGGCAAAAAGCCCAGTCCGGCGAGGTCATATATATGTGTTATGTCGTCATGAAGGGGTTAATAAAGCACTACTATTGGGTACTAATGCTGGCCATACACTATATGAAAAATAGGCCAAACCCATTTTCGAAAAAAACGAACATTTGGCTATGAGAGCAAACGATTGTGCCATCATGTAATGACCGATAAATCTTTCAGTGGACATAAATTAATCAATTTTTTGTTCGTTTTTTTACTTATACCTAGTGCAAACAGTTTGGACGGGAAACGGAACGGGAAACACATTAACCTTTTAATTTATCGTTCGTTCGACAGAAAATTTCCAAACTTGTCCTTTTTTTGGCTAAAAAACGTCACAAAGATTATCGATTATGTGCCCATTAACTTGCCGAAAAACGAACTAACTGTCTGAATGACCAAATTGCGGCCGATTTTTTCGTATAGTGTATGGCCAGCAAAAGTATTAATTTCAATGATTTCCTGTTATCTCGAATGTTTGTACACCCAACCTGATGTCCCAGAGGGGCTGAGGTTCTTGAGAAGGTCAAGGCAAATAACAAAAGACCCATCTCATCCAGCGGCTCTGACATACAGAAATATATATTCTTCTAGATTGTAAGCTCTAATGAGCAAGGCCCTCTGACCCCTCCTGTATTGATTTGTATTGTGACTGTACTGTCTGCCCTCATGTTGTAAAGCGCTGCGCAAACTGTTGGCGCTATATAAATCCTGTATAATAATAATAATAATAATATAAAAATTATACATGTCACTGATCGCCACCTGCTGGTGAAATCCGGCATGATGATATAATCTAAAAATAAAATTTCTCATCAAATCATTGCTTTTTGTCCTTGGACTTCATTTCACCAAGAAGTTCAGATACTGCTTGGGGGGGGGGGGGGGGGGGTCACATATTTAAAGTTTGGAAACTGACCTTTGTAATTAAAAGTAGGTAACTAGAATTGCCTGTCCATACCTCCTTTTATCCTCCGGTGCAGCTTGGAAACTATATAATGGTCAGGGTTCTTACTGTATATCTACTTCCAGCCTTGTTTACACACACACTTCCGTGTTTTGTCCCTCGTGCTCACAATCGCTCGTGGCTGGCGGTGACCGCTGGCCACGAGCATCGGTGCCCCCCGCTGTGCAGCGGTCGCGTGTGCGCGCACACCTGCTACCCCGATCACGCGAGCCAAGGTATAGCTACGACGGTTCGCGGGATCGCGCCGACCTTCTGCAGTAAAATGACGGCGGCTGGTCGGCAAGCGGTTAACAGTCAGCAGCTACAGTATTTGTAGCTGCTGACTTTTAATTTTTTTTTTTTTTCCAGACTGGAGCTCCTCTTTAAGTACCCTGTGACAAAAACATATCTGATAATATTGAAAAAAATAAAGAAAAACATAAAAAAAAAAGAATAAATATAGATCAAACAATATACGAATAATAATAATTGCTATTATTATTTTATCATACAATGTATTATTATCTCTGAGATTAAAATATTTGATAGTTGTTACTTGCAAATAACTTTATTATTTTCATTTGAACGGAAGGTTAAAATATTTCATATTTGCTACTAG
Organism: Lithobates clamitans; assembly: GCA_037952925.1. Taxonomy (NCBI): domain Eukaryota; kingdom Metazoa; phylum Chordata; class Amphibia; order Anura; family Ranidae; genus Lithobates; species Lithobates clamitans. Next base: position 49,498 of record JBBGZY010001837.1, on the reverse strand, counting down.
CATCCAGTGGTATATCCCAAGCAAAGAGCTGTGGTTTTCTTGAGGCTCATTTAACAGCTGTCAGAAAAGTGGACCTGAACAGCAGGGAGATCAGATTACACAGACTGAAGAAGAGTGAAGCCCGGTACTGACATTCGGCCGGGTTCAGCAGGAACCTCTGTCGTTCCTGTTGAACGGTCCTGTTGGAAAAACAACAACTACATAATGGCAGAATACAATAGCGATGTGGGAGAGATCCCTGCATCAACATGCCTTATGTTGATGTGAGGGATCAGTCAGGTTTTTTTTGTTCAACCTGCTGGATGAAGGAAAAAAAAAACTGTACAGTATACCCAGCTTTAGTCATACCGGAGGTACTGTACACACCTTTTTTGCGATCCCACAGCCTAGGAATAGGGCCATAAGCTATACATCCCGCTACTTTGAAAACTGAGTGTCGTGTTTTTTCCCTGAGACGAACATATACCTGATAAATAAAGAGTTTGAACAGTTATTAAAAGAAAAAAATGTAAATGTAAAAACATAATAATAATAAATAAATTAAAATTTAAAAAAAGAATAATATTTTGAAAAAAAAAAAAAGATAATATTTAAAAATAAATAAAACAGGAAAAAAAAAACTTGTACATTTTCAATATTATAGGAATGACCAAAAACCATAATTAATTTTTCTCTATACTGACAGGAGATTTCGAGCCTACCTGCCCTAGTTTACCTTTAGGCATTCATCTGATAAATAAAGAGCGTGAAAAAAAATGAAAGTATAACTAAAGGAAAAACTTTTTTTCAGTTTCGGATAGAGTGGAGAGGGATTAGAACACCTGTCAGGTATTATTGCTGTCAATGCCCCCCCCCACCCCCCTGCCGCCCCATTAAGGAGATACACCCTCTCTATTTGTCCTGTTTACCATTTTCATTGAAAGTGGAAGTAAAAAAAAAAATACCAAATTGGGGTTTCCCCAGAAACGTAATAGAAGGGAAATCTTCCGATAGGGGCACTAGTTCTGGTGACCTGGGGGTCCCTATGGAATTCCCTTCATTTCCAGGGATTTCCTCTCACTTCCTGTTTGGCTATGGGACAGGAAGTGAAGGGAAATCTCCCCATTGAGATCTGACAGGGGTTATAACCCTCCCTTGCTCTTTCCAAAATGAATACAAAAGTTTTGCCTATAGTTTTACTTAAAAAAAAAAAAAAAATCTTAAAAATAAATATACATTAAACTTGTAAACTTTCAATAATATGGATATGGCCATACCTTCTCTAGTTAACCTTGAGGCATTCATCTGATAAATAAAGATTGTGAACAAAAATGTAAAAAAAAATTCTTAAAAATAAATGAAAAAGAAAAAAAACAATAAATTCAACGTGTAAACTTTCAACAATATGGAAATGCCCAAAAACCCTAATACTCCTTTATACTGACAGGAGACATGATCCCAACCTGCTCTGATTTACCTTTCAGGCATTTATGTGCACTTGGCTACTAACTAAAACTGCATAATTTCAGATACCCTTGTGTTTAAAAATGTGGAATTTTGCTTATGTAGAAACCTATGTTCCCTGATTAAATACTCCATATAAAGCATAACAGTAAGATTGGGAGCTTACACATCACATTATGGTAAATGCACCAACAAGAAACAAAGCGTTACTAGACCTACTGATTACTAACAATACAGACCTGATCGCGGATGTGGAAATACGGGGCAATTTAAGAAACAGCGATCACAGGTCAATTTGTTTCAGCATAAATCACACAAATAGGAAACACAAGGGTAATACACAGACACTGAATTTCAAAAGAGCCAATTTCCCTAAACTGCGCTCCTTACTAGAAGATATTAAATGGGAAGAAATCCTAGGAACAAAGAACACGGAGGAAAAATGGGGGTGCTTTAAGAGCATATTAAATAAAGGTATTGGCCAGTGAATCCCAATGGGAAATCATTTTTAAAAGAGCTAATAAAAGTCCTGGGTGGCTTAAATCCAAAGTAAAAATGCATATAAAAGCAAAGGAGAAGGCCTTTAAACAATGCAAGGCTGAGGGGTCATCATCAGCATTACAACTTTACCAAGAATGTAATAAGAAATGTAAGGGTGTAATCATGGCGGCTAAGATAGAACATCAAAGGCACATAGCAGAGGAGAATAAAAAAAACCCCAAGAAATTCTTTTAAGTATATAAATAGTAAGAAAGGGAGGTCAGAACATATTGGCCCCATAAACAGTGATGAAGGCAATCTGGTTACAAAAGATGGAGAGGTGGCAAAGGTTTTGAATTTATTCTTCTTCTCAGTCTTCATGAGGAAAACAGGGGGAATCAGTAACCAACACTGCAATGTTTATCCTCGTGACACATCACTCGAAGCACCTCCATGATGAACAGAGGACAGAATTAGAAATAGACTTGAGATACAGGGCGTGACCGGAAGCCGAGCTGGATGGCAGCCTAAGCTCTTAGCTCTCTCAGCCCGCAGCTCAAAAGGCGAAATTTGGGGTACTTATCTTGCGCCCACATGGGCAAATCTAGGACCACTCGATCCTCCAGATCCAGAGGATCATCTCTACCCCCTCCAGGGGCCTCCACGGACCTCCGCTCTTACTTTACTCAGCCAGAAATGTCCCAGGACGAAGAGGCCAACATGGCGCCGGACACTCCAGCCAGCATGCAGGGGAGTCCCGCCCAGCCTCCCCAGCCAGCGTACATTGACGATCGGATCCCGGAGGGCGCGCGGCGGGACACGGCGAACCATCCACCAGCGGGCACGGGCGGAGGAAGGGTGAGTCCCCATCGACACCCGAGTATCCCCGCAGAACAGACACATGAGTCCCAGACCGCCGCGCCGCCCGCCTCCCCCGAGCGCTACACTCAGTGCTCGGCGGCCTTCCCGCAGCTGCTGAGAACAGCACCAGAGCCGCCACCACATGACACGGAGCCTCTCTCCACAGACTCCTCAGACTTATCCCGGGACTTTCCCCCCCTGACAGGCCCCGCAGGCCCACAAGCTAGTAACTACAGAACCCCTGATGGCTCCACAGAGGGAACATGGGCAGGGGTGATGGCCTCCCCCCCCCCTAAGGCACAGAGACTGTCACGTTCCAGAGATCCTAGTACATCAAGGCAGCACACCAGCATACCCTCTTATGCACAGAAAGTCACTCACTCAATCTTCCCCCCAGCAGAGGATATCAAAGCCAGACCCCCTCCACAGCAGCAACAAATAGGGGAATGCATGAACTCATGGGACTCCCCAGCAACTGAAATACAGTTTAACCGGGGGGCAGGGGCGCTGTCGCCACGCTCCCCTCCACAAGTGTTGTCCCCCTCTCCTCATTATCACAGCCCAGCACAGGCCACTCATGGGCCCCCACACATGCCTCTGCAATGGCAAACTTACCTGCAGGCCATTCCCACTAAAGAGGACTTCAGACAACTAATCGAGGACGTGAAAACTACATGCCGCACGGAAATTCAAGTACTCCAAACAGGCCTCAAACACCTGGCGGACAGGGTAGAAATGGCTGAAGAGGAAATACAAGAAACAAAACTAGCGGTCCACAGAACCCAACTTCAGGGCGCAGAACACAGATCAATGCTAAGAGATATGCAGAGGCATGTGGAGGATTTGGACAACAGGGGGCGCCGTAACAATATACGGGTAAGAGGTATCCCGGAATCAGAAAATACGGAGGACCTACAATCAATACTGCAGTCCATCTTCAATAATCTCACTGGGGACCCCCCCTCCAAACATATAGAAATGGACAGGGCCCACCGAGCGCTTAGGCCCAAAAACACTACCTCTAAGCCGAGGGACGTAATATGTAGAATCAGCTCCTACCCTCTCAAAGAGGAAATTATGCGGCAGGCGCGCCTAGCTCGCAAAATAACTCATGCGGACACTCAGATACAACTGTACCCGGACCTCTCGTGGATAACCCTGCAGAAACGCAGACTTCTTCAACCGCTCCTACAACTTCTGCAGAAAGAAGCCATTATCTACAGGTGGGGCTTCCCCTTCAGCCTCACAGCAAAACGCCAAGGAAAATCCGCTGTATTACGATACCCCGAGGATCTTCGTACATTCTGTGACACTCTTGAAATAGCAGCTCCACAGCTTCCAGAATGGGACTTAGTTGCCACCCCTCCACCACCACCTGCCACTTGGCAAAAGGTCCCCGCAACCAACCGGCCTAGGAACTCCGACACTCAACGCAAACCCGCTAAACACAGGAGCCGCTGAACAACGCCTACTATTCTAGTACAAAGCTCAGAGACTCGAATACCTAGATTTAAAAAATAGAAATGATCAGTTAACATAAAGTTTAATAGTCCCCTAGAACACCATAAGTGACTATACCCCTACGCCCAACTATAGTATACTACTAGGGGCTAGTATTAGATGAGCCTAAGGAGGAAGGGCATTGAAGCCATTGTTTATCACCCTCGCCCCTCTCTTAGCTGTTTTTTGTTTTTCTTCTTGCTAATCTGTTTCTAACCTATTTTGGTTGGATACTGGTGCACAGTATTAGGCTGTGCACAGGTATAGATCTTATTATTGACGGAATGCGGGCCCCTGGGTGTGCCTCTATGTCCGCCCGATTCGGGGTGGGGGTGGGGGCTCACGCTGGGGTCTGCTCTAGTCTAGGCCTGTTGGCCGCTTATAGATGGTTAGCAAGGTTGACTATGTGTTATCTTTGTGCACTAACTGTATTTTTACCCTCCCTACCCCTTCTTTCTTTCCTTCTCCCTAGCCATCTCTTTCTCTGCATAGCTGGGTGCATGAAGATTCCTGGTCTCCTCCCGGAGTGTGCCTACCCTGAACCAGGGGTCTCAACAGCCGACAATCCACCCCTAGGTAAGCGTACACCACCACACATTTATTCGCCACCACCATGACTAAGATCCTTTCACTAAATGTACACGGATTGAACTCCGATAGGAAAAGACATCTGGCACTAAGGGAGTTTAGACAATCAGGAGCAGATGTGATTATGGTCCAAGAGACACATTACAATAAAGAAGGCTCATTTGCGTTCGCGTCCAGACATTACTCCCAAATATATATGGCATCGGGCAGTCGTAAAAAAGCTGGAGTGGCTATACTCTTCAAACAGGGGGCTCCCTTCACCTGCGTGACCCAGCACCGTGATCCTAATGGCCACTTTATTATCCTGACAGGACTATGGCAAACGCAAGAAGTGACGTTCTGCTCAATATACGCCCCCAATGTAAAACAACATAGCTTCATGACCAAGGCACTCTCGCGAATTTTTAGATCCACTCCCAAAGTTCTTATTATAGGAGGTGATTTCAACCTCATTCAATCGGCCACTGCAGACCGCCAGACGATAACCTCCCAAGCTCCACCAGCTAAGGTCCAAAGAGACTCAAGATTATTCAGGCAAATTACCCGACGGTATGCGCTCTTTGACACATGGAGAGCCCTTCACCCACAGGGCCGACAATATACATTCTACTCGGCCCCCCACCGCACACACACACGCATTGATTACTTTTTTGTTAATAACTACACCTTGAAACTCACACGCAAGACGCAAATATGTCCTATCTCATGGTCGGACCATGCACCCATCTTAATCACCCTAGATCTAGGCACAAATATCCGTAGACCATACAACTGGAGATTAAACACGTTCCTCCTCCAACATCCACCAACTTTAGCAGACCTAAACTCAGCACTCAAACACTACTTCCTGGAAAATTCCAACCAAGAAGTTTCAATCCCTACACTCTGGGAAGCCCACAAAGCGGTCCTTAGAGGTAAATGCATAGCTTCCTCATCAGCACTAAAAAGAGACGCCACAGCGGCCAAAGTAAAAGCGGAACGGGAACTTAGAACTCTCGAAAATCAACTTCAGACGAACCCCACAATATCGACTCTAAGGAAAATAATCAATTTACGCACAACACTTCGTGACCTAGCAATGGGACAGGTAGAGAAAGCCCTGACCCGGCTTCAACAAAAGTTCTACGACAAGGGGAATAAAGCACACTCTCTTTTAGCCAATAAACTGAGGGAGAGGACCCATATGCAATCCCCGAACCAAATTAAAAACATAAAGGGACAGACGCTAACACATCCTGAGGACATAGCTCACACATTCGCGGACTTCTATAAAAAACTATATAACAACCCGGACATACCCAGTAATCCCCCCCCTAATGACCTGGCCCACACGATGACACAATATCTAGAACAAAGTGGAATTCCTCATCTTCAACCATCTGACTTGCTAACACTTAATGCACAGATTACGGACGAGGAAATAGAGCTTACTATTAAAAACTTGCCATCCCACAAAGCCCCGGGACCAGACGGCTTTCCATACGAATATTATAAGACATTTCTCCCCATACTGCTCCCCCACCTTTGTAGACTGTTCAATGCCTTTCTCCAGGACACTCAAATTCCCCTAGAAATGCAGAAATCCTTCATTACCTTGATCCCCAAACCAGATAAAGACCCTTCTACCTGCGCAAACTACAGACCTATTGCGTTGCTAAATTCGGACTTAAAAATCTTCACTAAACTCTTATCCAACCGCCTGAACACGATTTTACCATCATTAATTCACAAGGACCAAGTGGGATTTGTCCCGATGCGGCAGGCGGGCGACAATACTAGAAGGGTGATAGACCTGGTGGAGGTGGCGAACAGGGACGGCGCCCCCTCTATGCTACTGAGTCTAGACGCTGAGAAAGCTTTTGATCGGCTGGGGTGGCCGTTCCTGTTTGCCACATTGACCCACATGGGCTTCCGGGGACCATTTTTACGCGCAATAAAGCACTTATATTCTAACCCCTCCTCGCAGGTCAGGACTCCATTTGCACTCTCAACACCATTTACAGTATCAAATGGTACAAGACAGGGATGCCCGCTGTCGCCCTTGTTATTCGCACTATGTGTGGAACCCTTAGCGGCCTCCATTAGGAATAACCTAAACATAAGGGGAATAAAGGTCAGAGATAAGGAGTTTAAAATCTCCCTCTTTGCAGATGACATAATACTCACCCTTACCCAACCCCACATATCCCTCCCAAACCTCCACGCTGAGCTAGACCGATTTCGCGCCCTCTCGGGATACAAAATAAATGCCTCAAAGTCAGAAGCTTTACCCATTAACATTCCCGAAGCGGAGCTGGCACTATTAAAATCCAATTATAATTATCATTGGCAAACAACCGCCCTGAAATATCTAGGGGTACACATCACCCCAAATTTTAACACCCTGTACCAAGAGAACTTCCCCCCTCTCTTTGGCACCATTAGATCCCTCTTACAACAATGGAAAAAACATCATATATCCCTTCTAGGGCGAATTGCAACAATAAAAATGACCATCCTCCCGAAGCTTCTTTATCTGTTCCAAACGCTCCCTATACCCATACCACTTAAACATCTGAAAAAACTTCAAACAGATCTACTCCACTATGTATGGAACTATAAAAGACACAGGATTTCAAAAACGGTGTTGATGGCGTCGCGCAGTGAGGGGGGCCTGGCCTTCCCGAACATAATCAAATACTACCAAGCGACACAGCTGAGAGCGGTGGCGTCATGGTTTACACAAAAATCATACAATAAATGGACGGAAATCGAGAAACTATGGCTAGCTCCAATACACCCGAACAACCTATTGTGGAGTGCGGACGCGGATGTAGCTCCAGAGCACTTACTGGGCCCCATGTCCATGTTAAAGAGGACTTGGCGCACATTAGCTCACTCTCATAAACTAGTCTCGGAGAAGTCAACTCTGACCTCATTTGTTTGTAATCCCAAGGTGCCAGATAGTCTCACACGCCAGATGTCTCATCCCTGGTCCTCTAGGAGTTTATTCCACTTTGGGAGTATAGTAGACCCTATCACCCGTAGGCTCCTGCCCTTCTCAGACCTACAGACTAAATATAAGTTACCAAGACAAACATTCTACGGATACCTACAAATAAGACATTATGCACTAACAATAGCTCCGAACCTACAATTCTCACCTCCATCCCCGTTTGAGACCATCATCCTAGCAGGCAACTCACAGAGGGGACTCATATCAGGAATATACAAGATCCTGACTGCCATCTCCCTAGAGGAACACGGTAAACACTACTACATGCTTAAGTGGGAGAAGGCCTTAGGGAAAGAATTTACTTTAGCACAATGGCAGACAATATGGAACCAAGCAGCGAAGAGCTCGATATGTACACTATATAAAGAAAACTCATACAAAATCCTCTACTTTTGGTACATGACTCCAGACGTACTACACACAATCTTCCCCAATAGCTCAGATAAATGTTGGCGTTGCCAAGAAGCTAAAGGCACTCTCCTACATGTGTATTGGACCTGCCCACTGCTGGCTCAGTACTGGGAGATGGTCAGTCACCTCCTTGCCCGCCTCTTAGAAACCGAAATCCAAGCGACACCGAAATTTTTCCTACTAGGTTTGTCACCATTAAAAATTAGCAGACCATACAAAAAACTAGTACGACACATACTCACAGCAGCACGCTGCCTAATAGCCCTAAACTGGAAACGCATCACTCCACCCACGGCTGAAGATCTCTACGCTAGAATCAAAGATGTAGAATTAATGGAAAAGATGACAGCCAGAATTCAGGACAGGCTGGAGGCACACAACAGGGTCTGGGAGCTGTGGCACCTCCGGGAGGACCCACCATGACCAGGTATCAAAACCAACTAGATGGCACTTTCTCTCTACCCCCTTCCTTCTTTTTCTCCCCCTCCTTCCCACCCCCCATTACTATATGTTTCTTTTCAATTATATACAAATACCTGTTTTATTCTTGAATGTTGTTGGTATTGTTTTATTTTTAACCAGCCAAGAGAACTGGAACCCAAACCAGCAATGGAAGGAAAGCTTACACTTACTTCCCTGTTTATTGTAGGAAATATTGCCAGCTGAGTCATATAAAACGCATGCTTAATAATACGTAAGGATACACTGTACAATGCTGGTGATTTTCTATGATCCTTTATTCTGTATCACTGAAAAATTACAATAAAAACTGTTATTTGAAAAAAAAAAGAAATAGACTTGAGAAACTTAACATTAATAAGTCACCGGGACCAGATGGCTTACACCTGAGGGTCCTTAACCACTTGCCGCCCGCTCACTGCCAAATGACGGAGGGGCGGTGCGGCTCTTGTTGACGTCATATGATGTAGTCCCAGAACGGCCACTCTTGAGCGACTGCGGGGGGGGGCGCGCAGCACAGCGATTGCGGCCGTGCCGTGTTGCTAGGACGCGGCGCGACCCTGATCTCTTTAACCATGTGATCGGCTGTGTCCAATCACGGAGATGCCGGTAATCGGCTCTCATCGCCTCACACTGACAGAGTGTGTGGCAAGGAGAGCCGATCAGCGGCATATCCTCGGAGGGGACATCCAGACATGTAATCAGGGCACTGATCGTCAGTGCCCTGATAACAATAACACACCATATGACGTGCGATCAGGATAAGACAACCACTTTGCCACCGTCATTTTTCTATATAGCGGGCGACAAGTGGTTAAACTGCATAGAGGGTTCTTTATTGTTAGAGTGGTAAGGATGTGGAATTCCCTCCCACAAGCGGTGGTCTCTATGACTTAAATTTATAAATACCGTACTGGTGACCCAACAATAGGGATAAAACTTTTTTGCGGAAGGGAGTTTAACAAGACACGTGGTCACTTCTTAAAATTAGAAGAAAAGAGGTTTAATCTTAAACTATGTAGAGGGTTCTTTACTGTAAGAGCGGCAAGGATGTGGATTTCCCTTCCACAGGCGGTGGTCTCAGCAGGGGGCATCGAAAGTTTCAAAACTAACTATTAGATAAGCACCTGAACAACCACAACATACAGGTATATACAATGTAATGTAATATAATGTAATAGTAACATAAAAGCACACACACAGGTTGGACTTGTGTCTTTTTTCAACTTCACCAACTATGTAACATTATCATGTGACAAGAGCTTGCAGTACCACCCAGGAGCAGTATAGAAAGCCTGCTGAATCTGCCTGCCCTGCATTTTATAAAACTTAGATCATATTTACGCAGAGGGGGCATTCTGACCTTCCTGAGTATCATTTGTAGTTCACCGATTTATTTCACTTGTGTATAAAAATACACAAGAAGTACATTTCCGAGGCAAGATCGACTCAACCTCCTATTAATTTTAACACTAGAAAGTCTTCCTTATTTTTCCCTTTAAATAATTTGTGTTCTCTTAATTAGCCAGAAAATCCCAAATGACCGCCCAATTATAGAATTAATTCCTATCTCTGCCCCATTACATTGTACAAATATACAGTTTAAGGATGCAAAACCCTTTTTAATTGAGTGAGTAAATCTTGTGCTCTTTATTTATTTGGAAAGTGCCAAAACAACTCCGGCATTCTGGAGGGGGAGACGTATTACAAAATATTTGTGTAAAATAAAATCGCGGCAATCAGTGAGATAATAAACCGTGCGCAAATTTATCCCAAAACACATTGTTTATGAAGGAAGGTCTTTGAAGGAATTAATCAATGCTGCTGCCATTAACCATGGGAAGAACTAAAGCTGAACTCCAGGCTGATATAAAGATACGATTTAATGCAGCTCTGTATTCACTCATTCATCATTAAATGTATTTTATTAAATTCACGCAGTGTGAGTGCCTCGATTTGGTATCAACTCTGTAGCAGAGCTTAGAAAAGGGGAGGGAGAAGCAGCACAAGGAGCTGGCCACACACATTATAATCTATGTGAACAATCTCTTCACCAACTTTAGATTTACCACCAGCAATGTGGTGCTGGCTTCTCTCCATCTATACCAGACCCTTATCCTAGATAAGGGTCTGATATAGATGTTAATTGGTGTGGGATTCCCCCCATAGTTCATATCAGACCAGGGTCTGGTATGAATTTTAAGGTGGTCCCCATGCAAAATAGGGGTCCCCCTCAAACTCCATACCGGACCCTTCGGACTGGAGCAGACAGAATCTGAAGCAGCTGTGCATGGCAACTAACCGGCTTCTAGATTATTGAACAAGCTGAAGGCAGAAGCTGATTGGTTACTATTCACTGCTACTCCAGATTCATTCTGCTTCAGTTTTAGTAAATTCCTCCTACAAGAATGTAAAACTATGGGCTATATATATATATATATATATATATATATATATATATAGAGAGAGAGAGAGAGAGAGAGAGAGAGAGAGAGAGAGAGAGAGAGAGATTATATATAGATGTAGCACCCTGATGTTTAGGCAGGGTTGCTCCTTAATTTACCTGCCAGGTATAGTTGCCTTGGCTCATTGTTAGGGATCAATTGAGTTCACCCTAAGTTTGGAATTGCTGCACTTCTCTCTTCTGCCGCTAGGTGGCCGGGTACCTGGTGACATTAGATAAGACAAGGGCAAAACAAGGACAGTTTAGGAGTATATGGGGTATCTCAGCCAATGGGCAGGGGTTTTCTTGACTGCCTTGGCCTGCTGGGGGAACCTATATATTTGGGTGGAGTCAGGTGATCGGGGTTGGTTGCCACCTGGACGGCTATCTGGGTGGACGTGTGTTGTATTGCCCAGGCTGCTAGGCGGGAGATTGGGCCTATCCTGGGCACATCTGGCTGCTAGGCTGTCTGAGGGCCTATTCAGAAGCATGAGAGCAGGGCAGGGTTGGGATTGTGGCTTGCAGTCCAACCAGAAGTGACAGTTCTGCCGGCCAGAGAATCTGTCGTGGTCGAAGGTAGAGGGGAAGCTGTCGCCACTGAGGGACCAACCACCTTATTACCAGGGACCACAGTGAGTAGCTGAAGCAAGTACCGGAGCAGTGTTCTCACCAACCGGGGATGGTGAAGAATCGGGAAACTTCAGTAGGTGTCAAGCCAGGGACCCAACCAGCGGAGGTGACGCTTGCAGAGCAGCCTTGTGTGTCAAGCCAGGGCCCGAGCAGGCCAGTGGGGTGAAGCTTGAGAAGTATCTGGAGTGCCAAGCTAGGGACCCAGCAGAGAGGCGGGGGTGACGCTTGAGGGAGATACTTAAGTGAAGATTGGAAGAGCTCAAGGGTCTTGCAGTGAATCAGCAAGTCTAGTGAGAGAGACTGGGAGCTCAGTGGGTTAAGAGTCTACACGAAGTGACTGTAGAGAAAGTAAAGGAGTTCATTACAACTTGTGTTAGGAACTGTTCTAAGACTGTTGCCATAGGAGACAGCATTCCTACACATGCAGATGTGGTGTTTTGCTGGATGCCTTTCCCTGCATGGCTGTCTACCTGTAGAAGTCTCGGAGTCTACTAATTCACATTGCAACTATCTAAGAGTGTCCTGGCCCTAAACCCTCTCTCCCAAAGTTCTGTTCAAGAGAAATAAAATCTCTTTGCATTCAAGAATTGTCTGACGCCCATGAATCTATCTTGCATTACACCCACTATGCCTTACAACCCACTCTATACAGAAGGATGTCAGCAGCTCTTGGCTCTGGAGGATCTCATTAGATTAAAGGAGGCCTGCGATCTTGCTACATATATTTATATATTATATGATATTACCAAAAGTATTGGGACGCCTGCCTTTACACGCACATGAACTTTAATGGCATCCCAGTCTTAGTCCGTAGGGTTCAATATTACATTGGTCCACTCTTTGCAACAATGTTTAGGAGTGTGTCTATGCGAATGTTTGACCATTCTTCCAGAAGCACATTTGTGAGGTCAGGAATTGATGTTGGACAAGAAGGCCTGGCTCGCAGTCTGCACTCTAATTCATCCCAAAGGTGTTCTTTTGGGTTGAGGTCAGGACTCTGTCCAGGCCAGTCAAGTTCCTCCACCCCAAACTTCGCTCATCTGTGTCTTTATGGACCTTGCTTTGTGCACTGGTGCGCAGTCATGTTGGAACAGGAAGGGGCCATCCCCAAACTGTTCCCACAAAGTTAGGAGCATTAAATTGTCCAAAATGTCTTGGTATGCTGTCGCCTTACGAGTTCCCTTCACTGGAACTAAGGGGCCGAGCCCAACCCCTGAAAAACAACCGCCCCCCACCATAATCCCCCCTCCACCAAATGATTTGGACCAGTGCACAAAGCAAGGTCCATAAAGAATGGATGAGCAAGTTTGGTGTTGTGGAACTTGACTGGCCTGCACATAGTCCTGACCTCAACCCGATAGAACACCTTCGGGATAAATTAGAGCGGAGACTGCAAGCCAGGCCTTCTCATCCATCGTCAGTGCCCGACCTCACAAATGCGCTTCTGGAAGAATGGTCAGACATTCCCATAGACACACTCCTAAACCTTGTGGACGGCCTTCCCAGAAGAGTTGAAGCTGTTATAGCTGCAAAGAGTGGGCCACCTCAAGGGTGGGAAATCTTCAGCAAAAGTCCCCTGTGCAGGAACTATTTTTAATGTGTATCAGGGGGACAGAGGGGAAATCATGAAGAATGCCTCCTGCTTCTAGACTGCCGTAGAAGTGTATAGTGTCCAGCTCTATATAGCATCAGTAGAGGGTACCAGAAACTGCCCAACCCACATCTCATGCAAAAATGGGCCCTTATATACCAGAGGGCCCCAATGCAAAACATTTTTTTTTGCTGCCAATACAATTAGGGGGACTGAGAGGGAATTATGGTAAATGCCCCCTGCTTCTGAGTACCCGCTAAGCGTGTAGTGTTCTGGTCTACGTAGCGGCAGTACGGGGTATCAGCACCTGTCAAAACCCACATCTCATAGAAAAAGGGCCCCCATACCCCAGAGGGCCCCAGTGCATCCGCAAAGTCTGAATACTTTGAGAGCAGACTACGTTCAGTCCAGAAGACAGTAGACATTTCGAGGGACAAGCCCGTCAAACCTGGCAGTGAGGACATGCTGAGACTTACAATCCTCCAGTGACTCCGCCAGCCGCCCGGGACAAACAATGTAAAATCTGCACTGCAGGTAGTAAATTAAAGCCAGGCCTGAAATTTGTTGCAGATAATCTATCGATGACCCGGCTGCATCCACAAACATCACACTTTCTTAAATGCGGGCGTTTTAGTGCCTGAAATCTCTGCTTTTTATAACGTGTCACTGTAATTCTTTACAACTTAAAAAACAGATGTCTGAGAGGCGAGGTTTTATTGGGCACTTCCAGCTCCATTGTGTAAAACACACACAAGACAAGCAGATGACTGATGCGAGCAATTCCCCTGAAACTGCAAACGCTTCGGCTTGTATAACCCCGACGGGAAGCCAGGCAGAACACAATGGATTCCTAGAGAATTCTGCCTGCCCTGGAGACCGGTCGGAGGAATGAGAAGACAACACCACCTAAACAGAACACAGAGACTAAACAGCACATGGATCCTTCTTAAAGAGAAACTGGTTTCTAAAATACGAGGCCCGTATCGAAAGTAATGCAAAAGTGGTCATAACTTTTTTTGTTAACGGACATAGGTCATTCAAGTTCCACATGTTGGTAGCGCAACTCTTCCTCTATAGTAACTGTTCTTCATTGCAGTTAAATAATGGATTCCAAGCAGTAGCAACATGCCATCATTGAGATCTTGATGAAGGAGAGGTGGAGAATGTCCGACATCCACAGAAGGCTACAGAATGTTTACAGAAGTGACACCACTGACAAGAGTCACCTATGACAAGACTCTTGTCAATGGTGTCATCTCTGTAAACATTCTTTAGCCTTCTGTGGATGTCGGAGAGCCATGCACCCCTCCAGTATCAGGAACTCAATGATGGCACATTGCTTCTGCTTGTAATCTCTTATTTACCTGCAGTTAAAAAGAAGAAGAACTACTAAAGAGATGGGAGAGAACCAGGGGTGTTGCTAAGTCTGCAAAAGACCTGGGGCTAGAGCCCATAGCAGCGGTCACCAACCTTTTTTCAGGCCCGCGGGGGGGGGGGGGGGGGCACACCAGTGGTAGTTAAGTGGTTCCACTCACCATACTGCAGAATCAGTGGGAGCCCTGAGCGTGTCACTTGCCACATCTCCTGCCACCAGATGCAGTGTGTCACTTGCCACCATCGCCTGTCATCAGATGCAGCTTGTTACTTGCCACCGTCACCTGCCACTAGATGTGGATTGTCACTTGCCATTGGCACCAGATGTGGATTGTCACTTGCCACGTTACCTGCCACCATTTGCAGATTGTCACTTGCCACGTCACCTGCCACCATTTGCAGATTGTCACTTGCCACATCACCTGACACCATTTGCAGAATGTCACTTGCCACGTCACCTGCCACCGTTTATAGATTGCCACATCCCCTGCCACCATTTGCAGATTGTCATTTGCCATGTCACCTGCCACTAGATGTGGGTTGTCACTTGCCACGTCACCTGCCACTAGATGTGGATTGTCACTTGCCATTGGCGCCAGATGTGGATTGTCATTTGCCACGTTACCTGCCACCATTTGCAGATTGTCACTTGCCACGTCACCTGCCACCATTTGCAGATTGTCACTTGCCACGTCACCTGCCACCATTTGCAGATTGTCACTTGCCACATCACCTGACACCATTTGCAGATTGTCACTTGCCACGTCACCTGCCACCGTTTATAGATTGCCATATCCCCTGCCACCATTTGCAGATTGTCACTTGCCACGTCACCTGGCACCAGATGTGAATTGTCACTTGGAAACCGATGTGGATTGTAACTTGCCATGCCAGCCAGTGCCACCAAATGTGCATTGTCGCTGAATTGGGGGCAGGCTGGCAGCACTGGTCCATTTAGTGAGGGCAGGAGAGCGGTGATGCGGGGCGGGCAGTGAGAGATGATGTCATCTCGCTGCTCCCTGCCATACCTCTGACATTAAAGCAAGGGGTTCTGGCTGCAAAGTGGAGCTCCACCGATGATAGGAAGCACGTGACCTCCACTCCACCGCGCTGAGGGCGGAAGAGCACAGATGTGTGGCGGGCAGTGAGAGATGATGTCATCTCTCTGCACCTTGCTCCCACATTGAAGAGGACCGGCTGTGATGAGCGCTGATGTGGAGCGGTCGGAGAGAGATGGCGTCATCTATGCTCGTTTGCCCGCTCGCTTCTCTCCTCTCCTCTGCCACTCTCATGCAGCCAGCTTGCTCGCCGCAGCCACGGCCCGCTAGTTAGGCAGGGACCCTGCGGCAATAGACTCGGGGCTATGGGTCCCAGATTCGTGGCTATAGCCCCAATAGCCACCCCCTAGCGACGCCTCTGGGAGAGACACATGAACACGAGTGATATAGATGCTGCCGCACCAAAATTAGTTACAATATGGAAAAAGTCTCCCCCAGTGGGTTTTTTTTCGCAACAGAAATAAAAACATTAAGAAAAATGTATGTGTATTTTTAAAAAAGTATTTAAAAAAAAAAATGGCAACATAGCCTAGGCACATGACATTTAAAATATGAGCTCTGGTCGAAGATATATATAACACCATTCAAAACCTCCAGAAATGTACAAAACATACAACAGTACGTGATATTTAATCAAACATCTGGTATGCAAAATCCCAACGCGTTTTGACATATGTGGTCAAAGTCTTCCTCAGGGGATTAATTTGCTGTCAAAAAATGTATATATATATAATTTACACATATCTACATGATTACGTAGAATGTACACAAACAGAATTCCTTTATATTATCAAGAAAAAGTGGAATTGACATAAAATATAGTTACCAATGAAGGGTGTGGATGGACAATCTCCTGACCAGAGTTCCCCTAAAATCGATCAGATAATCCCGTGCAAATGATAAACAACGAGAAATCATATGGTGACACCCATAATAGGAATTAGAGCTAATGTAACGTGTGTGTAAAATATAAGTGAAAAAAAATTAAAAAATATCAAATTAAGTGACAGAGTGTTGAAACAGTTCTTATTGACTGTGAAACTAGTGCTCAGCAAATATATATTAAAAAGAATATATGTAGAAATTAATGAATTATTATATACCTTATGATCTGGATAGTGGCAACCAATATTCAAAGCATTTTGGTTGGTACCCCCACTGGGGGAGACTTTTTCCATAGAGTTACTATAGAGAGTTGGTTCCCAAACTGCAGCCTGGGAGCTGGATGCGGCCCTTTGCTTGCTTTTGTCCTGCCGTTGGGGCACTATTCCATCTGCTGACACCAACAATGGGGCATAATTCATGTCACTGATATCAATGGGGCATAATTCCTTCCATTGATACCAACGATGGGCTACTATTCCTCCCACTGACACCAACGATGGGGCAAAAATCCTTCCATTGACATCAGCAATGGGCCACTATAACTCCAAGTGACGCCAACAATTGATTACCATTCCTTTCGCTGACATCAACAATGGTGCACTAGTCCTCCCACTGACACCAAAGATTAAGAATTGTTTACCCCCCAGTGGACATCAGGACATTCTACTTCCACTGGCCCTGGTCAGGTCCCTCCAAAGTTTGAAGGATTGTAAACTGGCCTTTTGTTTAGAAAGTTTGGAGACCCTTGCTATAGAGGAAGAGTTACTCTCCCAACAAGTGAAATTTG
The DNA here is from genome assembly GCA_037952925.1 of Lithobates clamitans. Classification (NCBI taxonomy): domain Eukaryota; kingdom Metazoa; phylum Chordata; class Amphibia; order Anura; family Ranidae; genus Lithobates; species Lithobates clamitans. The sequence continues at coordinate 31,993 of JBBGZY010001837.1, read as the reverse complement.
TACGACCTGTGTAGGTTATTAAAAAAGTTATATGCACTTTTGCATTACTTTCAGTACAGACCTTGTATGTCTTATACAATGTATACAGATAAAAAAGTAGAATATTTGTATGTAAACTTAAACCCAAATAGAATATTTCCATAGCACACATTCCCGGAGATGCTTTGAAGCAAGTTGGTCCCGTAGCAACTATCGGATAAACCAGTATCAACACATCGCAAGTCATTCAAGTCAACACATACATCTCCTGCACACCATGATCTTTCAAAATAGCATCCAAAAATGTATTAAAGCGATCACATCAATGCAGTAAATTGCAAACGTTTTGGGGACACACACGACCCCTTCATCAGGTATATGATTTACTGCTCTGATGTGATCAATTTAAAAATAATTTAGACACTATTTTGAACCTTCATGGTGTGCTGGGGATATATGCTTTAAATGTAAAACCTAACTACAGGATAAAGCACTGCCTCTTAAAGCTTGCATTACCTAACTGTACTCCCGCCTGTCCAATGCAATAAAACTATTTCAGGATACATGATTTTCTCCACTTGTATTCTGGCAAATCACGTGATGCCCTGGCGTCCAACCCCTTCTCCTCTAATGGTGGCTGTGGGGTGTCCTCGATGCTTCAAAGAGTTGTATTCATGGTTTGACATCAGTTCTGTTCTCTGCAGCATCAACCTAGAAGAGGGCCAGTGGCGGAGGAACCCAAAGGGCAAGGTTAAGCATGAAGAAGATGATTAGTCCCTGTGAAGTCCAACTCCAGGATAAAATACGGCCCCTTAAAGTCTGTATCCCCTCATTTTAATCTTGCTTGCCCAATACAATAAAACATTTTAGGATACAAACGTTTCTCCAGTTGACTTCTGGCCAGTCACATGATGTCCCAGGGTTCTTTGTCTTCTCTGTCAGCGGCAGCCATGGATTATCCTCAAAGCTGTAAGACCTGTATTCATGTTATGATGCCAGTCCTGTTCTCTGCAGCGTTGTACTATGAGGTCAGGTGCTGGGCGGTAGTCAGCCCAGAAGAGGATTAGTGGTGGAGGAAGACGCAAAGAGCATGTGTTGGAACATGGGGGAGAGTGAGTAGTACTCTGTGCAACCCAGCTCCAGGATAAAAAAACTGCCCCTTAAAACTTGTAACCCCACCCTGTACTTCTGTCAGTTCAATGCATTAGAACATTTTCAGGATACTGTACATACTTTTCTCTAGTTGACTTCCCAGGGTCTCTAGTTGATGTCCCAGGGTCCTTCCGCAGGTCCACCAACGCTGGCAGTGGGGTGTTCTAAGTGCTACAGAGAGCTGTTTTGATATTATGATGTCAGTTCTGTTCTCTGTTGTCTTGAGAGAAGAGGTGCTGGGGGTCTTTCACCCCGGAAGAGGATTGGTGGTGGAGGGAGACCCAAAAGACAATGTCGAAACATGGGAAGGAGGAGTAGTACCCTGTGTTGCCCTGCTCATAGCTGCATAGCCTTGTTTTTGAAAGCGTATATGGTGGGTGATCCTTTTCCCTCATTTATTTACATGGGGAGCTGTACTCATGGTGGACTCCAGTGGTCCTGCAGAGTATAGCTCTCTCCATAAGAATGAACAGGGTGAGTAGCATGTAGTGGTATGTAATATGAACAGGGTGAGTAGCATGTAGGGGTATGTAGTATGAACAGGGTGAGTAGTTCACTGTGAGGCCTTATTCAGTACTGCACATCCTTGCTTCAAAAAGCATCCATGGCAGGTTCTCTTTATTCTGTGCATGTGTGCCAAAGCTTCTTTTATCTGTATTGGGATGTACTCGTGGTGGCCTCCAGCAGTCCTGCGGTGTATGACACCCCCCCATAGGAATGAACAGAACCACAGCACACATGAGCAAAGTGGTGCTTTCTGAAGCAATCCCAAGGAGAGATGAAAACGAGGTTGTTGATACAGATCCCCTTTATATAAGAAAGACATCCTTATAAAACCAAACGGCTTGTGTTTGGCAGCTCTACACAAAACAGGGGCACCTCTCAAAAGACTGAGGTCACCCAATTTCAGATGTCCGTATGCATTTCAAGAGGGTGCCAAAGAAAAGATTCCACGACACATGGCATACGGCGGTGTCGGTTAAAAGGGTTAATGGCAGGATCACTCTCTGCAGCATTCCTTGTCAGAAACCACAACTTATGGGAACAGCAAGTAGATTGGGATTGCCACTTCATGGTCTAAACAGCCAAATGTGCAATGTTTGCAAATTTCAGTTATACAATGTGCAAAGTTGTTGGTACTATTCCTATGATGTTTTGTACCATTAACATGAGATCTTTTTGATACAATTTTTTCTACATTAACCACTTCAGCCCTTAGAGAATTTACCCCCTTCCTGACCAGAGCACTTTTTGCGATTCGGCACTGTGTCGCTTTAACTGACAATTGCGCGGTCGTGTGATGCTGCACCCAAACAAAATTGACGTCCTTTTTTCCCCACAAATAGAGCTTTCTTTTGGTGGTATTTGATCACCTCTGCGATTTTTATTTTCTGCGCTATAATCAAAAAAAGAGCGACAATTTTGAAAAAAAAAAGCAATATTTTTTACTTTTTGCTATAATAAATATCCCCAAAAAATATATAAAAAAAAATGTTCTCCTTAGTTTAGGTCGATATGTATTCTACATATTTTTGGTAAAAAAAAAATCACAATAGGTGCATATTGATTGGTTTACGCAAAAATTATAGCGTCTACAAAATAGGCGATAGATTTATGGCATTTTATTATGATTTTTTTTTTATTAGTAATGGCGGCGATCTGCGATTTTTATTGAGACTGCGACATTATGGCAGACACATTGGACACTTTTGACACTATTTAGGGACCATTGTCATTTATACAGCGATCAGTGCTCTAAATATGCACTGATTACTGTGTAAATGACACTGGCAGGGAAGGGGTTAAACACTGGGGGCGATCAAGGGGTTAAGTGTGCCTTAGGGAGGTGTTCTAACTGTAGGGGGGATGGGCTACCACTGACATGACAGCAATCGCTGCTCCCAATGATAGGGAAATGGGGAAATGCCTTGTTGACATCTCCCCGTTCTACCTCTCCACAACACAATCGCGGGCCGCCGGCTAACATCAAGTTCCCGGGACCCGCGGGCACGCTCCCGTGGCATGCGGCGGGCGCGTGTCCCCGATAGGCGGCAAATTTAAAGGTACGCCCATTTGCCTGCCTGTGCCATTCTGCCTACATACATCTGTGTGCGGCGGTCGGCAAGCGGATAAATGACATTTTCTATATGTGAAGTTTTCTTAATGTATATTTTTATTGCCCATAAAATCCCACCCTATCTTATGCAATGGCAGGATCACCAGGTGAAAATGTTAGTGAAAAATGTCTGTAAAAAGAAAACTAAATGGGCGCCACATCTAAGGACAGGTAATCTGCAATATATTACATTTTTGTTCTTGGGTTTAGATATGCTTTTATGCCAGGCTTGGCAGATCACAGCTACAGAATGGGTTGGAGGAGATTTCCCTTTCTGTGGGCCAGTGGCGTCACTAGGGGGTGGCTTTTGGGGCTATAGCCCCGAATCTGGGGCCCATAGCCCAGAGTCTCTGCAGGGGTCCCCAAGGGGAGGGGAGGTTCTCTGGGGACCCTGATGTAAGTGGGAGGCTCTCTGGGGACCCTGATTTAAGGGGGAGGCTCTCTGGGGACCCTGATGCAAGGGGGAGGCTCTTTGGGGACCCTGATTTAAGGGGGAGGCTCTCTGGGGACCCTGATGCAAGGGAGAGGCTCTCTGGGAACTCTGATGTAAGGAGGGGCTCTCTGGGGACCCTGATGTAAGGGGGGCTCTCTGGGGATATATAGACACACACACACATGTATCCTACTGTATATACATGTGTATGCCCACCCAAGCATATGACTTTCTTTACTACGCTGCTATGGGCTCTAGCCCCAGATCTTTTGTAGACCTAGCAACGCCCTAGCCCAGAGTCTCTGCAGGGGTCCCCAAGGGGATGGGGAGGCTCTCTGGGGACCCTGATGTAAGTGGGAGGCTCTCTGGTGACCCTGATGCAGGGTGGAGGCTCTCTGGGGACCCTGATTTAAGGGGGAGGCTCTCTGGGGACCCTAGAGTAAGTGGGGGGCTCTCTGGGGACCCTGATTCAAGGGAGAGGCTCTCTGGGGACCCTGATTTAAGGGGGAGGCTCTCTGGGGACCCTAATGTAAGTGGGGGGCTCTCTGGGGACCCTGATGCAAGGGAGAGGCTCTCTGGGGACTCTGATGTAAGGAGGGGCTCTCTGGGGACCCTGACGTAAGGGGGGCTCTCTGGGGATATATACACACACGTATACTACTGTATATACATGTGTATGCCCACCCAAGCATATGACTTTCTTTACTACGCTGCTATGGGCTCTAGCCCCAGATCTTTTGTAGACCTAGCAACGCCCCTGCAGTGGGCACTTGTAGACAGTACAGAATACTAATACCCTGCACCGCTCTGCCATAAAGAAAAATCCATTTCGGGCCACGATCGTCACATTGCTTGTTTAATTAGTAGAAGCTGAGAAGTTCCCTAGTCGGGCCCAAACTGCATCGGATTGATCTGTTCACTCCTAGAAAGGAACGGCCGGATTTAGAACGCGGATTCTGCATTTGTGAACCAATTAACCTTTCACATCAGGAAACAGCCATGCATATAATACATTTTAAACAGCGGAGTAATGGGCCGCAGAACCTCCAAAAATAATGATTTAAACTCGAGACAGCAGAGAAGAGATCCAGGCCGCCTGTTAATCACCGAAGTGAAGTGTTAGACTTGCCTGTCTATTCCACTGGGCAATAGAGAAGACAGAAAATCAGCGCTCAGAGATAAAAAAAATTTTGAAGTGGAGAGACAAGATACGAGGACTGTTCGTGCCGCAAGGGACCATAATCATCATCCGCGAATTAAAAAAATCCTACAAGGGGTGAAAGAGGGCAATTAGAAGAGCTTGAAATTGAAAATACGTAACTGCAGAGGAAAAATGTGAGCCACGATAACATACTTCTCACAAGGAAACACAGAAAAGTGATGATTGCTTGGAGACTAAAAGGTGTATAGTCTGAAATGTGCAAACAATATGAATGTAATTGATTCAGTCAGTATTTTGCGGGGGGTCTTAATGTTATAGTTCATTAACGTCAAGATATTCGTTACACTAGGGAAAATCGATTCGCTACTGTATTTTTTATTTTTATTTTTATATTAACATGGAAATCCAGTTTTTAGCTAAAGGGTCCTTTACACTCCTCTGACACCCCAAAGAAAACAAAAATCAGGAAATCGCCCCCGGGGACTTTAAATGAGGTGAATGCGATTAGTCGACCATTGACAGAGTGAATGCAGTCTCAAAATGTATTAAAATAGTCATGCAAACATAAACATGAATCATAGCCAAGCCATTGAAATGATACATACAGTAGAAAATGATATCACACGTATCATGGTATAAAATGTAAATTGTAGAGTACGCAGGCATAAAAAGTATCTCAACGCGTTTCGCCAGACCATGCTCGCTTCATCAGGGGTAGATGCGTGTGTAGTACATCTGTAGGGGGTATAATGAACCAAATAAGTATCAACACAGACATGGTATTATGACAATTAGTCAAGAGGGTCCAAAAAACGCATGGCCCTATACTCGCTAAAGGGTGGATCAGACTACCAATTGCTTGATACCCAGAGGCTGCAGTAATGAGCGTCCGGCTCGGGAGCTGAGGAGGCAGAGAAAAAACCAACCATAATCTGACACCCCAAAGGGAGGATAGCGCCCCCAGAGGTCAGGGGCAGGCTAGAATTTCACTTAAGGGTTGAGTCAAAGGCTAAAATGAGGGGGACCGGGAAAAGATTGGGTGCCAGTCACTTTTGTCCTTTTAAAGTTTTATTGCAAATTGTTAAGGAGGTGAGGGTTAGGGGTCCCAGATACCATAGCTAATGTCTTAAAGACTCTCCAAACCAATGTCCAGCTTCACAGTGTCAGAACCTTTAAACCGACCTGGGAACACTGTAAACACGCTCCAAAATTTCAGTGCATCCTCCAAGTGAGTCACCAGGCCCTTCTGAGAGAGCAGCCTTCTTCATGGCTTTCTCTTGCAAGGGGCCACCCCTGGGTCTCCTCCTTGGCTCAGCGTCCTCCAGACCAAGCAGGACAGCTTTCGGGCCACTTCAGTACACGATAGACCCCAAAACAGTCTATTGGGCCTAACAACAGAACTCCATTCAGCTGCTCCTCCCTATGCCTCAGCCCAGGGGAAGAGAGAAAGCACATGGCCTGTCCCAAATATTTATATCCTCCTCCATCATGCACCAGTGGCATAACCCTCCTACTAGATTGGCTGAAGGAATTATAAATATTTGTAACTTAGTTTTGTTTGTGAAATCTCATACTAAGACCAGTGATACCAGTGACATCTACTGGCAAATGAGTGAGAAATCACAAGCCAACTTAACCACTTTAAGACTGTCCACCACACATATACTGAGGCAGGGCAGCTCTACTGCACGAAACGACATACATGTACATAGTTTAATGCAATAGATACTGTGGGCGCACACGTGGGTCCAGCGGACTCGACGTCCGCCGGCTACCCACGATCGCTGCACAGAGAGGCAGAATGGGGATCTGCCTATGTAAACAAGGCAGATCCCTGTTCTGACAGGGGACAACATGGAGATCTGCTGTTCCTAGTGATCAGGAACAGCGATCTCTGTGTTGTCCCAGGGAGCCCAGCCCCCACACAGTTACAGCACACCCAGGGAACACCCCTTGATCGCCCCCTAGTGTTAACCCCTTCCCTGCCAGTGCCATTTATACATTGATCAGTGCATTTTTTTTTAGCACTGATCACTGTAATAATGTCACTGGTCCCCCCCCCCCCAAAAAAAAAAAAAAGTGTCACTTGGGGTCAGATTTGTCTGCCGCAATATCGCAGTCGCGCTAAAAATTGCAGATCGCCGCCATTACCAGTAAAAACATAAAGAAAAATAAAAGTCCATAAATCTATCCCCTATTTTATAGACGCTATAACTTTTGCGCAAACCAATAAATATACGCTTATTGCGATTTTTTTTTTAACCAAAAATATGTAGAAGAATACATATTGGCCTAAACTGATGAATAAATTTGTTTCTTCATATTTTTTTTTGTGGATATTTATTATAGCAGAAAGTAAAAAATATAATTTTTTTTTTCAAAATTGTCTGTCTTTTTTTTTTTGTTTATAGCGCAAAAAATAAAAACCGCAGAGGTGATCAAATACCACCAAAGAAAGCTCTATTTGTTGGGTACAACGTCACATGACCGCGCAATTGTCAGTTAAAGCGACGCAGTGCCGTATCGCAAAAAATGGCCTGGTCATTAAGGAGGTAACTCCTTCCGGGGCTGAAGTGGTTAAAGTGTTACTAAACCCGCAACAGTAAAATCTGTCTGTGTATGCAGAGTAGCATGCTTTTTATACTCACCGTGGAACTTAAGGGGTTAATCCTCTGCATTGTGTAAAAAGGCTCTTTGATCCTGTATGCACAGGTCCTCCCCCTCCTGCAGGGTCACTCTGGGCAAGGCCAGATAACACATAGTCAGAGTAGTCTTTAATCAGAGCTAGCCAGGTCACATGGTATTGACATCACACATGTGGGCGTGTGTACAGACCCTAAATGACAGCCCAGTCCCTCCCTCCTCCTCCATGCCCAGTAACTCAAAAAGAACACAGTGGGTGGTTTGTCACATTTTGATTCATGGATGATCCACCTCCCCTAACAGCATGAGGACACAGGCTGTAGTGGAAATCTCCTCCTACCTGAACACTCAGCACTTGGGCGGACCCTGCAGTTTATCATGTGACCATGATATACAGATCAGCCAAAAAGGTATATAGTGGCAGTATTTAAATGTAAAAAGAAGATTATAAGCTGGGGGAGTGGATGAGCTATTTTTCATATTACAGGGTTTAGTAACACTTTAAGCTTAGGGGAAAACCAGGTGAAAAACTAATCATTCTAATGCCCCATACACACGATCGGATTTTCCGACAACAAAACCGTGGATTTTTTTTCCGAAGGATGTTGGCTCAAACATGTCTTGCATACACACGGTCACACAAATGTTGTTGGAATTTCTGAATGTCAAGAACGCGGTGACGTACAACAGGTACAACGAGCCGAGAAAGATGAAGTTCAATAGCCTTCTGCTTGATTCAGAGCATGCGTGAACTTTTGTGCGACGGGCTTGTGTACACACGATCGGACTTTCCGACAACAAGTTTTGTTGTCCGAAAATTTGAGAACCTGCTCTCAAACATATGTGGGCGGAAATTCCGACAGCAAATGTTCGATGGAGCGTACACACGGTCGGACGTTCCGACAACCAGCTCACATCCAACATTTCCCGTCGGAAAATCCGACCGTGTGTACGCGGCATTAGTCCACTACAGTCCAGCAAAAAACTAAATTGGCATAGTAGCCCCTGTTGAAAACAAGGGGGCTACAGTCCATTCACAGGGAAGGTTCCCAACAAGTTTGGAAATCCCCCCCCCATGGGAACAAAGAAATAGCCTAAAATTATTAAGCAGTGCTCATAATCTGGAGCTTTGCTTCCCTTCATCAAGTAATAATTGGGCAACCTGGGCATATCCTCATAGGGGCATAGTTAAAAGTCACCAAACATTCACTGGTAGTGAACCAATTATTTAAAACATATAGTTACCCTGTTTCCAGTCCCACTTGGAGAATCCACTTGGTCTTGCAGCCGCTTCCGCGGACTGGAACGCATGCAGGCTCCCGCAAGTGGAGCGGCGACGTTCTATACAAAAAATCGGCATATGATTCGGGGTGCCAGGAGGGGCACTAGAGATTGTGCGTGTTCCCAATTTCTTTTTTAACTGTGTATTTTAAAGGATATCTAAAGGTAAATAAAACAAAAACAAAAAAAACATGTTATACTTACCTCCTCTGTGCAGTGGCCCCAATCCTCCTCTTCTGGGGTCCCTCAGCGCCGCTCTTGGCTCCTGCGCTCGGAGTACCCATGCGGGCGCGCTCCCGTGTCCTGCTGCTGTGTCTTTTGACACATACAGCAGGACTCGGCCCCGCCCCCAGCTCCCGCGTCATTGGATTTAATTGACACTATATTGTCAAAAGTATTGGGACGCCTGCCTGTACACGCACATGAACTTTAATGGCATCCTAGTCTAAAGCTCCGTACACACGACTTGACTTGCTAGTTGCAAGTAGAAATTGAATAGGTTACTAAAGTTATGAAAATTCTTGTACGACAGAATAGAAATTCGGAAGGGATGTCACGTGTTGTAGTGCATTTGGATTGTATTTTCGGACAACTATACTGATTAAACGAAAATCGTACGATCTGGTATCATACGAGATTTTTTTGTGCTTGTCCGATCGGAAAATATTGGATGAACTGTCATGATCGGCTATTGATAGCTGTGTACTAACGATCAGATTATTGTACGATCGCTTCTAAAGTGGAATTTTTTGTATGATTTTCGGATCGTATGTAGGGGCCAGTAGTCCGTAGGGTTCAATATTGAGTTGGCCCGCCCTTTGCAGCTATAACAGCTTCAACTCTTCTGGGAAGGCCGTCCACAAGGTTTAGGAGTGTGTCTATGGGAATGTTTGACCGTTCTTCCAGAAGCGCATTTGTGACGTCAGGCAATGATGTTGGATGAGAAGGCCTGGCTTGCGGTCTCCGCTCTAATTCATCTCAGAGGTGTTCTATCGGGTTGAGGTCAGGACTGTGCAGGCCAGTCAAGTTCCTCCACCCCAAACTCGCTCATACATATCTTTTTGGTCCTTGCTTAAACATGTATATAATCAGATATATACATACACCATTTGTAAAGAACACAAATGTACTCCTATCTCATGCATTCTCACCACCAAGAGGTCACTGTGTTAAAGTGTTACTAAGCCCAGGATTCTGCATTCACTACATCTGGTTTCCCACAGTACACAGAACATGGAAATTCAATCATTTTAGAGCTAAAAACTGCTAAATACCTATTCCCATTAGCAGTATATAGCAGCCTTATGACTTCTACCAGTGTCTGCCCAAGCACTGGCTAAAGCTTGTAGGAGGGGTTTTCATTCTTCTCTGACTGTCCTATGAGACTGCATGACCCCTGACCCTCTTTCTGGACAGTGCTGATTGGCCCCGTGCTGTTCACAGGCACCCCCCCCCCCCAAAAAAAAAAACTCTCTAGCAATACACATTGAGCATGTGCAGAGCGCCCCCAAGGCTCTGTTCTATCATGAGATTGATTGGGGACAATAAAAGAAGGGAAGGATTATAGAAGACAGGATCAAACAGCCTTTTTACACAGTGCAGAGGATTAACCCCTTTGGTTTCACAGTGAGTATAAATAGCATTAGAAATACGAAAAGACACACAGTCACTTCCAGCGCTAAGGGGTCTTCTAAAGTGAAGGACAACAGGGACATCTATATTCCAAGACTGGGTGGATGCTGCCTTCCTCAGATGGGGTAATCCATGTGCAGAACCATAACAGGGTAGAGCTGACGCGTTTCAGGGGCACCCCCCTCTCCTCAGAGCCTAGCTCTAAAAAAGGGGGTTATGGTCCTGCACATGTCCATAAACTGTGTGATTTTTATGGCTCAATTGAGAGTTGTGTTTTGTGAGTACACACTTTTTATGAAATTTTCATTGGTAATGCACTAGGTAAGGCATTTTGTCTTTTTTTGTAGTATAACAAGCATGTTTTACTGCATATACAGACTGATTTTACTGTTGTGGGTTTAGTAACACTTTAAGTCCAGGTCGTGATTACATGCTTCTTAGCCCCCCACCCTGAAGACCTCAAGAATGGTGAAGCCATAAAGCCAGCTAGGGCAAAACATGTCAAAGCCGCTACTTGAAGCCGCTATTGTATTACATTTTTATCTGTAGATTAATTAATGAATATTGTTAAATACAAATACATTGGGGGTTGTTTACAAAAGGAAAATCCACTTTGCAGTGCAAGGGCACTTGGAAGTAAAGTCGCTGTAGATCCGAGGGGGACATGCAAGGAGAATAAAAAACAGCATTTTAGCTTGCACATGATTGGATGATAAAATCAGCAGAGCTTCCCCTCATTTCAGATCTACCCCTTAGATTTAGAGCGACTTTACTTCCAAGTGCACTTTCAGTGCAAAGTGGATTTGCCTTTCGTAAATAACCCCCACTGTTTTAATATATATTAGAGTGGTATAATGTTTTGGCGCCTTTAAAATCCCACTTTCTTTGTATTTCTATTTTCCACTACCAGACTTTACTCTCTTGAGAAGCTGTGCCTATGAACTATAAAGTTTGTTGGATGCAGACGATTCTTCGAATAGCACGGCTCTTCGAGAGATTGAACTCTTAACCCAAACTCCAGACAGATGAAAAATTGCTAGCCCAGTTAAAGATAATAAATGAGCTTTTGCTTCAGTCCTCACCTTCAGTCTGGAGCTTCTATCAGAAGAACATTCTTTCCGCCACTAGATGTCCTCACTATTCCATTTTGAATGACTGTCAGTTTTATTTTACCCACTTCCTTCTGCACCCAGACTGCCATGTACCTGGCCCAAGCTTGTGACTGGACAGTGAAAGGAGAAGCAGCACAGAGATGATATCATTGTTATATCACTCTGCCTTCTCCTCCCCATCATATTGTTCATTGTTAGCAAAGCTAATTGGCTCCTTATGCTGCTTCTTTATCTCACAGTCTGAGCTCAGGTATTTACATTGCTTGTATTTAGAAATGCATTAACCACTTCCCGACCGGCGCGCGCCGATGTACGTCGCCAGAATGGCACGGACAGGCAAATGGGCGTACAGGTACGTCCCTTTAAATTTGCCGCTGTGCCATTGCGTGCGCGCCACCCGGGACCTGCGTGAGTAGGGTCACGGGTCCCGCGGACTCGATCGCAGGGGGGTTACCCGCGATCGTCTCACAGGGAGGGAAAACGGGGAGATGCTAATGTAAACAAGCATCTCCCTGTTCTGCCTAGTGACAGTGTCACTGATCTCTGCTCCCTGTGATCGGAGCAGAGATCAGTGACATGTCACACAAAGCCACTGCCCCCCACAGTTAGAAACACGCCCCAGGACACACTTAACCCCTACACTGCCACCTAGTGGTTAACCCCTTCACTGACAGTGCCATTTACACAGTAATTAGTGCATTTGCATAGCACTGATTGCTGTATAAATGACAATGGTCCCAAAAATGTGTCAAAAGTGTCCGATGTGTCCGCCATAATGTCGCAGTCACGATAAAGATCGCAGATCGCTGCCATTACTAGTAAAAAAAAACTATCCCCTATTTTGTAAATGCTATAACTTTTGCGTAAACCAATAAATAATCCCATATTGCGATTTTTTTTTACCAAAAATATGTAGAAGAATACATATCGGCCTAAACTGAGGAAAAAAATTGTATTTTTAATACATTTTTGGGGGATATTTATTATAGCAAAATGTAAAAAATAATGCGTTTTTTTTCTAAATTGTTGCTCTATTTTTTTTTATAGCGCAAAAAATAAAAACCGCAGAGGTGATCAAATACCACCAAAAGAAAGCTCTATTTGTGGAAAAAAAAGGACGTCAATTTTGTTTGGGAGCCACGTCACACGACCACGCAATTTTCAGTTAAAGCAACGCAGTGCCGGATCACAAAAAGTGCTCTGGTCTTTGGCCAGCAAAATGGTCCGGGGCTTAAGTGGTTAAATGATGTATTAATGATTACAGAGGTGCATTATTTGCATCTTTTATATGTGCCTGGAGTTCAGCTTTAGCAGTTTTTGGGGGAAAGGAGTAAAAGAGGTTTATAGTACAGCGTTGTTCAACTTTAAATGCAGAGTCGGAATCGCACTTTATTTTAGATTCTTGTTTCACAAACCCATCATACATCGTCTGGCTTTTCAGATTTAAAGTGCTTACCGCTTTGAGTATCGAAGGTGGGAAATTCTTTGTTTGGATCCTCACAGCTATAATGTGGAGCATCTGCTGTATAATGTGGAACTTGCTGCCTCAATACAACGATTTGTGTATTTCTTTAAAAAAGAGAAAGATCTGAAGCTGGTTCATGTTTTAATACAGAAAATCTGGTTTGAACATTTTCCAGAACTGAAGGCTCTCTTATGTATAGAGTTACATCGGCTACCAGTGAAATGATATTGTGTTATTTATTACCCGTTCAGCTTAATAACGTCGAGGAGCCTTTGAGGGATGGATGTTATGTGTTTTAGCATTATACAAAATGTAAAAAAATTTGGAATTTATTGTTTAAACTATTGAGTCATGCGAATCTAAATCATGGCCTTGGAAAGTTAAAGCAGGCCTACACTCCAAACTCAAGTCTAAGCTGTAGTAGCAATATTGCTCTGTTAGTAAACCTTTCATTAGTAAAAAGCATGTACAGCACTACTATGTATAAACTTTTGGCACCCCCAACATCTTTATAAATGCCCAAGGAGGCCAAAACTCTGGTGCTTCCTAATATTAAAATGTCAATATGTCAGTTGGACTTGGACCCTCACCCTTCCACATTTTGCCATTGGTTCCTAAACATGATTGGTGGTCTCAGTGACCAATGGGGAAGCAAAACAGGTGCAGAGGAGTGTGACGGTGCTTGATTTTGCTCCCTAAAGTCTACATTTGCATATTAAAGGCTTACAACTTTTCATGAGAGCTATAGTTGGTGAGCCATTTCATTAGTAAAAAAAAGCAAGTACAGCGCTACTATGTAATATTTTTTTGGCACCCTAAACATCTTTCCAAGTACCGAAGGATCTCTTGTACCACATCAAGTTCCGGCTCTTGGCAACAATTTAAAATCTGCACCTTAATGCTTAAATATTTGGGAATTAGAATTCCTTCAGATCTCATCAAACTGTATATGGAAAACTATCATCCTCTTATGCAGTGTACATTACAAGATCTCAAGAAGTACGAGTGAGCCCAATATTCATGGTTTGGGAGGATCCACGTCTTTAAAATGTACCGCATTTTCTTTATCTCTTTCAAACTATACCTATTGTTTTCTTTTTTTTTTTTTATTATTTTACAATCTAATTTTACAAGGTTTATCTGGGGATGTAATACCGTAAAACCTTGGTTTGAGAGCGTTTTGCAAAACAAGCTAAATTTTTAAATACATTTTGACTTGATATACAAGCGATGTCTTGATATACAAGTAGCTTCATGTCACAACTGGGTATAAAAGAGGAGTGAGGTGCCTCTAAGTGTAGTAATATGGTTATAGTTAATGAAGTTACAACATTTAGCAACTCACATGGTTGATGATTAAAAGAGAAACATCTAAGTATGCAGGCATCCGGGGTAAATCTGTCCACATAGACCGTCCTCTGTACTGCCATCGACGTCATCCCTTCTACGCTGCGCTCCACGAGCGGTTCAAGCCTCACTTTCAGATCTCTCTACTGCAGGGTTGTCTTCCCGGTCACGATTGCAAACTGACATCTGCGATTGCCAGCGGTGAGGAGGACGGTCTATGTGGACAACTTTACCCCGGACGCCTGCATACTTAGATGTGCCTCTTTTAAACATTAACCATGTGAGTTGCTAAATGTTGTAACTTCATTAAATGTAACCATATTGCTACACTAATGCCGCGTACACACGAGCGGACTTTCCGGCAGACTTGGCCTGTGGGACCGGACTCCGTCGGACAATTCGATCCTCTGTGGGCTCCAGCAGACTTTTTTTTCCCCAAAAGTCAGACGGACCTATAAATAAAACATGTTTCAAATCTTTCCGACGGACTCGAGTTCGGTCGAAAAATGTGCTCGTCTGTATGCTAGTCCGACGGACTGAAACCGACGCTAGGGCAGCTATTGGCTACCGGCTATCAACTTCCTTATTTTAGTCCAGTCGTACGTCATCACGTATGAATCCGTCGGACTTTGGTGTGATCGTGTGTGTCCAAGTCCATTTGTTTGAAAGTCCGGCGGACCTACGCTGCAAAGTCCGTCGGAAAGACTGTCGGACCTAGTCCGTCGAAAAGTCCGCTTGTGTGTACGTGGCATTAGAGGCGCCTCTCTTCTCTTTTATACTCTGGAGCTCCTGCTGGATTTTGCTTCTTTTCCCCTTGTGGAGGCTTCCATTTGTGGATGGACATTTTATGGTTACACAACCTGGTCGCATTGCTATAATCTTTGTATATGGACTATAAACTGAAGGACCTATAAATAAATGGTTGTGGAATGAATCATTTGAGTTTCCATTATTTCTTTATGGGGAAATTTGCTTTGATATACAAGTGCTTTGGATTACAAGCATGTTTCTGGAAGGAATTATGCTCGCAATCCAAGGTTTTACTGTAAACCTAGACTACAGAGGAGAATTCTATTCCTCCCAAAAGGAGAAAGAGGTGCAGTGGCACCGGACTTATATTATTACCACGCTGCAGAGGTTTTAACTAGGCTAGTGAACTGGTTCCACCATCCCCATTCTAAACAATGGGTTCACATAGAGCAGTCGATTGCTCCTCATGATCTCCAGGCACTTCCCTGGTTAGACATATCTGCCCTTGGTCCACTTCCCTCTTTACCCTTCCTTATAGCTCACTTAGTGCGTGTCTGTGAGAAATTACAAATCCAATTAGGATTTTCCCCCAAAGTGACTGGTGACTCCCCTGTTCGGCAATCCACGGCTCCCTTCTGAAGTGTCTCGAATATGTTTTTTGTCTTGGAATAAGGAGTCATTCCGCAGAATATCTCAAATCCTGTGTCAGGGAACTCTTCCGCCATTGTTAAATCTGATTCCTACGCAGCAGCAATCAATTACGCACTGTTTGGAATATTAGCAATTGCGATTTCTAACTTCCTTCTCCTCAAGACATGTATTTAATAGAGAACCAGACACCTTTGAGTCTTTTCTTTTATAGGTTACTATACCAGATCATATTCTTTCTGTGGTATAAGATTCTAATTTTGAAACTTCATCCGCACCTCCCGGAATTTACAAACAAATGGTCAGTAGATTTGAATGTCCAAATTAAAACAGAGGAGTGGGAGAAAGAGTTTAGCCTCACTCAATGTATGTCATTAGCAACTATGGTACATGAGATGAATTTCAAGCAAGTTGGTACAGATGCCCAATGCTGCTTCACCAGATATATCCAAATGTTTCCGATCTATGCTGGCGTTGCCACTCTGCCGATGGTTCACAATTACATATCTGGTGGGAATGTCCACCTGTCCGTGATTTCTGGGATGTGCTTTTCAGCTCTATACCAGGGTAACTGGGGCGATTGCCCCCAATATGCCACAAATTACTCTGCTGTCTATCCTACCCGGCTCTTTTAAATGCATTAAAAATGGTCTCCTTAGGCATTGGCTGACAACAGCAAGAGCAGTTATATCACGCCATTGGCGAATGGCACATGCTCCACGAGAATTGGACACATACGAACAATGTTGTCAAATTTGTATCCCTTGGAAGTTGTTCAGGGAGTCTCCTGAAATGCAAAATATCCTTACGGGTTTGTCTTAAGACCTGAACCTGATTTATAGTTGGGATGAATGAGGTGAGGTCTGAGTGCCTAATCCCTGTTGCTTTACTCTTATCATTCCCCTCCGTTCCCCCCTTCTAGGGTCAGTCTAGGGGTGTTGTTTGGTAGTTTTATTTTAGAGAAACTTGGATAGGGTATGGGATTTGCAGTAGGTTACTCCAGAACAAACTATGCACAGATTGAGAACTTTAGCTGATCTAGAATTGGGCAGTAGGTGAAGTTTCTTGTTGGGATCAGATGGCAGACTTCTCCGGTATAGCAGTGTAGAAATAAAAGGTATGGGCAAAGTCTCTTGTAGTTAGTGACAGGTAGACAAAGCTCTTCAGATCACTGGCTAGTGATCTCTTTATTTGGACCCTTGGCTGACTGTCTTAGCACAAGGGGGTAGCCAAAAGAGCCAGGCTCCTAGATTTTTGGTCTGTACTCACAGGGGTCTCAAACAGATCCTCTCAGACATGGCTCTCCTTCAGTCAGCTGTTCAGAAGTACCAGGGCCACTCATCTATTTCAGCTTCAGGACCTCAGGTTGCCCACCTGAGGCCGCATGGCAGCTGGTGCCAGGGGTGGCAAGCCTGCCCCACCCCTGGCTGGTGCAATCCACTATCTGGGAAGGACACAGAGCTCACCTGTTCCCTGAAAATATAGGCAAGTCCCAGCATGCTAAGGGGCACCTCCCCTGTAATTGGCCAAGACTGCATACATATTCATATTTGTCTACCTCCCACCCATGTTCCAGAAATCTCTGCTAGTTTCTAGAAGACGGGAGGAGCCAGGCAAATTCAGCACCAGAACACCACCTAACGAATGAATTGCAGGATTCTCTTAAGCAGAAATGCTGAGGATAGATTTGCCTCTAGCCCCACCAGTAGGCGGAGGGGCAAACTACAGTAGTCTAACTGTTTACACCTTAGCACCTATATTAGGAGGGTGCTAAACAACATATCAGAGTCTATCACAGTGTGCATGTAGACTGCTCTACCATACACAGACCTCCCTTTATTGATGGGGAGAGGGAGAGCCGGGACCCCAGGCACATAGATATACACACACACATGTTACGCTTTGCCAGAGGGACAAGGCTGTCCCTCTAATAGATCAAGGGATGAACACATGGAGCAGTCACCAGAGACATCACTAGTCCCACGTGGAAAGGAAAAGTATATTTTCAACTGTTCATAAGGTTTTACACTATCGGAGCATCTTTTATCCTTTTTATACTGTCATTAGAGTTGGGGGGGGGGGGGGGGGGGGACTTGACTGGCCTGCACAGAGTCCTAACCTCAGCCTGATAGAACACCTTTGGGATAAATTAGAGTGGAGACTACGAGCCAGGCCTTCTCGTCCAACATCAGTGCCTGACCTCACAAATGCGCTTCTGGAAGAATCGTCAAACATTCTCATAGACACACTCCTAAACCTTGTGGACGGCCTTCCCAGAAGAGTTGAAGCTGTTATAGCTGCAAAGGGTGGGCCAACTCAATATTGAACCCTACGGACTAAGACTGGGATGCCATTAAACCTCATGTGCGTGTAAAGGCAGGCTTCCCAATACTTTTGAATATATATATATATATATATATATATATATATACACACATACATACATATACACATAGGTGCCTCTTTTCTTTCTTTAAGTACTTTCATGTATATGTTAGGATAATAACTGTGAGCTCAATGTAAACATCTCATATTTCCCTTTGAAAGACAATTTTGCTTAGTAGACTCTGCATCTTTAATAGATGAATAAACTGATAAAATGAATCCCACAAATAATGTTTATACATAATAATCCACAATAATTCAAAGCTTGAATTGTTTGTCAGTCTCATTGGTGCAATGCCTGATCTCAGCAAGGTGAGAATGGTTATTGGCATAATTAGTATTTCATATGTATTCCGCTGTGAGTTCAATATAAAACAGAGCAGCTAATTAAAGCCTGGAAGCCCTCCAATTCTTATTTAGATGACCCAGTGCTGTCGGTACTATTCCCCCGTGTACACTGCACACAGAGATCTCTCTCCAATCAAGACGTACAGAATGTTCCGAGGTGTCTAAGTGGATATAACACAATCCAGCGCCCTTGGGGCCAACCCGCCATTCTTACCAGCCATGGGAGCCAAAGAAAATACCTCTCATGATTTTATTATTGGATCCACAAATGTACTTTAGATACAGATAATAATACACAGGCAAGGGTGTGTGATTCTGGCAGATAGATAGATAGATAGATAGATAGATAGATAGATAGATAGATAGATAGATAGATAGATAGATAGATAGATAGATAGATAGATAGATAGATAGATAGATAGATAGATAGATAGATAGATAGATAGATAGATAGATAGATAGAAAAATGTAGCACTACCCCCGTAGGAGCTGTTGGATAGGATGGGTTCTTTGCCACAACCTTCTCAAGAACCTCAGCCCCTCTGACACAGCAGGTTGAGTGTACAAACATACAACATCACAGGAAATCACTGAAAGTAATGCTTAGTACCCAATAGTAGTGCTATATCAAAGAAAACCGGCACCAAACCAGGTAGTACAGATAAACTTCACATATTGTCACCCAACACAATTGGTAACTAGGTATGCATAGAATGGATTAACAATGGTAATAACACAACTCAGCATACAAAGAGATAAACATTAAAGGGGCTGTAAACCATCGTATTTTTTTACCTTAATGCATCCCCAGCCCCCCTCCCGTGTTACTTACCTGAACCCTTGAACTTGACCCAGCGGGGACGCGCTCTCTCTCTGCCCGGGGTTCTCGGCTCTTGATTGGATAGATTGATAGCAGCGCAGCCATTGGCTCCCGCTGCTGTCAATCAAATCCAATGACATGAGCGCTGGGGGGCGGGGCCAAGTCCCGCATTCGGCCTCTATGGACGCCGAATGCTGGACTCTGGAGCCCACCCGCAAGGTAACCCCCTCGGGGAAGTGCTTCTCCGAGGGGGTTATCAGATGTCGGGAGGAGCCGCAAGAGCCGCCGGGGGACCACAGAAGAGGATGTTTAAAGCCACTCTGTGCAAAACGAGCTGCACAGTGGAGGTAAGTATGATATGTTTGTTATTTTAATAAAAAAAATTACCTTTACAATCACTTTAAGGACTAGGCATAGGATGACGTCCAGTGTCCAGATCAGGATAAACAGTAGCAAGGCCACCTCAAGTGCAGCAGTGAGCAGTAGTAAATTTTACCAAGTGCTGGAGCTATACTGCCAAAGGGCATTTACGGTGGCAATGTTAGTCCTAGACTGACTGGGTATGCACTGCCCAAAGGAAAAGGAGTATGGCAGTGGATGAGTCAGGGGAACATCGGGGGCTTGCAGAATAATTATTACCGGAGGGGCAGTCCTTTGAGACATTCGGCTGCCGGCTATTGTTGTGGCCCTTTAAGAGCATTGGTGCACTTAACGACAGTCCCAGTACCTGAATGCAGTATAGGTACAGTACAGTCTCGGCACAGTTGCAAGGTAGATCAGGTGGCGGTAAAGGTTCAGTATAATTCTGTATAGGGCTGGTATAGGTGCAGTCTAGGTTTGGAATAAGTGTAATAGAGTGGTGCCTAGCTCTCAGTGGCTCAGTCTCTGCTAGCAGTGTCAATAGTGGGCAGATAGCCCTCTCACCAGTTCCCAGGATGCTGCTGTGGACGCTCGCTGTAGAAGGGGGCCCCCTCGGTCCCTCCCTGAAAGCCTCTGGTAATCAGAGGTGGGAAACAGAGGGTGAGTGGACGCTCCAGCCTCTCTGCGGCAGCGGTGTAGGATCTGTGATGTGGGCAGTGCTGTGCTGCCCCCGGGTGTCCTTAATCTCAGTCTCAGGTTCACATCCCTGCTGGCAGGCAATTACCCAGTTAGAGATTCTCTGCTTTCCCCCTCTCCTTGGGAACCATCCCCGGGCAATTTATTAAAATTCCTCTCTCCACCCTCCCACTCCAGTGTCCATTGGGATCTGTAGTTCAAAGAGTCTATGGGTCCCATTATATGGCTGCTGTCCCAAATTACATCTCTCAGGATTCTTCGTGCCCTGCAGAGAAGTCTGTGGGCTTGCTTGCCTTTAGCTCTTCCCCTGCTGGGCAGAGGAGAATGGTGCAGCATAACAGCAGTATCTCAGTAGAGGGAGAGAAAAATAAAACAGAAAATTGAATACTTACCTTTCCAGTAATTTTCCTTTCCTGGTGCCTACCCTTGGCAGCATACATAGGTATGCTGCCATGGAGGCACCAGAAAAAGGCAATGCCTCCTTCTCCACATTACTGCAGCCCAGCACCTTGTTAGATAGATAGATAGATAGATAGATAGATAGATAGATAGATAGATAGATAGATAGATAGATAGATAGATAGATAGATAGATAGATAGATAGATAGACAAAATAACAAAGAGAGGAAAAAAAAATCTCTCTTAAAACAGAATATACCCATAATGGCAGATCTGAGCTCATTCTTCTTTTCAAAAAAGCTCAAGCTCTTTCAGTTCGGATGGAGAGGTGAACAGCAATTTTCAAGTCTTGCCACAGATTCTCAATTGGATTTAGGTCTGGACTTTGACTGGGCCATTCTAACACATGAATATGCTTTGATCTAAACCATTCCATTGTAGCTCTGGCTGTATGTTTAGGGTGGTTATGCTTCTGGAAGGAGAACCTCCGCCCCAGTCTCAAATCTTTTGCAGACTCTAACAGGTTTTCTTCTAAGATTGCCCTGTATTTGGCTCCATCCATCTTCCCATCAACTCTGACCAGCTTCCCTGTCCCTGCAGAAGATAAGCATCCCCACAACATAATGCTGTGTTCCGGGTGATGTTCAGTGTTAGTTTTCCACCACACATAGCGTTTTGCTTTAGGGCCACACATGGCTTCTCGCAAACTGCAAACAGGACTTCTTATGGCTTTCTTTCAACAATGTCTTTCTTCTTGCCACTCTTCCATAAAGGTCAGATTTGTGGAGAACACGACTAATGGTTGTCCTGTGGATAGATTCTCCCATCTGAGCTGTGGATCTCTGCAGCTCCTCCAGAGTTACCATGGACCTCTTGGCTGCTTCTCTGATGAATGCTCTCCTTGCCCGGCCGGTCAGTTTAGGTGGACGGCCATGTCTTGGTAGGTTTGCAGTTGTGCCATACTCTTTCCATTTTCGGATGATGGATTGAACAGAGCTCTGTGAGATGTTCAAAGCTTGGGATATTTTTTTTGCAAGTTTTTACAAGTGTTAATCGGACCAAAGTGCTCAGCTGAAATAATCAACCTGTAAAAGGATGTTCACAAAAGTTCATAAAGGCAGACAATATAGGCTTTTTGGAGATAATAAAAAGTATAATCCTTCTTAGAAGCCAAAATAACAGTTGAACATCATGTAGGCGACTTCACACATAGCATTCTGGAATGTGCATAATAAGGGTGACTTCACAAATAACACTCTGGGATGTGCATCAAACATCAAGGGAGGGGAATGGGTACTCTTACCTCAAAGCGTGGACACACAAGCGTACGGCGGTGGGTCAATCACTCCTGGAATTATCCTCCAAAACGGATCCTCCAAACCGAACCTCCGCAAGCAGAGCAGTGCACACCGGCATCAACATCCAAGGGGGTCCGTGATGAAAAGTCGCAATAGGAACTCCAGAAGGAAGATGTTTGTAGTCATCCCACCAGCAGCATGGATCATGGGAGAAAAGAGGAAGCAAAAAAAGGCCTCCACATAGAGCAGATAAATCCAATAAAAAAAGGTTTATTCAGATAAAAAATGGATAAAAATCATACAGAACATCACTCACGATGCGTGCAGACGTAATCACAAAATAAGATAAAAAAAGCGTGGTATATCGAGCCTAGCAGGCTATGTACCCTATGTATCTACTGGGGCATGTTACTGTTATAAGCAAGCATTTTTTTCCAGAATGAAGCCTATTCATTCAGTGTTTACTATTGTGATTAACTGTGATTGGCCAAAGCTAATCACATGGTACAGATAGGCTGTGATTGGCCCTGTCTGTACCATGTGATCACCATGACAAGTCACAATCAATCAATAAAATACTATGCAATGAATGGCATGAATAGAAGCCATCTATTGTGTAGCAGTGATTGGTCACAGCAATCACATGGTACCGGCACACTAATCTGTCATCTGCTGTGTCTGGTGGACACAACTAAATGCTCTCATTCAACATTGACTATTTTTAATTTGTATGCTGCTAGCATTAGTAAATAGATAGGAAGGTATATTATATTCACTTGTTTTAAGAATTTTTTTTTTTTAACATTACTTCAGTTATTTCCTGGTTTCTGGCCTAGGCCAAAAAGATGGCAAACATCCTAGGATTCTTCAGGAGCGGGGGAGGGGCTTTCTCGGCTCCTCCTATACAGTGCAAAGTGTTGGCGCGATACAAATCCTGTATAACAATAATAATAGGAAGCAAACCCACCTGTCTGCACGCCTGAGCTAAGGGCAGATGGATTCCAGGAAGCAGGGTGGATAACAATCAATGATTTAAAAAATCAAAAAATTAAAAAAATAAGATATGTTTTATTTAAATCTGATTTTTTATTTTTTTTATTTTTATCAAATTTATTTTAATAAAATGCTTTTGGAGTAAAAATCTATCTAAAGATAGTTTTCTATTTAAGATACATTAACAATTTAGTTTATTCAGCATGAAATGGAGCTTAGTTATGTAGCAGGAGGCTGTATATTCTGCAATATTTACATTTTTGGTAAACTCATTCAATGAATCCAAGCTCTGCAAGCTGAGATAACATGTACTGCGTTGATGCACTCACACGATGTCACAGTAACCAATTAGATTAAACAAACTTCAGGTATATTTCTTTATCCCTTTGTTTTGCAAATCTATGTACACTACAAACTATATGATTGAATCGGTTCTGATATCGCTGTTTTACTAACCCGACAGCTTATTATTCTAAATAGGAAACCTTCATGTTGTTTGCAAATATTAAAGATTCTAACTACCAGCAAGAACAAGTCCTTACATTTAAAGAGCACCTGTCATTTCAGATCCATCATGGCAGTGCCTGTTAGCGGGTGTCCACTCACCTGCTGCCGCCACGTCCCTCACCTTATTGTGTCCCTGCCGCATCACCAGCCGTCCCATTAAAGTGAATGGGACTGTCGGTGAGTCAATAGCGGGTCAGAGGAGGAGTTCTTGCAGGACAGAGATGACAGTTGCTCTTTAACCATCTCAATACAGGTCACTTTCACCCACTTCCTGCCCAGGCCATTTTTCAGCTTTCATCGCTCTCACACTTTTGAATGACAATTGCGCGGTCATGCAACACTGTGCCCAAATGAAATTTTTATTATTTTTTCCCCACAAATAGAGCTTTCTTTTAGTGGTGTTTGATCACCTCTGCGGTTTTTATTTTTTGCGCTATAAACAAAAGAAGAGCGATAAGTTTGAAAAAAAACACAATATTTTTTACTTTTTGCTATAATAAATATCCATTTTTTTTTTTAAAACAAATTTTTTCCTCAGTTTAGGCTGATACGTATTCTTCTACATATTTTTGGTAAAAAAAAAAAAAATCGCAATAAGCGTATATTGATTGGTTTGCGCAAAAGTAATAGTGTCTAAAAAGTAGTGGATAGATTTATAGCATTTTTTTTTTTTTTTTTTTACTAGTAATGGCAGGGATCCGCGATTTTTATCGTGACTGCGATATTGAGGCAGACACATCGGACACTTTTGACACATTTTTGGGACCATTCACATTTATACAGCGATCCGTGCTATAAAAATGCACCGATTACTGTATAAATGTGACTGGCAGGGAAGGGGTTAACATAAGGGGGTGATCGAGGGGTTATCTATGTTCCTAGGGAGTGTTTCTAACTGAAGGGGGGAGGGGACTCACAGGGGGAGGAGACCGATCGATATTGCTCTGTACTGGGAACACACCATCGGTCTCTTCTCCTCTGACAGGACGTGGATCTGTGTGTTTACACACACAGATCCACGGTCCCGCCGTGTTACCGGGCAATCGCGGGTGCCCGGCGGACATCGCGTCCCGCCGGGCACGCGCATCGGGTGCCCAGTGACACGGCGGGCGTGCGTGATTGCCGCCGCCGGTGCGCCCCCTGGTGGGCCGGGAAGGCGAGGGCGTCATATTATGATGCCCTTCCAGAACGAGAGCCGCGCCACCTGGCCGTCATACGACAGCCGGCGGGCAGCTAAAATTGATGATTTAAATCGACTTGATTTAAATCAAATCCATCCAAATCCAGCATTTTTCAGGAAAATAAAGCTTTGAATATTAAAAATGAATGAAATAGCGTTTTTGGTTTGTGGCGCTCTGATGCAGTATAGTTCCGCTTTAACTTTTACTGAGCGTTTTTTTTTTTTTTTTTTTTTCCACGGAGTTGGGGGCCGCAAGATAAGCTGACCTCTAATTTTCATGCAAAGTTTGCTTAAAAAAAAAAACAAAAAACAAAAAACAAAAAAAAAAAACCTCATTGTTATGCAATGCACTTGGCACATGAATCCACTTTGAATTGACCTCTGATACTTTTGTAGCGCTGAATACAGAACAATGTGTTTCTCGTTAGCAAAATTATAAATTCATTCATATTCATTTTTAAATGGAGAGAGAAGGACTTGGCCATCTTTTGGAAACTTTGATTTCATTACAAAGGTTTTTTTTTTTTTTTATGATCTAAACGTTGAACAGACTTTGATAAACCCGCATGCCTGCCAAATAAACAGGACATCACAGCAATGTATGTAAATGTCCTCTGGGTTTTCATGTGTCCTGATTCCCAGATCCGTCCTTCCAACGAAGAATGTTTTCTTCTACCTGTCAGAAGTAGCACTGAATCATCAGAATTCCGCTCTTCCTTCCCTACTCTGCCGGAGGATTCACTTTTAATTTAAGAAAATAAACAAGACAGAAAGATAAGATCTAGAACATGCAACGAAAGGAGATCGGAGACATTCACACCTACTGCTTGTATAATATATACAATCATCTACTTGTAACAATTAAAGTCTTGCTGGTTTGCCACTATGGGGAGATGACCCCAAAGATTGTTAATAGATGTTCCTTTTTTTTTTTTTTCCTTGTTTTAATTTGGCAGATACATTTCAAGATGGTGTATACTAGTCGTCGACGAATCTTAACCTATTCAGCACTGCGCTGCTTTAATCACTTGACCTCCAGAAGGTTTACCCCCTTCCTGCCCAGGCCAATTTTTAGTTTTCAGCGCTGTCACACCTTGAATGACAATTGCCCGGTCATATAACACTGTGCCCAAACTAAATTGTAATGAATTAATTAAATAAATTCATTATTTAATAATCAGTTTTGGGTTTTTTTGCAAAAAAAACCCAAAATTTTGAAAAAAAAAATTTTTTTTCTTAGTTTCTGTTATAAAATTTTGTAAATAAGTAATTTTTCTTCTTCATTGATTGTCAAAGACAGGTATCCTGTCCCTGCTCCTCCCCGAAAAGTGCCAATTGTGGCACCGGAGGGGGAGAGGAATCAGATGAGCGGAAGTTCCACTTTTGGGTGGAAATCCGCTTTAATAGTGTCGTGAATTTTCAGTCAGAATAAGTTGTGCCTTTTTAAGGACAGGTTTCCCGCACAATAATTATCCTTGAGTAATTTTTAACGAAGATATTTTTAAGATACAAAATCAATCTATGTGACGCAGTCTATACTTGTGAAACTTATTCACGGAGACGTGTGGTCACACAAAATAGAAATTTTATTGGTAAACAAACACAAATAATCACATGAAATTAAGATACCGATTGCGTTACATGAACGTCTTGTCAATCAATAAAAACACTTGCAAGAATGGGCGTACCGTCCCTTTGACATAATACCACCATGATAACTTCTCGGTAGAATCAATAACCTTGTGAACTTGACAATTAAACAGAACATCTGTATTTCACACGTACAACCGTTACTTTGCTGCAGGTAAGTAAGTGGTTAAAAATTGTGAAATAAATTAGACGTTTGCTTTGTCAATAAATGTGGCAACTATGCAAAAAGAAAAATATAATGAAAAATCTGAATCTTTAGAGAAAAATCTACAAGGCGGTTATTGATTCGGGAGAATGATTAATAACTGTATAATCTTCAATACATCAATATTTGTGAGAACATATCAATATTTGAGAGAACATGCAAAATAAAATCAACATGACATAATTACCCATTCCAGGATGGCTGCAATTCCTATGGGCTAGTTACCAGAGTTAAGATGGCTGCCGTAGTTTCACAATGGATACTCCTAAAGAGGATTTACTTCTTGTGACCTCCGAGTTCTAAGTATTAGGTGTTGAGCAATTTTCATGAATGTAAAGAGATGAATTCATGCATGGTGCATGAGTGTCAGTCTGGGAGTGTGTGTGTCCCCCAGTGTCCCCCCTTCAGGGTGGATCCCTGAGCTCTCCCCCTGAGCTCTCTCCTCCTTCCGTTCGTTGGTTCGTTGGTCCTTGTCTCCCATCTTCCTTGCCTCTAAATACCATTTCAGATAATAAGACCATAAAAATTATAATGGCTCTGCCCAAAAGGAGGTGGCTCACTTCCCATTGGGTTAGGAGACTTAATTATTAACTTCCTCTGGAAATTTAGTGAGTTCAAATAATACCACCTTCAACCACCAGGTGTCTCACACATGTTTTGAGTCCCTCCTTTTAAATTAATACGTCCTATTTTCATAAGGTGTATAATGGTAAGGATAAGTATATGCCTTTACATATTCTGGTACTCGGTCTAATGTAAAATACACTAAGTATAAGTTTGATTAATCATCATTACATAACTTGGTTATATAACTGTATCTCTATAAATGTATATCTGTAAACTGGTCTATCTAGGAAACACACACATTGTTATATATTTCATCAATACCACATAAAATGATTATCTATATGGATACCTGTATAACTTCTGGTATCTCCACTGAACATTTGTTTATCTTAAGTGTAGGCTACAATCTTATATGATTATAATCATGATTATATGTTTTTCCTAATACTAATTCGTTACTTAAAACACTTCTACTTATAAAATCACACTTTCATATACATTTTCTTCATAGCAAAGTTGTTGGGTCCGCCGACGCCAACATTATAATGTCTCTGTGACCTACAATGTCAGAGATAGTTTAAAATGACTTATGATAACCTTATTGATACCTTATATTATTTTTGACTAGCACAATATTCAACTTTCACTAATGCATTGAGAGGGACCTTGAACCTTCTCACTGGGTGTTTAGAACTGACTTGTTTGTCTAAACCATCCTAAAAAGTTCATACAATGGGTTCTATTAGCCAAGGTGTTAGCTATTTAAACAGTTCTCCACTCGAACACAATGAGTGAGGCTATCTCTATGCTATAAAAGTCTATGTCTCCTTGTGTCCTTTGGCAGCTTTCGTTTATTCACAATACCATGTAAATATCTCCTTGTTTTGTGACAGGAATAGTCTTTGTTCCAACAGCTTCCTTTACAATACATGCTTGTAAAAGTCTTCAATATTTGAGGTAGTAGAGAAAGGCTTGGTCAAATATGAGAATGTCTATTTTATCCTAAAAATCCCCAAGAGGGCAACAGTTCAACTATTTAACATCACAGTTCATCTACTTGGTGAGGCCTAAGCATCTCTCATGTTTCTGCCAGGAAATATAAAATATATTTCTTCATGAATTCACAACAATAGCCACAATAAGTAAACAACTCACAGGATCATAGTGGATAATTTTTGTGAAATAGATAAAATTCCCAGCTGTGGGCGGCCGGATGGCTAGCGTTCCTCATCAGAGGAGACCAGATGGAGTCCTCGGCAGTGTGTATGAGCAGCAACACTTTCTGGAGCTGGTCCGAGAATCCTGGGTTGACAGAGGTCGAGCCGGCTTCACTAGCCGTAGGCGTGGCACGCGTTTGGAGCATGCATGCTCCTTCTTCAGGCCGGTCTCCTTTGACGAGCAACGTCGGCCATCCGGCCACTCACAGCGGGGGGACTTCTATCTACTTGACAAGCATTACCCACTATGATCCTGTGAGTTGTTTTTATTGTAGCTATTAAAGTCCCATACCGCTACTTTTAGATGGAGCTGCCTTTTTTCTTGTCCAAACTATTTATGTGATCCCCCAGCCTCCCTCTAGACACCCTCACCCATGGATTGGCTGTAGAGGCATAACTAGAACCTTCAGGGCCCCACTGCTAGAAACCATGAAGGGCCCTCCACCTTCCATCCGCGGCCCGGGCTTCCAGTTCTGGGAGGGCGTCCATGGACATCCATGGGGGGAACCTGAGGTGCATATCCATCGCACTCTGTGACCGTGGGACATGTTAAGCTAAGCAGCTGAAGGAGAGGGGCGGGAGGAGAAGGAACAGATCGGCTTTCTCCTCTCCCATCCATGGGAGGGAGGGGGAACTGTCAGCGCAGACTCTCTTTCTCTGTGCTGCATGAAAGAGATGCTCTCAGCCCAGAGCCCTGTGACCAGCAATCCCTCTGGGTCCCCCGACAGTGGCGGAAAGCCAGGGCCCGGTCACAAGTGCGAACTTTGCGACCCTGGTAGTTCCGCTACTGATTGGCTGGGACCACATATATATTCAGGCTGCTTGTTTTGGCCCACCCACACACCATATTCTGGAAGCCTCCAGAAGACAGGGGAAAGCAATCAAACCTGCAGCCCGCAGAGCCCCAGAGCATCCCAAAGTAATCACAAGCTGCTCTACTGGTTACAGGAGATCTGCAAGAACCAAATTGACCTAACCTAGCTAGCAACCTAACTGGGAGGGTGCTTCCCATACATTAGTCATTCAGTATGGCACGTTTAGAAAATTGATAGACTCCCATAGGTTGGCATGTAAATTGCCATCATCCCTGAAAGAATTGAAAATAAAAAAACCTCAAAGTGGGATTTTAAAGGCAATTTTAGAAAAAATAAGGAAAATTATATATATATAAATAATTTTATTAATACACAATTAATCATAAAACTCTTATGGATTTATGGATGAAAATTCTTCTTGTGGTTTTTTTCCATAAGAATTTTATGAGTAATTGTGTATTAATAAAATTATTTATATATATATAATTTTCCTTATTTTTTCTAAAATTGCCTTTAAAATCCCACTTTGAGTTTTTTTTTTAATCTTCAATTCAGTATGGCTCGTAATCCACCTTCACTCTATTGGATATGAGGGTACAGGTGACTGGTGCTATAATAGTTTGTATCAACTGTTGGATCTCAAACTTTTTTTAAATGGAATTCTACGTTTGCCAAGTTGCTAATATTTTTTTTCCTTTTCTGTCCCTACAACCACAGCAATCCTGCGGTTTTCCCTGCCAATCACAATCAGCTCGTTCACGTCCCATGCGGCTTTCTCACCGTGTCAGAGAACAGCCCAGAGCCTTCCTCTTCAACATGATAAAATGTATTCCTTTATTTAATTACAGAAAAACCCAATCTGCTATCAGCCCCACTTACCTGACTGCAATTAATCAAACGGTTCCACAAACTGCACAGTACGCCCGGGGTATTGGAAAATTCTTTTGCAATTAACATAATAATTTGCACTTTAGTAGATTAATTTACTTTACAAAGAGAAGGCTGGTTTGAATGAAACCTTTTTATTAGTTTCTTAAGGTGGAGCTCTTTAGATCTCTTTGACCTATTTCTTTTATTTTCAGTGTTTATATAGCATTGAATTAGAACTTTATCGGGTGTAGAACCATTTATACAAGTCCATATCTCAATGTCTAGTCATTTTTTGACATACTTATTTCATACTGTATGCATCTATTTGTTCTGTTGCAAATGCTTTTATATGCAATGACATGCCTCCTGGGCTCAGTCTGTTATGATAGTATGGCCACTTGCTGACTTTGAACCATCCACAGGCAGCTTAACTCTTCAATAGCGTAAACCATAGAAATACAGAAAGGTGCTGATCAACAACTGCTCTTAAGTTGTTACTCCATGTGGAAAGTACTTAAAGAGGAGCACCAGTCTTCTGTGTAAAAAGTAAAAGTCAGCAGCTACAAAAACTGTAACTTTTAACCACTTGACCACCGGAAGATTTACCCCCTTCATGATCAGGCAATATTTTGCAATACGGCATTGCATTACAGTGGAACCTTGGATTACAAGCATAATCCGTTCCAGGAGAATGCTTGTAATCCAAAGCACTCGCATATCAAAGCGAGTTTCCCTATAGAAGTCAATGGAAACAAAGATAATTTGTTCCGCATTCACTTCTACTGCATGCAATACTGCATGTGACCAGAGGTGGAGGGGTGCTGGAGAGCCTTGGAAATACTTGGGGACAGCTCAGCTGAACTTGGAAAGGCTCGGAAACACTCGGGAACTGAGTATTTCCGAGTGTTTCCGAGTATTTACGAGTGATTCCGAGTATTTACGAACAGCTCCGAACCGTTCCGAGTGTCCCCGGCACCCCCGCACCTCTTGCCAAATGCGGTACTGCACACCCCATTAGCTTGAATTCTGCTTGTTTTGCGAGACAACACTCGCAAACCGAGTCAGCATTTAAAAAAAAAAAGTTGCTTGTCTTTCAAAATGCTCGTTAACGGCGTTACTCATTAACGAAGGTTCCACTGTACTTTAACTGACAATTGCTCGGTCATGCAACGCTGTACTCAAATAACATTTATATCATTTTTTCTCACAAACAGAGCTTTCTTTTGGTGGTATTTGAACACCTTTGCATTTTTTATTTTTTTGCGCTAAAAACAAAAAAAGACCGACAATTTTGAAAAAAAAATACTTTTTACTTTCTGCTGTAAAACATATCCAATAAAAAATATAAAAACAAATCTAATGTCTCAAATTTAGGTCAATATGTATTCTGCTACATGTTTGTTAAAAAAAATCCCAAGAATCATATATTGATTGGTTTATGTGAATGTTATAGTGTCTACAAACTATGGGATACTTTTATTTATTTATATTTTCTATACTAGTAATGGTGGCGATCAGCATCTTATAGCAGGACTGTGGTATTGTGGTGGAAAATCGGACAATAACTGACATTTTTGACACTTTGTGGGAACCAGTGACACTAATACAGCGATTGGTGCTAAACATATGCACTCTCACTGTACTAATGACACTGGCTTGAAAGGGGTCAAACATCTAGGGTGAGCAAAGGGTTAACTGTGTGCCTAGTCAGTGTTTATTTGTACTATGTGTGCTGCTTTTACTAGGGGAAAAGATTAATTTGAGTCCCCGCTTTGCAGGAACACACAATCCATCTCTTCCCCCTTGTCAGAACAGGGATCTGCCTTGTTGACATAGGCAGATCCCTGTTCTGTGTTTTTTACTGATGATCAGAGGACATCGAGTGCCCGGCACCCGCAGATCAGCTTCTGCTGTAAATATTCACAGCAGAAGTGGCCCAGCAGCGGCGCGCAAGCACCCCTTG